>JAEOAD010000054.1:5217500-5760000 GCA_036365145.1 Orientallactaga sibirica | reverse complement strand
CAGGGCCTCCAGCCGCTGCAAATGAACTCCAGGCTTGTGAAGCTGGCTTCCGTGGGTACTGGGGGAATCGAACCTGGGTCCTTAGGCTTCACAGGCAAGTGCCTTAACCACTGAGCCATCTCTCCCTCTGGAACCAGTCGAGAGACTGAGCAAAGGCTTCCACGTAGATGTTGAGAAGGATCTGTGACACAAACAGTCAAAGCCACGTACCTGTAGAAGTTGAAGGTCGCCTTCATGTGTGTATTCATCAAAGCATGGATAGGGAAACTCTTTCTTAATGGGTACTATCTGTTTTCCTGGTTCGTGCTCGGTCCTTGAGTGAGCTCCAAGAATGGCTTTAGATTTTCTCGTTCTGAAATAGACATAATACCAGGTATAGGATTTGTTCTTCTTGTAAATATTTATTTATTATTTATTTATTTAAGAGTGTGAGCAAGAGAGGCAGACAGAGAGAGAATGAGCGTTCCGGACCTCTGGCCACTGCAACAAATGAACTCCAGACACATGCGCCACCTTGTGCACCTGCCTCTACGTGGATACTGGAGAATAAAACCAGGGTCCTTGGGCTCTGCAGGCAAATGCCTTAAGTGCTCAGTTGTCTCTCCAGCCCCCTGGGTTTGTTCTTTAATCAGGAGGTGAGCACATTGTGTGTCAATTAGCTTCATTGTGTCATTTGTAACTATGCTTTCTTTTTGGAGACACTTGATGACTTGAAAGAAACTATCTGCCCTAAAGGGTAAGATGTTCGTGAACCCATTATTTCAATTATCTTAGTTTTATGTAGTTAAAATACAGTTTTGGAACCCAAGAGCTCAGTACCAGCATGTTCTTGGCTTCTAATGAGGGCCTCACGTTAAGTCAGTGCCTGCTGGGAAAGTGTGTGTACAGAGGACAGCTATGAGCCAGAGCGCGGCCGAGAACGCTTAACTCCATCCACAGCCTCTTATTTTCATGGCAACTGACCCACTCTGAAGGCTACATTAATCCCTTCAGAAGGATGGAGACCCCAACCCCCACGATGTCGTTATCTTTTTTTTTTTTTTTTTGACATAGGGTCTTGCTCTAGTCCAGGCTGACCTAGAATTCACTCTGTAGTCTCAGGGTGGCCTTGAACTCATGGCGATCCTCCTACCTCTGCCTCCCGAGTGCTGGGATTAAAGACATGCACCACTACAGCCAGACTGATGTATTAATTCTTAAGGTTACCATTGTTTGCAACACATGGACTGTATCAAACAACACACTGTCTTTTCTCTATTACACCTGCCATGACCTGGGTTCATTTACGACATGAGAGAACTGTGCTTTCCGGCCGGGGGCACTTTGATGATGAAATATTCTATCAATTCTCACTAGTCACAGGTAGTTACTAAGGACTTCGGTGTATGACGAGGAAGTAAATCTGTCATTTTAAGCTTGCTTCAATTAGCTTAAATTTACATTTCCATGTGGTATCCTGTTGGACAGCCTGGGTTTAGAGAATTGGTTTAGGGTGTGGAGGAAAGACCTAGCTTGGGAAGAGGGTTCAAGATTGCTAGTTACTAGGGGCTGAGAGATGGCCGGAGTGAGGAGGGTTTATTACAGTAGAGGAGAGAGCATTGGAAACAGCTTTTCTCTGCTTGATGGCTCTGCCCAAGCCCCTGAGGACACACTGAAAGATGACTCTTCCCTGCTGTGCTTGATTTGCTTTGCAGACCTGCACTGGGTGGCTCTGGTGACGACCTTCAGAAAGAATACACAGGGGCTATTTCCTTATGGCCTGAGTCTTTGTGGCAAAGCTGGGCTTAACTTGCTTTTGGGTTAACACACGTTGCCAAAAGCTTAAGTGATATGAAAACATATGTGACTTTCCTGTGTTTTAGTGTATATTTTTATTATTTCCCCAAATTAGAATACACACACACACACACACACACACACACACACATTTAGTTTTCCAAGGTAGGGTCTTGCTCTAGTTCAGGCTGACCTGGAATTCACTATGTAGTCTCAGGGTAGCCTTGAACTCACGGCAATCCTCCTACCCCAAGTGCTGGGATTAAAGGCATGCGCCACCACGCCCTGCCCAAATTAAAATATTTTGACATTTTTCTCTTTATTTATTTATGAGCGAGAGAGAAAGAGAAAATGGTGTGCCATGGCCTCTAGCCACTGCAAATGAATTCCAGATGCATGTGCCACCATGTGCACCTGGCTTACGTGGGTTCTGGGGAATTGAACCTGGGTCCTTAGGCTTTGCAGGCAAGTGCCTCAACTGCTAAGCCATCTCTCCAGCCACTACTTTTTTTTTTTTTTTAAAGGAAACTCAAGCACTTACACTTTGCAGTGGGCTGCAGTCAACACCCAGTTTTCTGCAATCAGGGCCCCAGCACAGATGTTATTTTTGTCAAGTTCAAGTAGGACCATGTAGGGTCTTGAATGAGGAATGACTTCATTTCCTCCAATGATCCTTACACAGCTACCTGTTCAAGAGAAAAAAAGCAATTGAGGTCCGGGTGTGGTGGTGCATGCCTTTAATCCCAGCACTCAGGAGGCAGAGGTAGAAGGATTGCCATGAGTTCGAGGCCAGCCTGAGACTACACAGTGAATTTCAGGCCAGCCTGGGATAGAGCGAGACCCTACCTGGAAAAACAAAACAAAACAAAACAAAACAAAACAAAACAAAACAAAACAAAACAAAACACAAAACCAAGCAATTTTGATCACTGCTTAAACCAGAGAGCTTTCCAGAAAGCCATGTTTCCGAGACCAGCTATGCTCTCTGGAAAGGGTGTGCGTGTGTGGGGAGCGCTGAACCCTTGCTTTTCCTCCATGAAAGCCTTCTGACAGTAAATGGCCCATGAGACTCTGAGAAGCCCTGCCCTTGCACCCACAGAAGCCATGTGTCGCCACTCCAGGGACCAGCAGTCTGGCAATCTGTCACAAACCTTTTAGTTTCAGGGCGCAGGTCTTGCCAGGGGCAGAGAGCTATGCTCTGGTCTGTAAGCAGCAGCCATTGCCATAGGAGATGCTGGTGGCGGTGATGACAGGTGTGCCTGCGCCCCTCTGGCTGCTTATTAATTTGGGGAAGCAGGGTGGGGATGGATTTTAGAGGGCCCACGTCTCCGTCATCACCCCAAGCCTTTGCGAACACAGGGTATATAAGCTGACGTGGAAACCTGTCAGCTGTGACCTTCCCCGAGGGCTTTGGTCCCTGCGAGAACTGTGGTGTCTCTCACCACAAGGTCCCCTTCGAGCTCTAAGCCAAGCCACGTGGCTTAGTTCAAACCCCTTCCAAGCGCGGGAGGAGAAGGAGAGAAGAAAGAGTCGCGCACAGAGGATTCTGCGTTAGTAAATCTTCCCTGATGATACTCTGGGGGCCGTAGACCCACGTTCGGAAACAGTGACACGTAAGTGCAAGGCAACATACACGCGAAGACAGTGCGCTCACTGCCCTCTGTACCCGACGTTTTTGGATTCTCCTAAAATGGATTTTTTTTTTTTTTTTTTGGTTTTTCGAGGTAGGGTGTCACTCTGGCCCAGGCTGACCTAGAAGTAACTATGTAGTCTCAGGGTGGCCTTGAACTCACGGTGATCCTCCTACCTCTGCCTCCTGAGTGCTGGGATGAAAGGCGTGCGCCACCACGCCTGGCTCCTAAAATGTTTTTGCTGGGCCGTTGGCTGGGGGCTATGTTTTCTGCCCCCCCCACCCCGCTTCCTACTGTGCAACTCAAGCAAATTTATTGGTACACTCAAGTATCAGTGGTAGGCTTAGAAATATCTTGTGAGGGTTGATCACAACAGCATTCCTTTTTTTTAAAGTTAAAAAAATTTGTTTATTTTTATTTATTTATTTGAGAGTGACAGAAAGAGAATGGGTGCACCAGGGCCTCCAGCCACTGCAAATGAACTCCAGATGCATGCGCCACCTTGTGCATCTGGCTAACGTGGGTCCTGGGGAATCAAGCCTTGAACCTGCGTCCTTAGGCTTCACAGGCAAGCGCTTAACCGCTAAGCTGTCTCTCCAGCTCCAATAACAGTATTCTTTCTTGTAGAGTTTGCAAAGCAAATATGCAGGCCTAGAAGTAAGGCAAAACCTGCCATGAACTATTCTTAGAAGGGTCCAGAATAGGGTTAGAGTAGATGGAAAGTTTTTTTTTTTGGTTTTTCGAGGTAGGGTCTCACTCTAGCTCAGGCTGACCTGGAATTCACTCTGTAGTCTCAGGGTGGCCTCAAACTCACAGCAATCCTCCTACCTTTGCCTCCTGAGTGCTGGGATTAAAGGCGTGCACCACCACGCCTGCCTTTGTAATCTTTTTTTATGAGAGAGAGAGAGAGAGAGAGAGAGAGAGAGAGAGAGAGAGAGAACTGGCACACCAGGGCCTGCAGCGCTGCAATCCAACTCCAGATGCACACGCCACTTTGTCAGCATGTGTGACCTTGCATGCTTGTGTCACCTTGTGGCTTACCTGGGACCTGAAGAGTTGAATATAGGTCCTCGGGCTCTGCAGGCGAGTGCCTTAATCACTAAGCCATCTCTCCAGCCTGGGAAAGCTTTTAAAACTAGCAATCTCTGGTCCTATTCAGCATTAAATTTAATTAGAATTTCTGAGATTGGAGCTATGTTTTCCAGGCTTCTTTTTTTTTTTTTTTTTTTTTTTTTGAGGTAGGGTCTCACTCTAGCCCAGGCTGACCTGGAATTCACTCTGTAGTCTCAGGATGGCCTCCTCCTACCTCTGCCTCCCGAGTGCTGAAATTAAAGGGGTGAGTCACCACTCCCGACTTCAGACTTTGTTTTCAAACTTCCTGAAGCTTGTTCTAATACGCAGGAGTGCTGAGACCATGAGACCATAATGAACTTTCCTGTGTCTGTTCCTCTGCTGGGTCCACACTGGTGGCCCCTGAACGCAGGAAACAAAATGAATCAGAACAGGCTGCTTTTGTTGTTTCCTTTGAAGAAACTATATATTGGATTCTGCAGGCAGACAGACAGACAGACAGACAGACAAACAAGGGGCTGGAGAGATGGCTCAGCAGTTAAAGGTGTTTGTTTTCAAAGTCGGCCAGCCGGGGTTCTATTCCCATAAGCTGGATGCAGAGTAACCCAAGGGGAGGTAGAGTGAGGAGAATATTAAGTTCATGGCCAGATTCACTTGTCAGACTAGGCTGCAGTGTTGAGAGACCCTCTCAAAGAAGGCGGAGCTCAGGCACTTTAAGGTTGACCTCTGACCTCCACATATGCACCATGGGCATAGGCACACACACACTTCACATACCACATTACACACACATACACAGACAGCTCACACACCACATTACACACATCACTCACACACACACACACAGACACCTCACATACCACATCACGCGCGTGCGCGTGCGTGCACACACACACACACACAGACAGCTCACATACCACATTACACACACACAGACAGCTCACATACCACATTACACACACACACACACACACAGACAGCTCACATACCACATTACACACACACACACACACACAGACAGCTCACATACCACATTACACACACACACACACACACACAGACAGCTCACATACCACATTACACACACACACACACACACAGACAGCTCACGTACCACATTACACACACACACACACACAGACAGCTCACATACCACATTACACACACACACACACACACAGACAGCTCACACACCACATCACGCACACACACACACACACACACAGACAGCTCATGTACCACATTACACACACACACACACACACAGACAGCTCACATACCACATTACACACACACACACACACACACAGACAGCTCACACACCACATCACGCACACACCATCTGCCCTAATCGTATTTCTTAGTGCTTGGGACAATGTGACACACCTGAGTTCTGAATGCTATGCTACACTTGTAACGTGTCTGCCTGTTGGTCCCAATTGTCTTGCCAGGTTGTTATTTTAAAATTTCTTCTCACTTTTAGGTGTAAGGTAGCCCCAAGAACGTCTGGGATTTCCTGGCACTGAGGTTATTGCATAAGCCACTGCCTACCCCGTCTTCCTCAAAAGCTAACAAGTCCTGGCTGTTTAGCCTCACCCCAGGGTAGTTCTCACTTCCCAGAAGGTTCTTCGAGGAGCATCTTGCCCTGTTCAGCAGCTGTTACAGCAGCATTCCAATGGTTGCAGGCAGAACTCACACAAAAGCAGAAACCCTGGTGCTCTTTGTTGCATTGAAGAAGAGCGTAATAGACAATATCATAGCACTCCCAAAGGGTTCGTGTGAGGACTTTTCCACTGGATTGCCAAGGAGACTCCAGTTTAGAGAAACAGTGGCAAGTATTCTACGCATTCCTTATTAACTTCCGGTGTTTGGGTCTGATAGAGCCTCATTGTCTTTAAAGCTGCTAGTTCAGGGGCTGGAGAGATGGTTCACCAGTTAAAGGCACTTGCTTGCAAAGCCTAGTGGTCTGAGTTCAATTGGCCAATACCCACATAAAGCCAGATACACAAAGTGGCACATGTGTCTGATGTCTGTTTGCAGTGGCAAGAAGCCCTGGCATGCCCAATTCTCTCTCATTCGCTCTCTCTCTCTTTCCTTGCAAATAAATTTAAAAAACTCTCTGTTCATATGCTATAGAAAGAAAGACAGTACTGCCTAATGAACCACCATTTCTTTCCTGCAAGATGCAACTTGTTTTCCTAAATCAACAATATTTCAATTTTTTGCTCTTTTTTTTTTTGGTTTTTTGAGGTAGGGTTTCACTCTGGTCCAGGCTGACCCGGAATTAACTACGTAGTCTCAGGGTGGCCTCGAACCCACGGTGATACTCCTACTTCTGCCTCCCAAGTGTTGGGATTAAAGGCGTGCACCACCACGCCCGGCTCTTTGCTCATTTTTAAAATCAAATATCTGGACTGGAGAGATGGCACAGTGGTTAAGGCATTTGCCTAAAAAACCTAACAACCCAGGTTCGACTCCCCAGTGTATCCACAGAGAGCCAGAAGCACAAAGTGGTACATATATCTGGAGTTTGTTTGCAGTGGCTAGAAGCCCTGGTGCACCCATTCTCTCTTTCTCTCCTTGCAAATAAATAAATAAAAAATATTTTTAAAAACATCAGCTGGGTGTGGTGGTGCATGCCTTTAATCCCAGAACTTCTGAGGCAGAGGTAGGAGGATCAATGTGAGTTCAAGGACAGCCTGAGACTAATTCTATCCATGTCAGCCTGGGCTATAGCAAAACCCTACCTTGAAAAACCAAAATATAAAATAAAATTTCATGCTCACTTTGGCAGCACATATACTAAAATTGGAATGATGCAGAGATTAGCATGGCCCCTGCACAAGAATGACCTGCAAATTCATGAAGGGTTCCATAGTTTTAAAGAAATAAAATAAAATAAAATTAGAAAATAGAGCCAGGCATGGTGGTACACACCTTTAATATCCCAGCACTCAGGAGGCAGAAGTGGGAGGATCACCATGAGTTCGAGGCCACCCTGAGACTACATAGTGAATTCCAGGTCAGCCTGGGCTAGAGTGACCCTACCTCGAAAAACAAAAACAAAAACAAAAAACAAAACAAAAAAATTAAGAAAATAAATGAAAAAATTTCAAGCTATTCATTGACAGTAATAACCATTAGGGGTTCTGATATCCTTCAAAATGTTACATATAAGAAAGCTTTTCTGGGCTGGAGAGATGGCTTAGCGGTTAAGATGTTTGCCTGCCAAGCCAAAGGATCCCGGTTTGACTCTCCAGGACCCACGTAAGCCAGATGCACAAGGGGGCACATGTGTCTGGAGTTCGTTTGCAGTGGCTGGAGGCCCTGCTATGCCTATTCTCTCTCTCTCTCAATTAAATAAAAATATTTTTTAAAAAAGAAAGCTTTTTTTTCCTTCTAAATAAATATTTATAATTTGAAAGCAAATGCTAAACATGTGAAGGCTTAGGGAAACAATTTTCTGTCAGCATATGAAGTTGATAATGTCAAAATATCGCAAAAGTCTGATGGCAGTGGGAGTCAGTCTCACCTTCAGGAATCAGCAGGAGTACAATTACGGTTGAGATGGAAGATGCCAGAATCATGCGAGAGTTCCTCATTGCGCCTGGCGTTCCCACATCAGTCAGCACCGAAACCTGATTTTGGGCTCTTGACCATTTCCACGTATATATGCGAGTACAAAGGATGTGGTTTCTTTTCTCCTCTCTCAGGTTTCAAGATGCCGCGTTAGAAAATGAAAGCAAAGTGGGCAAGAACAGGGACAATGGCTCCCGGCCCTGGCACGCTGGCCTTTGCAGGGCTGCTGGTGGGAGACTCGTCGTCCCACAGGATGGTGATGGGGATGAGAGCCTTGCAGCCATCAGGATATAGCGTGCAAGAAGGGACCATTGAATGTCTCAGCTGAAGTATTTGCATCAAGATTATCTTCAGAGGCTGGAGAGATGGCTTAGTGGTTAAGGCATTTGCCTGCAAAGCCAAAGGATACCCGTTCAATTCTCCAGGACCCACGTTAGCCAGATGCACAAGGGGGCACAAGCATCTTGTTTGTTTGCAGTGGCTGGAGGCCCTGGCGTGCCCATTCTCTCTCAAATAAATAAATAATATTTTTTTAAAAAGATTATCTTCAGGATCCATGAGTAGAAGTGACATAGGAATTGGAGTTCTTGCCAACACACCAATATGATATAGGACTCTGGGGTGTCATTGAGAATAACAGAGCCTCTTGGAGCTATTGTTTGGGTTTTAATCCAAGAGTTGGGGTGCTGGTCTGTCATGGTCACACAGAACTCCCACTGAAGGTTGGGCATCGCCTTTAATTCCAATATTCAGGAGGCAGAGGTAGGAGGATTGCTGTGAGTTCAAGGCCAACCTGAGACTACCTAGTGAATTCCAGCTCAGCCTGGTCTAGAGTGAGACCCTATCTCAAAAAAAAATTTAACCCCCCCCAAAAAAAATCCTTCACTGTCAGTGGCCTCTGGGCTTTTATAAATTAAGAGAATTGAAATCCACAAATGCGAGAGATTTTTATTAGGTTCTGGGTAGAACTTAAAGTGCTTCAGAGAAGAAAAGAGAGAACACAGAGATCTCCTGCCCACGAGAAGGCAGGAGCAGGGCAAGACCCACCTCATGCCCCAGGAGAATCTTCTGCAGGTTGTGAATGGGGGTTGAGTTAATCAGCCACAATACTAGGTTCAAATTTCCAGGTTCAAGTTTAATACTTTCAGGAATCATTAAAAAAAAAATAATAAATTAAAAAATATATATATATATTTGTTTTTTTGAGGTAGGGTCTCACTCTAGCCCCCAGGCTGACCCGGAATTCACTATGCAGTCTCAGGCTGGCCTCAAACTCACAGTGATCCTCCTCCCTCTGCCTCCCAAGTGCTGGGATTAAAGGCGAGTGCCACCAAGCCCGGCTTAAAAAATATTTTATTAATTTATTTACAAGGAGAGAGAGAGAGAGAGAATGAATGTGAATAGGCCAGTGCGCCAAGGCCTCCGGCAGCTGTGCTACTTCATGTGTTCTGGGGACAGAACTCTGATGCAGGCCCGCACCTTAAGTGCTGAGCCGTCTCTCCAGGCCCTTCCAGGGATCTTGATTGTAGGAATAAAGGTCTCCTGTGTAGGGGGCTCAGGTTGAATTTAAGGAGGGAAACTCCTTTAGGCAGAAGAAATCAGGAGAAACTAGGTCCTGCTCTGACCTCTAGCAAAATGGAGATGGCTGGTCAGGCTCAGAGACATTCCTTGTTCCTATTTTTGTGGTGGTCCTGTTCCCGTTCACCCGCCTCAGAAGCTTGTTGAAGACTTAACAAGCAGTTAAAACACTGTCCTAAAACTGTTCTCTCTCTCTGCCTCTTTCTCTCAAATAAATAAATAAGAATAAAGATATATTTTAAAAACCTCTAAAATATTAGGGGCTGAAGAGTTGGCTTAGCGGTTAAGGCACTTGCCTGCAAAGCCAAAGCACCTCAGCTGGATTCCCCAGAACTCACATAAGCCAGATGCACAAGGGGGCAAACGCATCTGGTGTTTGTTTGCAGTGGCTGGAGGCCCTGGTGCGCCCATTCTCTCTCTGTCTGCCTCTCTTCTATCTCCTCTCTCTCTGCTTGCAAGTAAATAAATAAATAATTAAAAAAAAAAAACCAAGAAAAAAATCTTGAAAAAAAAAAAAAAGAATCAGACATGGTTATGTTATTTTAATATTGGGGAATGTCTCCCTCCAAAACCAAAATCAAACTTGAGTCTCTGGAGTTATCGTGTCAACTAGTTTTCTATGAGAACATCTTTAGCTCTTTTTTTCTCTTTTCTTTTCTTTTCTTTTCTTTTCTTTTCTTTTCTTTTCTTTTCTTTTCTTTTCTTTTTTTTCCTTTCCTTTCCTTTCCTTTCCTTTCCTTTCCTTTCCTTTCCTTTCCTTTCCTTTCTTTTCTTTTCTTTTTTTCTTTTCTTTTCTTTTCTGAGGAAGTGGTGTAGGAATGAGTACATTAAACCGCACACCATCACAGTTAACACCTCCTTCACCACACACCTTCACAGTTAATACCCTACGTCAGACCTACTGTTACCTTTTTTTTTTTTTTTGAAATGGACACCCTTATGACTTCACATCTAGAGGTTACTTCTTAGAAACCAGCTGACTCTAGAAGGACCCTGTGGGGACCCGTGTTTCCTCCCCCACCCCGACTTCTGCATTGACGGTTAGACACTTTCAGGAAAAGTGGTGGCACACCTGCCTCAGGTTCTGGGAAGTCATTTCAGTGCCCCTACTTAGAAATGTCCAACTTTCACTGCACCTGCAGCTGAAGATTTCTTAATGGAAACAGTGTGCCAAATTTTGTTTTACACAATTGTGGTCCTCACTCCTCCATTTATGATAACTTTTTTGGGTATGTTTGGTTTTTCCAGGTAGGGTCTTGCTCTAACCCAGGTTGACCTGGAATTCACTATGGAGTCTCAGGGTGGCCTTGAACTCACGGCAATCCTCCTACGTCTGCCTCCCCAGTGCTGGGATTAAAGGGGTGCACCACCACGCCTGGCAGTAATTATATGTTTCACGTGGTGAGGAACTTCTAAACTGTTTCCCGAAGTGGCCGTGCCCATGAGCTGCAGGATTCTAATTTTGCTATATCATCGCCCATAATGTCACTTTTTTTTTTTTTTTGGTTTTTCGAGGTAGGGTCTCACTCTGGCCCAGGCTGACTTGGAATTCACTCAGTCATCTCAGAGTGGTCTTGAACTCACGGCAATCCTCCTACCTCTGCCTCCTGAGTGCTGGGATTAAAGGCGTGCGCCACCACGCCCGACTCATATTGTCACTTTTGATAGTTGCTTTTCTGCTGGGTGTGAAGGAGCATCTCTCTGTGGTTTGCATTTGCATTTCCCACTACTGATGAGACTCAGCTTCATCTAGTGCTCATTGGCCACCCAGTGGACTTTGGTCAGGAAGCCTACTCAAATCCTTTGCCTATTTTTAAACTGGATTATTTATCTTGTTATTATTTAAAAAAATTTATTTATTTATTTATTTGACAAATACACACACACACACACACACACACACACACACACACACATATATATATATATATATAGAGAGAGAGAGAGAGAGAGAATGGGCGCTCCAGGGCCTCCGGCCACTGCAAACAAACTCCAGACATGTGCACCCCCTTGTGCATACAGGTTATACCCTTTTCTCCCCTTGCCCGAGCTCCCGTTACTCTGGGGGCCCTCCTAAGAGGGGTTATGGTATTCACTGTCGAGTCATGAAGGCCTCAGTCAGTCCCTGTGGGGGTAGTGGGGTACAGTGTTGGGCCTATGTTTTGAGTTTTTTTTGTATTGTTTGAGTTGATTTTTGTGTTTGGTTGAATAGAGTGTTCATCTTTATCCTTTTGTAGTGAATATTCAGTTATCCCAGAATCATTTATTCAAGAAAGTATTCTTTTCCCAAGGAATTGCCTTTTTCTATGTGTTGAAAATCAGTTAATGTTAGGGTTGATTTCTGGACTCAGTTCTGCAGAATTTATGTATATGTCTGTCCTTATGCCAGTACCACTTATCTCAATTAAATGTTTTGAAGTTAACAGTGTGAGACCATTAACTTTTTTTCTAACAAACTTTTCCAAGACTGAACTGGGTGTGGTGGCACACACCTTTAATGCCAGCACTGGGGAGGCAGAGGTAGGAGGATCGCCATGAGTTCAAGGCCACCCTGAGACTACATAATGAATTCCAGGTCAGCCTGGTCTAGAGGGAGACTCTACCTTGAACCCCCCCCCCCAAAAAAAAAATTGTGTATGCAGCTATTTCTTTAAATTTTTGGAAAAAAATTAAATTTATTCCACTGTGAATGAGCCATTAATGGTATTACAAGCCAGTCTTCAGGGCGTGGTTTGTGTACTTGTGAGGCACCCTAAAGTCCGTTCAAGGGTCTGTGAGGCCAAAACTGTTTTCATGACAATATTAAGATGTTTTCCTTTGACACATGTGTTGACTGTTTATATTGATCATTGATTAAGAGGCGCTGGGAGGGCTCTGAACACAGGAGTGACAGGATGTATTGAAACAAGATCACTTGGGCACCATGGGAACAGCCCTCGTGGGAGTAAGGTAGAGAGAGCTACAGAGATCCTGGCTGGCGAAGATGTGTGCAGATTGAATGTGCAGAGTAAGAGAAAGAGGAGTCAAAGGAGATGCCGGGTCATCCGGCCTGAGCGCTGGGGAGAGGGGAGTTGCTGTGATATTAGAGGAGGAGATCTAGAATGGAGGCGGTTTAGGAGGAAAGATCAGGAGGGCTGTGGCTGCTTGACAGCGTATGGAGGTGCAAGATGAGGGGCCTGGAGGTGAGGGTTGTGTCTGGGCCAAAGGCATACTCAGCAGAATCTAGATGTCACCGATGGGGAAGAAGTTAGAATGGTGGGAGGCCTGGGCTGGCCTGTGGAGCGCTGAGAACAGGATCCAGCAAGGATGGTGATGAGGACGAGGAGAGCCAGGGAGTGCGGCGTCCTGGAAAACAAAGTCTTTCAACAGGAGGGAGAGTATGTGTGATGGTGTCAAGTACTGCTGACAAGGCAGATAGAAGGGGGCTGAGAACCTGCAGCTGCATTCAACAAGGTTACAAGGTCTTGACACCCGTTTCTGCAGAGTGCAGGCAAACCAATACTGGAGTTTGAGGTGGAAGGACAGAAATCACTGGAGACACAGCTCACTTGAAATTATTTTATTTTATTTTATTTTATTTTATTTTATTTGAGAGAGAGAGAGAGAGAGAGAGAGGAAGAGGCAGAGAGAGAATGGTGCACCAGGGCCTCTCAGCCACTGTGAATGAACTCCAGATGCACGCATCCCCTTGTGCGCATGTGCGACATTGCGTGCTTGTGTCACTTTTGTTTTGGGCTAAAATGGGACCTGGAGATCTGAACAAGCGTTCTTAGGTTTTGCAGGCAGGCACCTTAACCACTAAGCCATCTCTCCAGCCCTCACTTGGAATTAAAAAAAATATATATTTTTAGTTATTTATCTAAGAGAGAGAGAGAGAGAAAGGGAGAGAGAGAAAGAATGGGCTTGCTAAGGCCTCCAGCAGCTGCAGACGAACTCCAGGCACATGTACCACCTTGTGTAGCTGGCTTACCTGGGTCCTGGGGAAGCAAACCTGGGTTCTTTGGCTTTACAGGCAAGCGCCTTCCCGCTGGAATTTTGGTGTAAATACAAGTGGAGACATGGGGGTTACTCGGAGTAGCAGCCTTTCCTTCTCTTTAAGAGAAGAAGGCAAAGGCCGAGAAGAGCAGGTGTGCTGGTACAGAGAGAGCCGCAGTGAGTGAGTGATGGCGGAGAGGCTGCGGAATGACTGGGGTAAACACGCAGCTGCCTTGGGTGTGCTCTGCGCTGAAGGCTTACTCCAAAAAGCAGAAAGCAACATTTTCGCAGTGGAAAGTTTACCTGGCAGAATCAGTAGCATTAAAACAAAATTATTTATTTACTTATTTTTTTGGGGGGGGAGAGATAGAGAATGGGCATGCCAAGGCCCTTAACCATTGCTAACGAACTCCAGACGCATGCGCCACCTTGTGCATCTGGCTACACGTGGGTCCGGGGACTTGAACTCAGGTCCCTAGGCTTTGCAGGCAAGCGCCTTAATCACTGAGCCATCTCTCCAGTCCCTCAGAAGCATTTTTCCACTTGCCTGGGACACATCCTTTCTCCTCTAAGACTTCAGCTGCTGGTCGTAATCCTGCCTGGTCGCTCTCTCTGAACCCACTATCATTTCCCCTTTCTGTCAGACTTCCCCTTTTCCCATTTGCTGCTCCCCCCACCCTTACGGGGGACTTGCTGGCACTTGGCTTCTTTTATCTCTGTAACATCTGGAGTAAACACTGGCACACGGTTCTCCATCAGCTGTCCCTTCCCCGGGGTGGGGAGGCATGGTCTTCCTTTGCTGTGCAGTTTTCCTTCCTCCTGCTTAGAGGTGAGGACAGAGGATCAGATTAGCTCCTAGGAACCATAATGTCCTTTGACGGCCCTGCACAATCTCCCCACCTTCATCTTGTGTTGTGTCTCTATGGGCATCTTTGCCAATCCCCCTGCAGGGGGTGCTGTGCCATCTTTAAAAACAACAGTTTTTTTAAAAAATTGAAATATATTTAAACATCTGAAAACCATATAAAAATGTGAGTTAAATTCAACATTTAAAACTGCATAATTTGCCCAGTGTGGTGGCGCACGCCTTTAATCCCAGCACTCGGGAGGCAGAGGTAGGAGGATCGCTGTGAGTTTAAGGTTACCCTGAGACTACAGAGTGAATTCCAGGTCAGCCCGGGCTAGAGTGAAACCCTACCTCGAAAAAAAAAAAAAAAAAAAAAAAAAAAAAAAAAGGGATTCCAATGCTGGGTGTGGTGGCACACACCTTTAATCCCAGCATTGGGGAGGCAGAGGTAGGAGGATCGCCGTGAGTTCAAAGCCACCCTGAGACTACAGAGTGAATTCCAGATCAGCTTGGGCTATAGCGAGACCCTACCTCAAAAAAAAAAAAAAAAAACCAACCAACCAAACAAAAAACACCCCCCCCCAAAACACCTGCATAATTCAGTGGGCCTTAGTATGTTCAAGTATGATGAAGTTGGGTACCCATGCCATATCTTTGCCCCCTTCTCTGGTATGAAAGATGGGATCCAGGGTGTTGTGTGTATACTAGTCAAACATTGTAACAGGTACATCTCCAACCCTCATCCACGTCATACGTAATTAATCACCCTGTGCTCATTAGCAATCACTACCCAGTTCTCCTCCACCCAACTAATGGCAGCCACGTTTCTTTCCGCATCTATGGATGCGCCTGCTCAGGACATTTCATGTACGTGGCCTGTGTGTCTGCCTTCTTTCATTGAGGTTTTTAAAGAATCATCCTTGTTCACATAGGCTATCTCAGTATTTGTTTTTTAATATTTTTATTTATTTGCAAGGAGAGACAGAGTGAGAGAGAGAACATTAGACTTCCTGCCACTGCAGACAAACTCCCGACACGTGCACCACTCTGTGCATCTGGTTTTAGGTGGAATCGAACCTGGGCCCTGAGGCTAAACCGCTGAGCCATCTCTCCAGCTCCCAGTATTTCATTTTTATGGATGAATAATATTCCATTGTATGGATTTCGCATATAATTGTTAGTGGATAGAATTTTGGGTTGTTTCAATACTTTTTAGCTATTATCAATAATGCTGTAATGCTGTTATGGATATATATATATATATATATTTTAGGTAGGGTCTCACTCTAGCCCAGGCTGACCTGGAATTCGCTATGTAATCAGAAGACGACCTTGGGCACCATTCTTAGGAATGCCGTCCACCCTGTTCGAGACAGTTCTCTGGTTGGCTGGAGCTTGTGAATTCGTCTATACTGGTTGGCTATGAGCTTCAGGAATGCACCTCTTTCTGTTTCCCCAGGACTAGGGGTACTAGACTTACATGCTTAACAGCATGACCAGCATCCCCCTGCACCCCTGCACCCCGAGTTCTAGGGATGGAACTTGGGTCCACATGCTTGCAAGGCAAGTACGTTACCAACTGAGTGATCTCCCCAGCCTGCTGTGCGCTTTGCCAGTCACAGTGTTGGTGTTTTTCTGCCTCCTGATGACCAAGACTTATTAAGAGGCCTCATCATAGCATGACCCCACTTGCTAACATCTACAATGGAAAACAAGCTGACAGTTCTTTGAGCCATTCCTCGAACTGGCAGACGGGGGCTCGAACCCAACCACAAGGCTCACTGCACATCTTCTCACTAAATCTGCCCCAGTTGTTGCTGAGCGTGGACGGTCTCTCTTGCTAGCATCAATAAACACACGTTTGCCTGCCTGAGAAGCCTAAGAACGCTTGTTCGAGGCTCCAGGTCCTATGTTTAGCCAGACTCAAAGAGTAACTCAAGTGCACAATGCCACACTTGCCCACAAGGGGGCGCATGTGTCTGGAGTTTGTTCACAGCGGCTGAGAGACCCTGGCGCACCCATTCTCTCTGCCTCTTCCTCTCTCTGTCTCTCTCTCTCTCAAAATAAATAAATAATAATACCTTACTGTGGGAGACATCCTGGCGGGCTTTGGTTGATGAGCCCCAGGTGGCCAGGTCTGGTCCTATCACTGAACGACTTTTGTGAAAAAAACCATCGAGGGACTGGAGGGATGGCTTAGCGGTTAAGGCATTTGCCTGCAAAGCCAAAGGACCCAGGTTTGATTCCCCAGGACCCATGTAAACCCATGCGCACAAGGGGGCGCATGCACCTGGAGTTTTTTTTTTTTTTAAATATTTTATTATTTATTTATTTGAGAGAGAGAGATACAGAAATAGACAGGTAGAGAGAGAGAGAACGGGCACGCCAGGGCCTCCAGCCACTGCAAACGAACTCCAGATGCATGTGCACCCTTGTGCTTCTGGCTAACGTGGGTCCTGGAGAATCGAGCCTCGAACCGGGATCCTTAGGCTTCACAGGCAAGCGCTTAACCGCTAAGCTATCTCTCCAGCCCCGCACCTGGAGTTTGTTTGCAGTGGCTGGAAGCCCTGGCACGCCCATTCTCTCTCTCTCTCTCTCTCTACATGCCTATTTCTGTATCTCTCTCTCAAATAAATAAATAAATATACAACCCCCAAAAAAAAAAAAAAACCCATCAAATTGAACTGCCTTCCAAGCTGGAGAAGGTGCACCTGTGGCAAGCGCCAGCCTTGGCCTTCTGCTGAGCCTTGAACTCTTAGTATCAGCCACCCTCGTGAAGGCCCACGTGAAGAAACTGGGTTCACGTTTCACTGACATTTTACTAAAAGTTCTGAGAGCAGGAAAACAAGACAGACACACCCAAAGCATATTTACCTGAAGAAGTTGAAGATCTCCTTCAAATGACTCCGGGACATAGCATGGGTAGGGAATTGCTTTTTCAATGGAAAATATTTGTTCAAGTTTCTCTTTACGAGGTGCAGAGTGGGCCCCCAAGAATAATTTGAGGTTTTTTCCCTCCTGAAAAAAGAAAAAAAAAAAGAAAAGGAACATATAACTTTGGTATGAGGATGGGAGCAAGCTCAACTATGGACTTAATTTCTTCAGGCCTGATCAGTGTTTGCAAATGATTTGTTACTTATAAGACAAGCACAACAAGATGGGGGTGTGAGAACTTGTGGAGCCTTTAAAATTATTTATTTATGTGCAAGGAGAGAGAGAAAGAGAGAGAAAGAGAGAGAGAGGGAGGGAGGGAGGGAGGGAGGGAGGGAGGGAGAATGAATGAGTGAATATGGGCATGCCAGGGCCTCTAGCTTCTGCAAATGAACTCCAGATGAATGTACCACTTTGTGCATCTGGCTTTACATGAGTACTGGGGAACTCAACCCTAGTCATTAGGCTTTACGGACAAGTGCCTTAACCACTGAGCAACCTCTCCAGTCCTGGAGCCTTTTTTTTTTCTTTTGCATGTTCCTGTCTTCCACCTCAGACTCCCCAGATGTGTTGGGGTACATAGCTTCACCTCCCCCACCACTTTTCTTTCTTTCTTTTTTTAAAATTTATTTTTATTTATTTATTTGACAGAGAGAAAGAGGGAGGGAGAGAGAATGGGCCCTCCAGGGCCTTCAGCCACTGAAAACGAACTCCAGATATGTGCGCCTCCTTGTGCGTCTGGCTAATGTGGTCCTGGGGAATCGAACCTGGGTCTTTTGGCTTTGCAGGCAAATGCCTTAATCACTAAGCCATCCTTCCAGCCCTTCCCCCACCACTTTTCAAGGAAGAAGCATCAGAAAGAGTCCCTTTCTGTGGAGAAAGAGCATGAGTAGGGGAGACCTGGAGAGGCATGCATGGAGCAAGGGCTTCTGGGAAGGCAGTGCCAGGGGTAGCCTGAGGGAAGGAACTGGACTCTGTCATTTGACTGTCTGAGGAGGAGCTGCCCCGTCCTCCAGCTGTTTAGGGTTTGTGGAACGAAATCTCTCTCCTAGTGGCCTTCTGGGTTGATGACACCCATGGAAGAGACTCAACCCCAGAGGTAGAGTGGAAGTGCGTTTGCCTTCCTGTGCCTTAGGGAGAGAGTGTGCCTTGCTGGAGTCTTCAGAGATAGGGAGCTTCACTGGGGACATGCTTATAGAAGCTGAGAGGAAAAAATGAATCTTGAATTTGTAGTGAAAACTTACAACTGAGAATGTACAAACACATGCACCTGCACACCCACACACACATCCACACGTTAACCCACAAATATAGACACACACACACACAGATACCCACATCCATGACGTAGACACACACACACACACACACACACATCTACATGTTAACTCACAAATATAGACACACACACACAGATACCCACATCCATGATGTAGACACACACACACACACACACATCTACATGTTAACTCACAAATATAGACACACACACACACACAGATGCCCACATCCATGATGTAGACACACACACACACACACATCTACATGTTAACCCACAAATATAGACACACACACACAGATACCCACATCCATGATGTAGACACACACACACACATCTACATGTTAACTCACAAATATAGACACACACACACACAGATACCCACATCCATGACATAGACACACACACACACACACACATCTACAGGTTAACCCACAAATATAGACACACACACACAGATACCCACATCCATGACATAGACACACACACACACACACATCCACACGTTAACCCACAAATATAGACACACACACACAGATACCCACATCCATGACATAGACACACACACATCCACACGTTAACCCACAAATATAGACACACACACACAGATACCCACATCCATGACGTAGACACACACACACGCTCGCGCGCACACGCATGAGTGAATGAAATTCGAGCTAGTCCTGAATCTAATTTATAAACCTAACAATAGCTATTCCAAGAGAGGGAAAAACATATTCTTATTTGTTGGACAGACATTTCACCAACAGTTCTATTAAATAATAAGTGTGGTGTGCCAGGGGCTAGCTTTATTTTCAGTGTAAATTATTTCAAAGTAAAATAAGCTTTTGTTTGCCATCGTGAAAATGAAAGACTTCTGGAGATACAGCGACAAATGCCGTTCCACATCAGCTAAGTGGATGAGCAACGCGACAAAATAAACCTCAGACTGGGAAAGGGCGACTTTAAACTGTGCATATAGAACTGATAGAATTACACTATGCAGAGTATATAAAATATACTGCTATCGTACTTGACAAATTCTTATATTTGTACCATAAAATCATATAAATCTGCATCTTTTCTTTCTTTTTCTTTTCTTTTTTTTTTTTGGTTTTCCGAGGTAAGGTCTCACTCTACCTCAGGCTGACCTGGAATTTACTATGTAGTCTCAGGGTGGCCTTGAACTCACAGCGATCTTTCTACCTCTGCCTCCCGAGTGGTGGGATTAAAGGCGTGCGCCACCATGTCCAGCTAAATCTGCGTCTTTTAAAGAAACCAAATTTTAAGCGGTTTCTTTGGTTTAGGGTATTTATATGACAGAGAGAATGGGGGAGATAACGGGCACTGGTTGGGAGCATAATTCACGTGGTCTGCACTATTCTACCGTTCAAACAATGACTCAAAAACATTAGTGTGAGCTGTAAGAAATTTCTAGAAGTCATTTCCTGTAGATCACTGTAATATGGAGCATTATGCTGGACAAGACCATGGGTAAGGATTAAGGAACCAGCTTTAATCATAGAAGCCATTGAACTTGATTGATTTTACATAATATGCATATGAAAATAGTATTAAACAGAATACAGTGACTGTGTGGGGCTGGTGAGATTGATTCTGGCTGTTTTTGTCTTCCCTGTCTTTTGAAATTCCAGATACTGTTTGCAGTGGAAAAATACATTAAAGTAATATGAGGGAATGCTCATGAATTTTAATCCTATTCTATATTACCTGGCCCTTGCTTATTAGTGGTAAATATTACAGTAAGACACAGCCTTGTCTGTGCACCCCCACTTTTTTCACTTCTCCTAGTCAAATCTAATTCTGGCTTTGGACTTGATAGGTATTTTCACCTCCCTAAGTGGACCTTGGGGGACGAGAAGAGCTGAGATGACTTACATGTCATGGTGAGCCACCGTCAGCACCCAGTTTTCTTGGATCAAAGCCCCCGCACAGGTTTGCAGGCCTTTGATTAGAGCCATGTAGCGACTGGCGTAAGGTGACACTTCATTTCTTCCTATAATTCCCTCACGGGCTTCTGGAAAAGCTACGAGAGTGATTCAGAGTGAAATTCTGTCTCACGCAATTATCTTTTGCTCTGACGAAACTTGGCTATAACAACAGATTTAGTGCAAGCTCTCAGCTGGGCCCCCTGAGACAGGGGGAGAGGGTGAAGCAGTCCCGGTCGCTGTGGTTTGACGTCTCCTTGCACAGTATTCGCTCCTCGGGCTGTGTTCCCCACAGTGCATGCATGCTTCACAGTGTTTTGCTAAACTCAGTTTAGTGTTTGCTTTTCAGCTGACTTCATTATTTTAGGCAAGTTTTCCTACAGCTCAGGCTGGCCTTGAACTTTCTGTGTAGCTGAGGACAATGTTCAACCCTTGCTCCTCCTGCCTTGGCCTCACAGGCAGGCATCAGCGTGTTGGACTTTGATTTTGTTTTATTATGTTTTATTTTAAGCAAATAACCCTATTAGAGTTTTACATTATTTTTCATGCCACATGTTTAAATTGATTACTCTTCTCTCTGTCCCTCCCTCCTTCTTACTTTTCCTCCCTCCTTTCTTCTATCTCTCCCTCTCTCTCTCTCTCTCTCTCTTTTTTTTTTTTGGTTTTTCCGAGGTAGGATCTCACTCTAGCCCATGCTGTCCTGGAATTCACTATGTAGTCTCAGGGTGGCCTTGAACTCATGGTGATCCTCCTATCTCTGCCTCCTGAGTGCTGGGATTAAAGGAATGTGATACCACCCCTGGCCCCTCCTTTCTTCTCTTCCCTCCCTCCACTCTCCTTTCTTTTTTTTTTTAAATTTTTTTTGAGAGACAGAGAGAGAATGGGCGCGCCAGAGCTTCTCAGCCGCAGTGAACGAACTCCAGACATGTGCGCCCTCTTGTGGGCAAGTGTGGCCTTGCGCCCTTGTGTCACTTTTGCATCTGGCTAAATGTGGGACCTGGAGAATGAACAGGCGTTCTTAGGCCTGGCAGGCAGGCGCCTTAACCGCTAAGCCACCTCTCCAGCCCTCTCTTCTTTTTCTTTTATTAAGAGCATACGTAGTATGGACACATCATGCCTTGGTACCATCTCTTCCCTTCTCCCTGCCCGCATTCCACTGATGGACCTCCACGGTGGGGTTGCTGGTATTCCTTGTGGGGTGTGTCCACTCTCTCTTCTTTTCTCCTTTTTTCCCTCACTTTTCCTCTTTCTCTTCCGTTAGGGTCAAAGTGATAGTTATTTAGAAATGTTTCCTTTTGTGCACAATGATTCTCAAACTCTAATGTCACAATGTCATTTTTTTACTTACAATACAGACTCCTTTAGGCTCACCCCAGAGAGGGCTTGAGGACCAGGGAGCACGCATGTAACATCAACAGTCTGATGTAAATGGTCCCCAGAGACGCCGAGGGCTGTAAAGTCTAGAAAAGCAGTGATTTATCTTACGTTTGACCCCGTGGGCTGTATTACCAGCAGAAGGCATTTCATAAGACAGTCACTTAATACATGGTGGAGAGAGAGCCAGAGGACCAAGTGGCCAGAAGCCAGAGGACTGGACGGCAACAGGGTAGATTGTGTCTGTGGCCGTCTTGGCAGGACACCCAGGACTTGTTCCTAGCTCCCCAACTCTTCCTGCTACTCAGCTTGCATGGGAACTGATTCTCCACCCTCCTATTCAGTCTCCTTGGATTGTCGGAGGTGACAAAATTCCTTATTAGTAAAATATGTACCCATGTAAGAAAAATAACATTTTCATTTTAGTACTTATTTCATTTATTTATTTATTTATTTATGCATTTATTTATGTATTTATTTATTTATTTATGTATTTATTTATTTATTTATTTATTTTTTGGTTTTTCGAGGTAGGGTCTCACTCTGGTCCAGGCTGACCTGGAATTTACTATGTAGTCTCAGGGTGGCCTCGAACTCACAGGGTTCCTCCTACCTCTGCCTCCCGAGTGCTGGGATTAAAGGCGTGTGCCACCACGCCCGTCTTCTTTTATATTTTTTTGAGGCAAGACCAACAGACTGGCCTTTTTTTAATGAGACAGAGAATTGGCATGTCAGGGCCTCAGCCACTGCAATCAAACTCCAGGCTCATGAGCCCCCTTGTGCGCATGTGAGAACTTGCGCACTTGAATCACTGTGCATCTGGCTTACGTGGGACCTGCAGACTCAAACATGAGTCCTTAGGCTTTGCAGGCAAATGCATAACTGCTAGGCCATCTCTCCAGCCCAGCATGGTATTTTAAACACTTGGCAAAGACAATGTGCCTAAGAAGATTAAGTGAATTAGTATATGCAAAGTAATTAGCAAACTACTATTTTTATTTGAGTTTTATTCAAGATAGATTTAGTGGACGATTTTTCTACCACAACAATGGAAATACGCACAAACAAATCATGAAACTAAACATTTTGAGACTTATCTGACAGCATTCAGTTGCATTTGTATAACCAAGAGGTCAGTTAATAAAGAAGCTATTGGACTGGAGAGATGGCTTGGCGGTTAAGGCACCTGCCTGCCAAGCCAGATGCAAGAAGTGACACAAGGGCGCAATGCCACATTTGCCCACAAGGGGGCGCACACACCTGGAGTTTGTTCACAGTGGCTGAGAGGCTGCTGGCACACCCATTCTCTCTCTCTCAAATAAAAAAAAATAAGGAAGCTATCTATGCATCCCTAATTTAATGGCTTTGACAGCTTTTCACTTACAGACTTTGCTGTGTAGATCTGATCTGGACTTATAAGAGCCATCAGATATGGTTAATACTTTTATATATATTTTTTGCTTTAGACATATAGGATATGTTTAGACATATAGGATATCCTCTTTTTTCCTTAAAAAGTCAATGTGCCTTTTTTTTTTTTTTTTTTTTTTTTTGTTTTTGCGAGGTAGGGTCTCACTCTGGTCCAGGCTGACCTGGAATTCACTATGTAGCCTCAGGGTGGCCTTGAACTCTCGGCGATCCTCCTACCTCTGCCTCCCGAGTGCTGGGATTAAAGGCGTGCGCCACCACGCCCGGCTCAATGTGCCTTTTATATAGTAAAGATAAATGGTGATAACTGAAAGTTATAATTTCCTGGGCTGGAGAGATGGCTCAGCAGTTAAGGCTCTTGTCTGCAAAGCCTAAGGATCCCGGTTTGATTCCTCAGTGCCCATGTAAAGCCAGACACACAAAGTAGTGCATGCATCTAAAGTTTGTTTGCAGTAGCTGGAGGCCCTGGTGCTCTTGCACTCTCTCTATCTGCTTCTTTCTCTTTCAAAATAAATATTTTTGCAAGAGAAAATTACAATTGCCTTTTCCTTTTATATAATGTTAAAAATAACCCAAACCTATGTAGATTTCTGCTTTCTCATGAGCAAAGCTACAAAGCAACTGAAAAAATACATCTTACCTGCAGGAATGAGAAGAACAAATACAGCAGCAGGGAAAGAAAAAGCAAGAGGCATTTTGGTTGCTTTTGCGATCCTGTCTGGAGATTTAGTTGCTGGTATTGACTTTAGCAATATATAATGAGACACAAAGGATGTGGATTCTCTTTCTCTCTCTCTTTCTGAAGCTCTGTTAAAATTTTTGATATTTTACAACTGGAAAACCTAACCTTATTTTATCTGTGGTATAGCTCTTTACTTGTTTTACAGGCTGAGACCATTTCCTGTATTCTTTTATCTGAAAGGGTAAATGTGAACTCACGAGACTATGTTAGCTTACCTGCACTCAAAAGAAACTTATTCTCCTGTGGAATAATCCAGTTGAGAAATCTATACAGACACTCCTTCAAAGAAGACATAGAACGGCCTACGAGCAGATGAAGAAATCATTAGAGACATGCTAATCAAAACCATAATGATGGGGCTGGAGAGACGGCTAAGCGGTTAACACACTTGCTGGCAAGGCCAAAGGACCCAGGTTCTAATCCTCAGGACCCGTGTAAACCAGATGCACAAGGTGCGTCCAGTGGCTAGAAGCTTTGGTGTGCCCATTCTATGTGCTTCTCTCTCTCTCCTTCTCTCAAATAAATAAAATATTAAATCAAACACAATGAGATATCACTGCACCCAATCAGAATGGTTTCTAGAAAGGATATAACAAATGCCGGCAGGTACTTGCACAAAGGAAATACTTGCACGTTTGATGAAAATGTTAATTCATTATAAAAAGCAGCTTGTAGAGCTGGAGAGATGGCTTAGTGGTTAAGGAACATGCCTGTGAAGCCTAAGGACCTTGGTTAGATTCTCCAGGTCCCATGTAAGCCAGATGCACAAGGGGGCACATGAGTCTGGCATTCATTTGCAGTGGCTAGAGGCCCTGGCACACCCATTCTCACTCTTCTCTTCCTGTCTCTCTTTCCCTCTCTCTGTCTCTAATAAATAAATAAAAATAAAATCTTTAAAAACGAACAAACAAACAAACAAACAAAAAAGCATCTTGGAGATTCCTTTAAAAATGGAAAATGGGCTGGAGAGATGGCTTAGCAGTTAAGGCACCTGCCTCCTAAGCCTAAGAACATGGGTTTCAATCTCCAGCGGTTCCAATCTCCAGGTCCCACGTTTAGCCAGATGCAAAGTGACGCAAGGGCACAATGCCGCACTTGACCACAAGGGGGCGCACGCATCTGGATTTTGTTCGCAGCAGCTGAGAGGCTGCTGGCGTGCCCATCTCTATCTGTCTTCCTCTCCCTCTCTGTCTGTCTGTCTCCAAAAAAATAAAAAAAAATTAAAAAAAGGAGAATGGGTCAGGGAGACAGCTCAGTTGATCCTATGCAAGCATTAGGATCCAAATTTGATCCCCAGTACCATATAAAATGCTGGGCACGGTGTTGCACACCTTTAATCCCAGCACTGGGGAGACAGAGACGGGGAGGATCCCCGGGGTTCACTGACCAGCCTAAGCTAGGCTAACTGGTGACAATGAAAGACCCTGTCTAAAAAAAAACAAAAGGATGGATAGTTCTTGAGGAACAAGCATGCGCTTATACATGCATGCACTTACACACACACACACACACACACACACACACAGAGACAAAAAAAAAATCCGAAAAACCAAAAATCACAAAACAAGCAAAAATCCCCTAACTTAAAAATAGACCTAACATATTAGCAATCCCACACTGGGTATCTCTCTAAAGGAGATGAAATCATTACTTCAAAGAGATACGCGCATGACCATGTTTATTACAGCTCTAGTCATGATAGCTAAGATCTAGAATCAACCTATATGTCTATCAGTATATGGAGGGTCTCCTTCACCAAGATTCCCTGTGCCTCTCTTACACAATTGACTTTTTTCTAAAGATTAATTTTAAACATTTTTATTTATTTATTTGAGAGAGAGTGAGAGGGAGAGGCAAACAGGCAGAAAGAGAATGGGCACGCCAGGGCCCCAGTCGCTGGAGATGAATTCCACATGGCTGCGCCATCATGTGCATCTGGCTTTCGTGGGTCCTGGGGAATTGAACCTGGGTCCTTTGGCTTTGCAGGCAAGCGCCTTAACCACTAAGCCATTTCTCCAGCCACCACAACTCTGTGATACTGAGTTTTGATTGGGCTTAGAGGTCCTGGTTTGCGACGGAGGGGAAGGCACCCTTTTAGGATGGAATTCAGCAGTTGATTAGAAAGCTGGGAACAAGAGGGTCAACTTAGTTTTCTCCTGCCTGCGAGTGGGCCAGCAGGCAAGGAACAGACTTGCTCTTGGGGCAGGGTGATTGCCATCCATCCAGAGGGCAGCTTGGTGAACTGGGAGGAGTACATTTGGAAGCCAGGGGGGTTTCTGAGCATTGCTGGTCCTTGTGCCCAAGGACAGTAGTGAATGAGCAACTGTGGTCATATGGCCTTGACCAAACCAGACATTGAAAGGGTTAGACTCTTCTTGTCACCATACATGGAGAGAAACCCAGAATACCCAAACTAGCCGATGTTGAGAAAACTCTGGAATGGGTGGCTGAGAAGGAGGTAGGCTGAGAGTGTCTTTAATGAGGGTCTGTTACATCCCAGGTCCTGCAATAGTCATAAAAAGTAGATGTTATTTGATGAAAAGGTGAAATTAGGATTAGAAAAATGGCTCAGTGGTTAAGGTGCTTGCCTGCAAAACCTAACGACCCAGGTTCTATTCCCCAGGACCCACATAAAGCCAGATGTACAAAGTGGTGCATGTGTCTGGAGTCCGTTTGCAGTGGCTAGAGGTCCCTGGAGTGCCCATTCTGTCTCTCCCTCTCCCCTTGCAAATAAATAAATATAAACATATTTATTTTTTAAAAAGTGTACTTGGGAGGCAGAGGTAGGAGGATCACTGTAAGTTCAAGGCCAGCCTGGAACTACAGAGTTCCACGCTCAAGTGAGACACTGCCTCAAAAAACAAAACAAAACAAAAAAAAAAACAGTGGAATAAATATCATTTCAAGGCTAATTTGGTCAGCAACGCAGTGGATATAGGATACAATTTTAATAAGTGCACCATTCTGTACATATTTGATCAGGTGCTTCCTAAATGCTGAACACAGTGCTAGATAAAAGGGTAAATCCTGGACTCCAGGACTAGATTATATGGGGAACTTTAGCCCAGGGTTTCCGGAAGACGAGGGTTTGAGGAACATTATGGAGAACTTTTAGCAGCATGGTGAGGAAGGCCTGTAGATGGTCACAGGTCAAAAGGGAGTCAGTGGGGGGTTTGAAACAGACACAGGATCTGCCTTCGTTAAAGGGAGACCCCTCTGACACTACGGTGGACAGTGGCCACTTTCAGAATGTCCATGTATAAGAGGTTTATGGGGCAGTAATGTGTTGCAAGGTAGAAGTTTGGAAATGGCCTTAGGGCAGGGCTTTCATAACAACACCCAGTTAAATATTTTATTTTTATTTATTTATTTGAGAGATACAGAAATAGGGAGAGAGAGAGAGAGAGAGAGAGAGAGAGAGAGAGAGAGAGAGAATGGGTGCACTAGGGCCTCCAGCAGCTGCAAACGAACTCCAGATGTATGTGCCCCTCATGTATCTGGCTTACGTGGGTCCTGGGGAATCAAACCTGGGTCCTTTGGCTTTGCAGGCAAGCGCTTTAACCGCTAAGCCATCTCTCCAGCCCAACAACACCCAATTTTCACCTAGCAGGATGAAGCCTCTTGGAAGGGGATGCAGAAACTCATGTTCCGGAGAGGTGGGAACTCCCGGTGACAGAGGGAGGAGTAAGGCTCGAGGCAGTGATTATTCGGGAAATCATTGTCCAGGTCTGAATTATTAACAGTCTGTGGGGATGGATGGGAATGAGCAGATCAAACGAGTCAACACTTATTCAGTGGTGATGGTTTCTACAAGCTGACAGCAGGTTGCTGGGGGCAGGGCGTGCAGGCCAGGGTAGAGTGGGCTGTGGTGGAGGGTGGAGAAGGCAGCGGGCGCCTGTGCCTCTTCTGCCTCGTGGTGTGAGGCCAGAGCTACTCCATTCCTTTCCTTCAGTGAAGGACAGGATTTCCCCACATGGGGCTGCCGGGAAAAGGGTGCTTGGCATTTGACTTTCAGAACCGTGGTCTCAGATGGAGCTCTGATATGAGAACAGACTTTGATGAGGTTCTCACTAAGTCTTCGGTTGGGGTTTGGTCAGGTAGATGTGGTCTAGGGCCAGACGTTTCTGTGTGGTGGCTTTTCTAGGTAATGAAGCGCTTTACCCTGTTCCCCAGCTTGCACCTTTGCGTGTCCCTACATATACCACTTACTTACTGCCACCGCCCCTGCTATGCCTGTAAGAGGGAAGTCATTCATTGCTTTTTTAAATTAAAAAATTCTTTAAGATTATGATTTGTTATTAATTTTATTTACTTACGTATTTATTTATATTTATTTATTTGAGAGCTACAGAGAGAGAGAAAGAGGCACACAGAGAGTATGGGCACACCAGGGCCTCCAGCCACTGCAAACAAACTCCAGATCATGCACCACCTTCTGCATCTGGCTTATGTGGGTACTGGGAAATTGAGCCTCGAACTGGGGTCCTTAGGCTTCACAGGCAAGCGCTTAACTGCTAAGCCATCTCTGCAGTCCCAATTTTATTTTTTGTTTATTTATTTATTTATTTGAGAGCGACAGACAGAAAGAGAAAGAGGCACATAGAGAGAGAGAGAGTGGGAATGGGCACGTCAGGGCCTCCAGCCACTGCAAACAAGCTCCAGATACATGCACAACCTTATGCATCTGGCTTACGTGGGTCCTGGGGAATCAAGCCTCGAACCAAGGTCCTTAGGCTTCACAGGCAAGCGCTTAACTTAAAAATAAAATTTTCATTGTTATATTCAGTCATATAACACACAACTCATCCATTTAAAAATATACAATTCAGGAGAGATGGCTCAGCAGCTAAGGCACTTGCCTGCAAAACCTGATGATCTGAGTTCAATTCCCCAACACCCATGTAAAAGTCAGATGCACAGCGTGACACGTGCATCTTGAGTCCGTTTGCAGTGTCTGGAGGCCCTGGTGCACCCATTGTTTCTGTTTGTCTCTCTTCTGTCTCTCTCTGCACGTAAATAAATAAATAAAAATATTAAAAAAATACAATTCCACGTTGAGCGTGGTGGAGCACACTTTTAATCCCAGCACTCTGGAAGCCAAGGTAGGAGGGTCACCATGAGTTTGAGGCAAATCTAAGAGTACTGTTCTTCCAGATCAGCTCTGGGCTAGAGCAAGACCCTACCTCCGAAAGACCAATATATATATTTGTATTTCAGTCTGGTGTGGTGGCACATGCCTTTAATCCCAGCACTAGGGAGGCAAAGATAGGAGGATCATTGTGAGCTCAAGGCCAGTCTGAGACTACAGAGTGAGTTTCAGCCTGGGCTAGAGTGAGACCCTATCTCAAAACAAATAAACCAAAATACAACTCGACGACCGAGTATATTGTATTAATAACTTAAAATTGCACAAAGCATAAAACTTTAATATTCAATAACACGGATTATATACATCATGTTTTGAAATCACTACTATATTTCTAAAACCTTCAACATGAAACAGAAACTGTACAGCCATTAAGCAATGTTTTCTTATTCTCCTTATCCCCCCCTCCCTGCGCTCTCTTCTCTGTATAGTTTTGCATACTTGATGCTTCATATAAGTTGAACCATGCAACATTTGTCACTTTGTTTAACATATTTCATGTAGCACAGTGTGTTTAAGGTTCATTCATGCAGAAGCATGTATCAGAACCAATTCATTCTTATGATTAAGCGATGGTCTATTATTTATCCATTCATCTGTTGGTGGCATTTGGGCTGTTCACATTGTCTGCCTATTCTAAGTATTACTGTGCATCCTTTGGATGTATATCCAGGAAGGAGTTGCTGGGTCACATGTTAATTCTGTTCAGCCTTTTGAGGAACTTCCTCATTTGTAGAATATTTTTTAAAGATACTTTTTATTTATTTATTTGAGAGAGAGAGAAAGAGGCAGATAGAGAGAGCGGAAGGATGGGTGTGCCACTGTCTCCAGCCACTGCAAATGAACTCCAGATGCATGTACCACCTTGTGAACCTACCTGGCTTTACATGGGTACTGGGGAACCCAACCTGGGTCTTTTGCCTTAACTGCTAAGCCATCTCTCCTTCCATTTGTATAGATACTCCCTCTGCTCCCAGCCAGCACCAGCCCTCGTGTTTGCATAGGACTCCTGCCTTTTCACTACTTAAGGACAACATACCAGCAATGCTTCCTTGGTTTCTGAACCTCCTCAGGCACGTTTCCCTTTTATGGGCTCTATCTCATCAGCATACAAAATGGTGTTTTTCTCCCATCTTAAACATTCAGCCTTGCTTTTCTTTCCAGCTACTGGTCCACGTTTCTGCTGTTCCTTTAAGGATCCTCCACTCTACCCAGCTGAGCTATGGAAGGGAGTTCTGCTGTTCCTCGAATTCCTCCAGGGAAGTCCTCACACTTCAACTCAGTCCCTCTACTCTGAAACTCCCCCAAGCGGGCCCCCATCAGGGCTGCACACCATATATACACACCACAAAACTGTTCTTGCCAGGGCTGCTGACCTTCCCTGCTGTGGGCTCTGCTCTTATTTAGGCGCTGAGACAAGCATTTTCCAGCTGCCAGTGCGGTTGGGTACACGGATGTGACTGAGTTCAGGCCAAGGTGGACAGCGTCCTGCTTTCAGGGGTGCCTTTGGATGTGGTGACTGGTGCTCCACCAGAATGGAGACCTTGGGGGAACTGAGCAACTACCTGTGTATGAGGAACAGTGTTTTGGATGTGAAAATTTCCTATCAGGTAGCTATAGGACTTCAGAGGTTATCTTCTGGTGGTTTTTTTTTTTTTTTAAATACTTTTTCGAGGTAGGGTCTCACTCTGGCCCAGACTGACCTGGAATTAACTTTGTAGTCTCAGGGTGGCCTCGAACTCATGACAATCCTCCTACCTCTACCTTCCCAGTGCTGGGATTAAAGGCGTGCACCATAATGACTGGCTTTTTTTTTTTTTTTTTTTTTTTAACATGTCACAGAAAACATTTCACTGGCCGTTTGGATCGTTTATTTTCCAGGAAGGATGATCCCATCATACTTCTGCTGGAACCAGTGCACGGCCTCCTCTTTGCAGATTCTGTGTTTGGCCCCAATGCAGCCTGTCCTGCGCCTCTTGTCTGCGATTCGAAACCCGGCCTGTCCATCACCGTAGAGAAGTCTAGGCCGTGGATACTAATGCTTGGGTCACATTGGATGCCTGGATCATTGTGGTCCCAGATCTCAAACCAAAGTGTCTGGTATCTGAGAAGTTATTATTTTTTTCTTAACCCTACTTCCGCACCTTCAGACCCTTCTCCAGGATTCCCTCTGCCTTGGCCCCATGGACTGTGCAGTGGACAGCAATCCTCTCACTTCTCCTGATGCCGAAGGACCTGACAGTGTATCCAGCTTTGGAAAACACAGGGTCTGGCCTGTGAGCTGCTCCAACACCCTGGTGTAGGGGTGAGTCTGTCTCCTCTGTCTCCCACACAAATACTGAGGCAGAGCAAAGTTCCGCGAGGGGAGCTCCTTTTCACCTTGGTTCTGCACCATGATGGGGAACAGAAAGAGATCAAAGGTTATCTTCTTCTTCTTCTTTTCCTTTTTATTGATAGTTTTCATACTTACAGACAATAAACCATGATTAATTCCCTCCCCTTCCCCACTTTCCCCTTCACAACTCCACTCTCCATCATATCCCCTCACTCTCTCCATTAGTCTCTCTTTTATTTTGATGTCGTCATCTTTTTCTCCTATTACGAGGGTCTTGTGAAGGTATTGCCAGGCACTGCGAGGTCATGGATAGCCAGGTCAATTTCTGTCTGGTGGATTGCATTGTAAGCAGTCCTACCCTTCCTTTGGCTCTTACATTCTTTCCGCCACTTTTTCCATAATGGACCCTGAGCCTTAGAAGGTGGGATAGAGATGTTTCAGTGCTGAACATTCCTCACTCATGACTTCACAGCACTATGGTACCTTTTGGGTCATCCCAGTTGTCACCGCCATCTGAAAAGATGCTTCTCTAACCAAAAGTGAGAGTAGCATTAATATATATGGGTATGAATATTAAGTAAAAAGTGCTTACAGGGCAGTTTGGTGAGTAAAATATGTAAATTTAGCCAGACAAGAGCAGGCATTACACTTCTAAGGCTCATGACCTCCCCAACCATAGGCTTTTGATTAGGTTTTCAGTACCAGGCATGTATACCCTCCCAGAGAATGGGCCTCCAGTCCAGTTAGAGAGCAGCTGCTTTTCCCAGAGCAGACATGCCACTTTTTGCACCCGCTTTGGTCATTTGGCCCGTCTGGCCAAACTTGAGGCTTGCAGTGTCCACTGCGTTCACCGCTGATGGCTTCTGCCTCTCATAGGGCTGCGCGCAGTGTGGCTTTTCCCAGCTTTCTGTCGGCTGGTCTAGAGGTCATTTCCTATACATGCTGATGTTGAAACACTTCTTCAGTTTGTTTTTCCTTTTCACTCTTTCCCCTGTCTTTTCTCTTTCAATAATGCCAGAGCAGCCAAGTCCGCTTGGCTCTCATCTACATTTGCGCCATTCCTGGTTGCTATCCCTTCTTCTTTTATCCTTAAATTCATACTTCCAGCCCAGACCTCATATCTCCTTGACATTTGCACCTGGAAGTCTGTCAAGCCTTTCAAATGTAACATCTCCAAAGTGGAGCTCTGAATGCTCCCCATCTGCCTCCTCTAGTGAGCCCTTCATTGTAATTGTTGATAACTGAGCCTTTAATTGCTTATGACACAAATAGTGTTTTATAAGTTTTTTTTTTCGAGGTAGGGTTTCACTCTAGCTCAGGCTGACCTGGAATTCACTATGTAGTCTCAGGGTGGCCTTGAACTCACAGCTATCCTCCTATCTCTGCCTCCTGAGTGCTGGGATTAAAGGTGTGTGCCACCACGCCCGGCTCTAAGTTTTTTTGTTTTTGTTTTTTTTTTTTGAGGTAGGGTCTCACTCTAGCTCAGGCTGACCTGGAATTCACTATGTAGTCTCAGGGTGGCCTTGAACTTACTGTGATCCTCCTACCTCTGCCTCCTGAGTGCTGGGATTAAAGGCGTGCGCCACCACGCCTGGCTCTAAGTTTTTTTTTTTTTAATCATCTGTATCCTACACTCAATCATTGTGACATCATGTTGCCTCTACATTAAAAAATGAATACAGAGATCTGAAGGCATGGCTTAATGGTTAAGGTGTTTGCCTGCAAAGCCAAAGGACCCAGGTTTGATTCCCCAGGACCCATGTTAGCCAGATGCACAGGGGGGTACACGTGTCTGGAGTTCGTTTGCAGTGGCTGGAGGCCCTGGCATGCCCATTCTCTCTCTCTCCCTCTTTCTCTGTCAAACAAACAAATAAATAAAAAATTTAAAAAGTAATAAAAATGAATACAGAGCCAAATCACTCACCACTCCCTTCTGCTGTATTCTTGGTCCATGTTGCTCTCATCTTGTGCTTGGATACTGAAATAGCCTCCCCATAGGTGTCTCTGTTCCTGTCTTGCCCCATAACAGGTTATTCCTCAAACAATGACTATATTGATCTTTTTAAATTTCTGCCCAGTATCTAGGGAGTTGGAAAGAACATTGGTTGTATCCTTATACTAAAGAAAAATCAGATAATTTGCAAAGATAGACCTTTTCTTGAACTTCTCAGAGAATCAAAGTTTTAGGTAAACCAAGTACTCTTAAAAAGGAAAACTAGGTGCCACCAGGAAAAGATGTGTTTTACTTTCCTAGAGAAAAACATAATAGGAAGAGATCTTGGACATCACCGACACTGATTAGAAGAAATCAAGTATTTCTTTTTCTTTTTAAAAAAGATTTACTTTTTATTTATTTATCTATTTATTAGAGATAGAGAGAAGAAGAGAGAGAGAGAACAGGCACGCCAGAGCCTTGAGCCACTGCAAACGAACTCCAGATGCATGTGCCACCATGCGCATATGGCTTACTTGGGACCTGGAGAATTGAACCTGGGTCCTTAGGCTTTGCAGGTATGTATCTTAACCGCTAAGCCAACTCTCCAGCCTGAAATCAAGTAATTCTAAGCACCGATCTATATGCGCACATAGGCATGAGCATCGAGATACCCATACCAGCTAATTTCCTCCACAGATCATTCTATAAGGAAGATTATGGGTGAGGCAGAAGGGCTGGAGAGGGTTTGTGCTGTGGGGCTGAGAAGGGCAGCTCCCAGGCGGGAGAGGGTCACCATGAGTTTGAGGCAAATCTAAGAGTACTGTTCTTCCAGATCAGCTCTGGGCTAGAGCAAGACCCTACCTCCGAAAAGACCAATATATATATTTGTATTTCAGTCTGGTGTGGTGGCACATGCCTTTAATCCCAGCACTAGGGAGGCAAAGATAGGAGGATCATTGTGAGCTCAAGGCCAGTCTGAGACTACAGAGTGAGTTTCAGCCTGGGCTAGAGTGAGACCCTATCTCAAAACAAATAAACCAAAATACAACTCGACGACCGAGTATATTGTATTAATAACTTAAAATTGCACAAAGCATAAAACTTTAATATTCAATAACACGGATTATATACATCATGTTTTGAAATCACTACTATATTTCTAAAACCTTCAACATGAAACAGAAACTGTACAGCCATTAAGCAATGTTTTCTTATTCTCCTTATCCCCCCTCCCCTGCGCTCTCTTCTCTGTATAGTTTTGCATACTTCGATGCTTCATATAAGTTGAACCATGCAACATTTGTCACTTTGTTTAACATATTTCATGTAGCACAGTGTGTTTAAGGTTCATTCATGCAGAAGCATGTATCAGAACCAATTCATTCTTATGATTAAGCGATGGTCTATTATTTATCCATTCATCTGTTGGTGGCATTTGGGCTGTTCACATTGTCTGCCTATTCTAAGTATTACTGTGCATCCTTTGGATGTATATCCAGGAAGGAGTTGCTGGGTCACATGTTAATTCTGTTCAGCCTTTTGAGGAACTTCCTCATTTGTAGAATATTTTTTAAAGATACTTTTTATTTATTTATTTGAGAGAGAGAGAAAGAGGCAGATAGAGAGAGCGGAAGGATGGGTGTGCCACTGTCTCCAGCCACTGCAAATGAACTCCAGATGCATGTACCACCTTGTGAACCTACCTGGCTTTACATGGGTACTGGGGAACCCAACCTGGGTCTTTTGCCTTAACTGCTAAGCCATCTCTCCCTTCCATTTGTATAGATACTCCCTCTGCTCCCAGCCAGCACCAGCCCTCGTGTTTGCATAGGACTCCTGCCTTTTCACTACTTAAGGACAACATACCAGCAATGCTTCCTTGGTTTCTGAACCTCCCTCAGGCACGTTTCCCTTTTTATGGGCTCTATCTCATCAGCATACAAAATGGTGTTTTTTCTCCCATCTTAAACATTCAGCCTTGCTTTTCTTTCCAGCTACTGGTCCACGTTTCTGCTGTTCCTTTAAGGATCCTCCACTCTACCCAGCTGAGCTATGGAAGGGAGTTCTGCTGTTCCTCGAATTCCTCCAGGGAAGTCCTCACACTTCAACTCAGTCCCTCTACTCTGAAACTCCCCCAAGCGGGCCCCCATCAGGGCTGCACACCATATATACACACCACAAAACTGTTCTTGCCAGGGCTGCTGACCTTCCCTGCTGTGGGCTCTGCTCTTATTTAGGCGCTGAGACAAGCATTTTCCAGCTGCCAGTGCGGTTGGGTACACGGATGTGACTGAGTTCAGGCCAAGGTGGACAGCGTCCTGCTTTCAGGGGTGCCTTTGGATGTGGTGACTGGTGCTCCACCAGAATGGAGACCTTGGGGAACTGAGCAACTACCTGTGTATGAGGAACAGTGTTTTGGATGTGAAAATTTCCTATCAGGTAGCTATAGGACTTCAGAGGTTATCTTCTGGTGGTTTTTTTTTTTTTTTTAAATACTTTTTTTGAGGTAGGGTCTCACTCTGGCCCAGACTGACCTGGAATTAACTTTGTAGTCTCAGGGTGGCCTCAACTCATGACAATCCTCCTACCTCTACCTTCCCAGTGCTGGGATTAAAGGCGTGCACCATAATGACTGGCTTTTTTTTTTTTTTTTTTTTTTTAACATGTCACAGAAAACATTTCACTGGCCGTTTGGATCGTTTATTTTCCAGGAAGGATGATCCCATCATACTTCTGCTGGAACCAGTGCACGGCCTCCTCTTTGCAGATTCTGTGTTTGGCCCCAATGCAGCCTGTCCTGCGCCTCTTGTCTGCGATTCGAAACCCGGCCTGTCCATCACCGTAGAGAAGTCTAGGCCGTGGATACTAATGCTTGGGTCACATTGGATGCCTGGATCATTGTGGTCCCAGATCTCAAACCAAAGTGTCTGGTATCTGAGAAGTTATTATTTTTTTCTTAACCCTACTTCCGCACCTTCAGACCCTTCTCCAGGATTCCCTCTGCCTTGGCCCCATGGACTGTGCAGTGGACAGCAATCCTCTCACTTCTCCTGATGCCGAAGGACCTGACAGTGTATCCAGCTTTGGAAAACACAGGGTCTGGCCTGTGAGCTGCTCAACACCCTGGTGTAGGGGTGAGTCTGTCTCCTCTGTCTCCCACACAAATACTGAGGCAGAGCAAAGTTCCATGAGGGGAGCTCCTTTTCACCTTGGTTCTGCACCATGATGGGGAACAGAAAGAGATCAAAGGTTATCTTCTTCTTCTTCTTTTCCTTTTTATTGATAGTTTTCATACTTACAGACAATAAACCATGATTAATTCCCTCCCCTTCCCCACTTTCCCCTTCACAACTCCACTCTCCATCATATCCCCTCACTCTCTCCATTAGTCTCTCTTTTATTTTGATGTCGTCATCTTTTTCTCCTATTACGAGGGTCTTGTGAAGGTATTGCCAGGCACTGCGAGGTCATGGATAGCCAGGTCAATTTCTGTCTGGTGGATTGCATTGTAAGCAGTCCTACCCTTCCTTTGGCTCTTACATTCTTTCCGCCACTTTTTCCGCAATGGACCCTGAGCCTTAGAAGGTGGGATAGAGATGTTTCAGTGCTGAACATTCCTCACTCATGACTTCACAGCACTATGGTACCTTTTGGGTCATCCCAGTTGTCACCGCCATCTGAAAAAAGATGCTTCTCTAACCAAAAGTGAGAGTAGCATTAATATATGGGTATGAATATTAAGTAAAGTGCTTACAGGGCAGTTTGGTGAGTAAAATATGTAAATTTAGCCAGACAAGAGCAGGCATTACACTTCTAAGGCTCATGACCTCCCCAACCATAGGCTTTTGATTAGGTTTTCAGTACCAGGCATGTATACCCTCCCAGAGAATGGGCCTCCAGTCCAGTTAGAGAGCAGCTGCTTTTCCCAGAGCAGACATGCCACTTTTGCACCCGTTTGGTCATTTGGCCCGTCTGGCCAAACTTGAGGCTTGCAGTGTCCACTGCGTTCACCGCTGATGGCTTCTGCCTCTCATAGGGCTGCGCGCAGTGTGGCTTTTCCCAGCTTTCTGTCGGCTGGTCTAGAGGTCATTTCCTATACATGCTGATGTTGAAACACTTCTTCAGTTTGTTTTTCCTTTTCACTCTTTCCCCCCCTGTCTTTTCTCTTTCAATAATGCCAGAGCAGCCAAGTCCGCTTGGCTCTCATCTACATTTGCGCCCATTCCTGGTTGCTATCCCTTCTTCTTTTATCCTTAAATTCATACTTCCAGCCCAGACCTCATATCTCCTTGACATTTGCACCTGGAAGTCTGTCAAGCCTTTCAAATGTAACATCTCCAAAGTGGAGCTCTTGAATGCTCCCCCCCATCTGCCTCCTCTAGTGAGCCCTTCATTGTAATTGTTGATAACTGAGCCTTTAATTGCTTATGACACAAATAGTGTTTTATAAGTTTTTTTTTTCGAGGTAGGGTTTCACTCTAGCTCAGGCTGACCTGGAATTCACTATGTAGTCTCAGGGTGGCCTTGAACTTACTGTGATCCTCCTACCTCTGCCTCCTGAGTGCTGGGATTAAAGGCGTGCGCCACCACGCCTGGCTCTAAGTTTTTTTTTTTTTAATCATCTGTATCCTACACTCAATCATTGTGACATCATGTTGCCTCTACATTAAAAAATGAATACAGAGATCTGAAGGCATGGCTTAATGGTTAAGGTGTTTGCCTGCAAAGCCAAAGGACCCAGGTTTGATTCCCCAGGACCCATGTTAGCCAGATGCACAGGGGGGTACACGTGTCTGGAGTTCGTTTGCAGTGGCTGGAGGCCCTGGCATGCCCATTCTCTCTCTCTCCCTCTTTCTCTGTCAAACAAACAAATAAATAAAAAAATTTAAAAAGTAATAAAAAATGAATACAGAGCCAAATCACTCACCACTCCCTTCTGCTGTATTCTTGGTCCATGTTGCTCTCATCTTGTGCTTGGATACTGAAATAGCCTCCCCATAGGTGTCTCTGTTCCTGTCTTGCCCCATAACAGGTTATTCCTCAAACAATGACTATATTGATCTTTTTAAATTTCTGCCCAGTATCTAGGGAGTTGGAAAGAACATTGGTTGTATCCTTATACTAAAGAAAAATCAGATAATTTGCAAAGATAGACCTTTTCTTGAACTTCTCAGAGAATCAAAGTTTTAGGTAAACCAAGTACTCTTAAAAAGGAAAACTAGGTGCCACCAGGAAAAGATGTGTTTTACTTTCCTAGAGAAAAACATAATAGGAAGAGATCTTGGACATCACCGACACTGATTAGAAGAAATCAAGTATTTCTTTTTCTTTTTAAAAAGATTTACTTTTATTTATTTATCTATTTATTAGAGATAGAGAGAAGAAGAGAGAGAGAGAACAGGCACGCCAGAGCCTTGAGCCACTGCAAACGAACTCCAGATGCATGTGCCACCATGCGCATATGGCTTACTTGGGACCTGGAGAATTGAACCTGGGTCCTTAGGCTTTGCAGGTATGTATCTTAACCGCTAAGCCAACTCTCCAGCCTGAAATCAAGTAATTCTAAGCACCGATCTATATGCGCACATAGGCATGAGCATCGAGATACCCATACCAGCTAATTTCCTCCACAGATCATTCTATAAGGAAGATTATGGGTGAGGCAGAAGGGCTGGAGAGGGTTTGTGCTGTGGGGCTGAGAAGGGCAGCTCCCAGGCGGGAGCGGAGTGAGGCTTCTCCAGGCTCTCTTACACTGTTTCCTTCACAGAGCAGCAGCCCAAAGCTATGCTTAAAGGCATCAGATCCTCTCACCCCAGAGCATGGGTGAAGACACATCATAGCTGAGGGAAGACGAGAGGAAAAACACCACCACCACCACCACCACCACCCATAGCCTGGGACTGGAGAGATGGCTTAGCCATTAAGGTGCTTGCCTGCAAAGCGTAAGGACCTTGGTTTGATTCCCACGTAAGCCAGATGCACAAGGTGGTACATGCATCTGGAGTTCGTTTGCAGCGGCTGGAAGCCCTGGCGTGCCCATTCTCTTTCTCTGCCTCTTTCCCGCTCTCAAATAAATAAATAAAAATAAAATATTAAAAAAACCCCATAACCTTCCTTTCTGAGTGGCAGGAAGAGGTTTTCTATTACCAGGAGTGGGATAGGGTCATGGAGGTTGTTCTACATCTGAAACCAAGACAGGCAAGCAGAGCAGAGGACCACGTCACAGCAGATACTGTTGCGAAGGGAGGATGCCAATGACCCATGAGAGAACGCCTCCTTGAGAATCAGCCTTCCAGGGAAAGCCCAAGGCGGAAGTGAAGAGGCTGTTGACAAAAACTCCCTAGCAACCCCAGGTCACTTTCAGCACAAGGTCATGTTGGAGGACTTGAAAGCCTGGGGTGTACCGAGGGTAGACGCTGAGATGGACTTCTGATTGGCGTGACTCAGTTTCCCACAGCAGAAGCCCAGAAACAAACAAACAAACAAACAGACAAACAAACAAACAAACAAACAGTTCTGAACATACCCAGATATGAAACTACTTATCCCCGTAGCGATGGATGTAAGCTCCAGGACACACAGAACAAGGATGAACAACTGTACTCAGGAGACCAGGAGTCAGCAGGCCATGACTAGGTTATAATTCAGACGCAGACTTATCGGGGGATATAAATAGTTACTATATTAAAGTGGCTAGTGGGAGAGGGGTGTGGCTTGCATGGATACATGAAGGCTGTCCACAGACAAATGGAGACTATAAGGAGGGACTCAACTCAGATGAGGAAACAGAGGAACTGAAGCCAGGTCAGGAGAAATTGCCCTCACTGTGCAAGCATGAAGGGCCCAGGAGTCCTGCAGACTTTTGGGTCCTGAGACCCACATGAAGACTTAGGCATGGCCAGACATCTGTAGCCCCAGTCCTCTAGAACTGGGAGCTGAGAATCCCTGGAGCTCTTAGGGGAGGGGATGGTAGAGGGGAGGGGGCGCCAGGGCTGGAATCTGCAAGAGTCCAGCTGGACAGAAGAGCTATAGAGGGGGACACCTCACATTCTGCCAGGCCACTGCAGGCTAGTGCACACAGATGAGATACTGCATGTACACATACATGTACACACACACACACACACACACACACACACACACACACGGGAAAGAAAGAAGAAAGGCAGAAAGAAATTGCTTTTACAGAAGTACTGTGAATACTGTTGAATAGCAATGAACTAAAATGGGCAAAGAACAAAACAGTAACTTGAAAGTATGATTACGGGGAGAGTCTTTTGCCCCCATGGAAGACCGAAAGGATTGTCAGTCGGGGCTGCATTTGTAGTTAAATTCTTCCTTTCACAACTCAGAACGATTTGGACAATGTTACTGTTAGAATATAGATGTGGTCACTTTAATAGGCCCCTACTGTCTGGAGACCAAAGCTGCCAGAGCTAAGAATTATAACTTGACTCTCTTATCTGTGTGTCTTCCCCAACACCAAGCCCTACTCTGAGCAAGAGCAGAGCAGCCCTTCCCCCCTTAGAGGTCTCCCTTATCTTCCACTTTCCTCCTTTGCCTCTGTGACTCATCTCACATAAGCTACGCCTAGACGCACCACCTTCCCCAAGAAACTCATAGAAAAGGCCACGTCACTAAGTTCTCAGGATTTCTGGAGCACCCCTCCCCCACAGCCCTCTCTCCCTGGCTTTGGACCCCACCATGTGGCCTGTGCTAGGGTGCCTCGAACTCTCCCAGTTAATTCTAAACGAGCAAATAGGGCTGGAGAGATGGCCTAGCCATTAAGGCACTAGTCTGTGAAGCCAAAGGACCCTGGTTTGATTCTCTAGGACCATGTAAGCCAGATGCACAAGGTGGCATATGCATCTGGAGTTCGTTTGCAGTGGCTGGAGACCCTGGCATCTCTCTCTCTTTAAATAAGTAAGTAAATAAATAAAATTAAAAGAGCAAACCTCTCAGCTGCCTGTTATAGAAATAGCTTCCTCTCCCTCTTTTTGTGCAAAACATTATCACTTACTTTACTCGTTCTGTTTCTAGAACATAATATATTCAATTATTCTACAAGTTCCTTATGGAATAATATCTGCTGTGGAGAACCTGAGAGCTGCTAACCCAGATGGGTCTCATGATGTAAACAGCACAGACTCTAGGCCCTGCTCATAATAAAGTTGTCATTGTTATATTAAACAATGGATGGGGGGCCGCAGAGATGGCTCAGCAGTTAAGGCACTTGCCTGTAAAGCCTAAAGACAAGGGTTCAATTCCCTAGTATCCATGTAAAGCCGGATGCACAGGGTAGTGTATGCATCTGGAGTTTGTTTGCAGTGGGTGGAGGCCCTGATGTGCCTATTCTCTCTCTCTGCCTCTTTCTCTCTCATGAATAAATAAAAAACTATTAAAAATATGACGAAGCCCACCCTGAATGTCATAATTTCACATCAGTGTCATGTCCATGTGTTGGGCATGGTTGAAGGCCCCTGGGCTCCTGGAGGTTTAGCAGGACTGAGCTGTCAGGCATGACTAAGGGTCCCGGACCCCGAGGTTGCAGCAGGCCTAGACCCCGACCATCTCACCTCAAGACCGGCAGGAGTGAGGCCGCTCCCTCCCCCCAGCCTGTGGCATCTGGACATCCTGATAAGACTTAGATTTCACTTTCCCCAGAGCCTTGTGAACTTTGTCCCCTTATGTCCCTATATGTTAATGAGGTATCAGCCAGCAGCCTTCGCACAGCCAATCCCCCTGCCACCGGTTTCCTATACCTTTTCTTGCCACTACTTTGACCATGTGACCCTTTCCCCTGCTCACCCACAGTCCCTACATGCTAATTAGGCATCAGAGGGACCTCTGTACTAACCAATCCCTTATGACCCGTACCTCTTCTGGCTCTTTCACAAACGCTTATAAACCAGTTCCCCTGACAATAAACGAGCTGTTCTCTGACGCTGCCTCCTGGGTGTTTCTTCCCATCGCACTCACGGCCACTCAAGACCCTGCTCCACAGTTGCGTGGCCGCTCCAGGGAACCAAAGCCAAGGGGACCCTGGGACCCACATCCATGCCCTATTGTACCTGTTCTTGGACTGCGGAGAAGATTAGAGATGAAAGTCATGATTCTGACAACAAAATACTTGCCCTGACGTGACCCCAGGCATTTCTTCCTGTTTCCAAGGTGACCTCTAAGCGGCTTTCATAGAAACGTGCTCATGTAAAGTGTTGTCTGGCACATAGCTGACACTCCACTAGTAGCACCCTTCCAGTGCACCCCCAAACTGGAGCCACATCCAAGTCATGTGTACCCCAACCTGGAATCACATACAAGCCATGTGTACCCCAACCTGCCATCACATCCAAGTCAGGATCTTTACCACATGCACTGAGGCTGAGGCTGTCTGTGGCTCGGTGGTGTGAGCAAGATGGAGGCAGTCACATCTGGGAGACCGAGGCTCTCTTCTCGGGGATTCTGGGACCTGCAGCTTGAGGATCCCTCCTTCCCCACTCTCCTTGGCATTGCAAGACCAGGGCTTAGCCCAAAGCCACAGACATATATAGCTCTAGATCATTGCTTTTCTCTCATTTCTCAGAGACCCAATTCAGTGTTTCTTCTGCTTGCAAACAACTAGATACTCTGTGTGTGTGTGTGTGTGTGTGTGTGTGTGTGTGTGTGTGTGTGTGGGGGGAGAGAGATAAAGGAACACGCTAGCAAAAGTCCAAGATGGGGTCCACATGATTTGGATGTGATAACAGGGTGGGGGTGCACATGACTTAGATAATAAAATTCTATAATTAGATGGCATTAGGGACTAGGTGATGGATATATAGGATCCTGTATTGCTAAAATATAGTCTGTGATGGTTTGGCTATACTGCCTATATTTCTCTGACAGAAGTGATCTTTAAAAAAATTTTTTTTGTTTATTTTTATTTATTTATTTGAGAGCAACAGAGAGGGGGGGGGAGAATGGGTACACCAGGGCATCTAGCCACTGCAAATGAACTCCAGATGCATGCTCCACCTTGTGCATCTGGCTTACATGGGTCCTGGGGAATCGAGCCTTGGACCAGGGTCTTTAGGCTTCACAGGCAAGTGCTTAACCACTAAGCCATCTCTCTAGCCCCTTTTGTTTGTTTGTTTTTATAAGAGGCAGTTTTATATATTTCTATCATTTATATAGAAATATTATAGATCTTGGGCTGGAGAGATGGCTTAGCAGTTAAGGCATTTGCCTGCAAAGTCAAAGAACCTAGGTTCGATTCCCCAGGACCCACATAAGCCAGATGCACAAGGTGGTGCATGTGTGTGGAGTTTGTTTGCAGTGGACAGAGTCCCTGGTGTGCCCATTCTCTCTTACTCTCTCTGCCTCTTTCTCTCTCTCTCACTCAAATAAATAAAATAAAGAAAGAAATATCATTGATCTTGACTTGTTTACTAAATATCCATATCAACACTTTCAAAGAATCTGATTAGGAATATAGTGTAAAAATTCTTTGAAGTCTATTTTACTGTGTTTACTGTGTTTTAAATGTTTATTCTGTAATTATTTGGACTTTTTAATTGATAGCTATGATAGCTGATTTTTTTTTTAACTGACTGATTTTGAAGAAATAGATTTATTGGGCTAAATTTTTTACTGTTTGTTTAGATAGAGCAATATAGACACAGTTTTTGTGGTTATGTTCTGAGTCATTTGAAAGCACAGCTGTTGGGCAGGAAGTTATAGCTTTGGAGTTGTTTCAGCTGAATGCACCACATGTGACTACGGTACATGTTCAGAGGTGAAAACCACATGTTCTACTGTGGGAGAATCAAGTTAATGACCAGGGGATGGGGAGGCTCCTCTGGACATTAGACAATTTGGGTTAATGTTTTTGCTTTGCCCACTGACCATTGTATTAGCTTAGATTTCATGAATCATCAAGCAAAGTATCTGATCATTCTACAGTCTGAGTTAGATTTCATGAATCATCAAGCAAAGTATCTGATCATTCTACAGTCTGAGTTAGATTTCATGAATCATCAAGCAAAGTATCTGATCATTCTACAGTCTGAGTTAGGTTTCATGAATCATCAAGCAAAGTATCTGATCATTCTATAGTCTGAGTTTCACGTAGCTTTGTGTGTTGGCAACTTAATTCCCAATGCAACATTGTTGAGAAGTGGATCTCTGGGAAGAGATTTTAAATGTATCGATGCTGTTACTGCAGGACAGGATTAGTTATCTTGGGAGGGGGTTACTGATAAATAGAAAAGTTCAGCTCCCTTCTTCTCTTTTTTAAAGTATTTCATTTATTTATTTTTGAGCAGAGAGAGAGAGAGAGAGAGAGAGAAGAGACAGACAGAGAGAATGGGCATGCCAGGGCCTCTAGCCACTGAAAATGAACTCCAGATGCAAGTGCCACTGTGCATCTGGCTTACATGGGTCCTGTGGAATGAAACCCAGGTTGTTAGGCTTTGCAGGCAAGCACCTTAACTGCTGAGCCACCTCTCCAGCCCTTCCCTTCTCTCTTTATCTGGTTGTGCTGTCTCATTCTTTCATCTTCTGATAGAGATGACTCAGTAAGACGGTCCTTGCCAGATGTGGATCCCTTGACTTTGGAATTCAGTTAGCCCCGAGAACTGCAGTTGATAAAGCCACGGTTCCTTATAAAGCAGCCAGCCCTGGGGAATTCTGTTACAGCAGCACAAAATGAACGATGACGGAACATTGGTACTGAGGAGTGCAGCTGGGGGCTTATAACACAGACCTGAAAAATATGGAAGCAGTTCTGCCTGAGCAGTGGGTAGAAGGCTGGTGGAGTCTGGAAGGGCAGGCTAGCAAAACCCAGAATTGCTTCCAGCAGAGCCTTGAGAGGGTTCAGAAGCAGAGAACCAGAGGAAAAGTTGGAAACGTCTTAGAGCTGCCATCAGTGGTTGGTAGCCAGAATGTGGATAGAAATGTGGACAGTAAGGTCATTCCGACGAGGTCTCAGACGAAACAAGGGGGTGTGATAAAGTAGACTTACGGCCGCTCTTGTCACAGTGACGGAGGACTTGGTAGAGTTATGTCCAAGTCCTCCACCTTTGTGGATGGCAGAACAGAACAGTATACGAGGTGGCAAATCTGTCAGAAGATGTCTACACAGCAGCGCATTGGAGGGCCAGTGTTTCTTCCTTTGGACATTTGTGGTGAAATAAGAGAAGAGAGAAATAATCTAAAGATGAAGTTTTTGAGTGAAAGGAAAGAAGAAAGTAAATATTCGAAAGGGATCTGTCCGACTATGAAAACAGTGCAATTATTTTAGGCGTACGTAGAGTTTGTGAACTGCAGAGACATAAAACCTAGATTTTGACGAATGTCAGAGGTGATATGCTCAGGATGTGGGATTTGGAGTTCAAAGAGATTGTTTTCCATCTTTACGATTTTGTGTTTGGGGCTGGAGAGATGGCTCAGTGATTAAAAGTACTTGCTTGCAAAGCCTGAAGGCCCGGGTTCAATTCCTCAGTACCCATGTAAGCCAGATGCACAAAATGGTGCATGCATCTGGAGTTTATTTGCAGTGGCTAGAGGCCCTGGTGTGCCCATTCTCTCTCTCCCCTTTTGCCTCTTGCATGTGTGCTCTCTCTCTCTCCAATAATAAATAAATAAATATTTTTTTAAAAAAGACTTTATGTTGTTCATAAAGTTGGGTTTTGTAATCTTGGGGCTAGTTACCCCTTTCTTGCCCATTTCTCCTTTTTTGGAATGGGAGCGTCTATCCTATTTTGGTCCCACCATTGTATTTGGTAAGAATGTGACTTGTTAATTCCAACGACTGTGGATAAATTATTCTTTGAGACTTATCTGTATCTCATTTATTTATTTATTTATTTTTGTTTATTTATTTAAGAGAGGGAAAGGGAGAGAGAGAGAGAGAGAGAGAGAGAGAATGGGCACGCCAAGGCTTCCAGCCACTGCAACGGAACTCCAGATGCATGTGCCACCTTGTTCATGGGTCCTGGGGAATCAAACCGAGGTCCTTTGGCTTTATAGGCAAGCACCTTAACCACTAAGCCATCTCTCCAGCCCTTATTTTTATTTTCTTTTTGATGAGAGAGAGACAGAGAGTGAGTGAGAGAGAGAGAGAGAGAGAGAGAGAGAAAGGATAGAGAATTGGCATGCCAGAACCTCCAGCCTCTGCAATCAAACTCCACACTCTTGTGCCACCTTGTGCACATGTGCAGCCTTGTGCATGTGTCACCTTGTGCATCTGGCTTATGTGGGATCTGGAGAGTTGAACATGGGTCCTTAGGCTTTGCATGCAAGCACTTAACTGCTAAGCCATCTCTCCAGCCCATCTGTGTCTTATTTAGATGAGTTCCTAGACTAGAGACTTCAAGCTGATGTTGGAACAAGTGGAAACTTTGGACTCTTGGGGTGAGAAGGTGATGAAGTTTGAAGTGAGGGGTGAAATTATATGGTTTCAGGATGTCCTCCAAAGTTCATTGGCTGGAAACTTAATTCCCAGTGTAACAGTGTGGAGAGGTAGGCGCTTCAAGAGGTGGTTAGAACACGCAGTCTCTACTTACAGAAGCGTGCACTGTCACAGAGTGTGGGCACCTAGTTATCATAGGAGTATAGGAGTGAGTCCCTGATGAGAGGATAAATTTGCCCTTCTTTTTCCCCTCCTTCTCTTCCTCTTATTTTCTCCCCACTCCCTTTTTTCTGCCATGGGATGGTATAGCAAAAATACCTTTGCCAGGTGGGAGCCTGTGAACTTTAGACTTCCCAGCTTTCAGAGAGAAGGAAAGACACTTGCTTGTAAAGCCTGATGGCTCAGGTTCGACTCCCCAGGACCCTTATAAAGCCTGGTGCACGTGGTGGCACATGCCTCTGGAGTCCATTTGCAGCAGTGAGAAGCCCTGGTGGGCACATCCCCCACCCCTCCCTCTCTTTCTGCTTGAAAATAAATAAATAAAAATATTTTTAAAAAATCTGTTCTGGGGTTTGAGAGATGGGTTAGTGGTTAGGTGCTTGCCTGTGAAGCCCAAGGCCCCTGGTTAGAGGCTTGATTCCCCAGTACCCACGTAAGCCAGATGCACAAGGTGGAGCGTGCGTCTGGAGTTCATTTGTAGTGGCTAGAAGCTCTGGAGCGCCCATTCTCTCTCTCTCTCCATTTCTCTGTCTCTAATAAGTAAATAAATTAAAAAAAAAACTTTAAAATCTGTTCTGTTTTTCATAAATTACCCGGGCTGGAGAGATGGCTCCACAGTCAAAGCACGTGCCTACAATGGCCCGGTTTCAATTACCCAGAACCCACATAAAGCTGGATGCACAAAGTGGTGCACGCATCTGGAGTTTTGTTCACAGTGGCTGGAAGCCTGGTCCACCCATGCTATTGCTCTCTGTCTCTCTATCTGTCTCTCTATGTTTGCAAATAAATAAATAAATAAAAATATTTTAAAAAATTACCCAGTGTTTTAGTCAGCTTTCCACCATGATATCAACATCCTTGAGATAATTAACATATAAAGGAGAAAACTTTATTTTGGCTCACAATCTCAATCCATGTATGAGTAGAGCCATGGCTTTAAATCATATGGTGAGGCAGTACATCAGTGTGGAGGTATGGGATGGAACAAGACCCAGGGGATAAAAAAAGAGAATAGAGGGCTGGGTCACCCAGTCGTTCTCAAAAGTATACACCAAAAGACTGTTCACTATGTATGCTCCACCAATCAGTTTTGCTCACCCCCTTGCACTTGGTGATCTGTCAAAATCCAAACAATACATCTTGTTTTGGCTGTTCTGTTATAGCCACACAAAGCAGACTATTACAGAAATATGACACAAACTCGGCAAATGGCTAATGACAATGCTTTATCATTTCAGTAGACATCTGGAGAGGGATGGAGTCAGGTCCTGGGAAACAGGGTGCAAGGTGCAACATTGGGAGAAGGGACAGGGTGAAATTGAGTTCGCGTGCATGTGTGCTGTGAATGGGCCAGTTATGAAAGTGAAGCCTTAATTAAGTTGCCATGGTAAAATGGAAATATTTGGGGCTGGAGAGATGGCTCAGCAGTTAAAGTGCTTGCCTGCAAAGCCTAACGACCCTGGTTCTATTCTCCAGTACCCATGTGAAGCCAGATGCAGAACGTGGTACATGTATCTGGAGTTTGATTGCAGTGGCTGAAGGCCCTGGTGCACCCATTCTCTCCCTCTCTCTTTCTCTGCTGGTAAATAGATAAAGAAATAAACAATACTTTACAAATGAAAGTCTTCAACTAAACTGAGGAAATAACAAATGAGGTAGTTCACTAGGAAAGATGGAGTAGGAAAGTCTCCAGGGTGGTGCCTTTTTCTTTTTTTAAGAACAAAGATGGGGCTGCAGAGATGGCTCAGCGGTTAAGGCACTTGCCTGCAAACCCTAAGGACCCAGGTTCAATTCTCCAGATCCCACATTAGCTAGACACACAAAGGTGAGGCAAGTGCAATGCTGTACATGCCCACTGGGTGGTGCAAGCATATGAACTTTGATTGCAGGGGTTGGAGGCCCTGGCATCTCCATTCTCTCTCTCTCTCTCTCCTCTCTTTCTCTCTGTTAAATAAATAAATAAATAAATAAATAACTTTCAGGAAGGAAGACAAGCGAAAAGCATTTTCGCATGAAGAAAAACAGAGTTTATGGACAGCAAAATCACCCTAAAAGAATAGGATAAGCTAAAGAAAATTCTCTGAGCTGAACAGAAAGGATGAAAGAAAGAGTCTTGGAGCATTGAGAAAGAGAAAGGACATAGTAAGCAAAAATATGGGAAAAGCATACTTTGTTTCCCTTGGAACATTCCTTCTCTTGAGTCTCTTAAATCATAAGCTTGGACACCCAACAAATGTGACATGAACATGACTATTGTCATAACGTAGAGGGTTAGCCTGCGTTCTGGGAAAGTCTTCTGAACTCTTTGTAGCTACCCCCCAGCCTCCCCTTCTGTAATGTAAGGAGCATTAATGTAGATCCAATAGACGTGGGGTTTGTGGTCTTGTCTCAGGGTCAAGTGGTCGTGAAATTTTACCCACAGCAGGGGGCAACCCATCCGTGACAGTCTGCAGCAGCGATGTTGGCTGGCATTAGCGGACCCAGCTCCTCTCCACCAATTATAGCTGCTGTGTTTGTGGCCTGTCAGATGAGCATCTTGTTCTGGCTGAAGTCCATCCACTTCGGGCCACATCCATTACATGCGGGCTTCCCGCTTGTGATAAGATTTTAAGTGGAGAGCCTCGGTTTAAGGTCTTCCTTCCAGCCATAATGTCTTTTTTAAAAATTATTATTTTTTTATTGACAACTTCTATACGTACATACAAAAAACACATGATATTTCCCTCCCCTCCCCCCGTAACGTTTTTATTTTTTTTTTCTTTCTTTCTCATTCTTTAAACATTCATTTTTTAGGGTAGCTGTAACATAAATAAATTCCATGGCAAATGGTTTCTGGGCCTTTAAATTGCTGGCAGATGTAAAACGGACCACGAATTGGCTGGGAGACGCGCAGTGGCTGTTCACTTGCTTGGGTTGTGATGGTGGCGGTGTCTGGGGAACCAGGAGTTGGCGAGCTGTCCACTGACATGAACTTTAACCATTTACCCTCTTGATAAATCAAACGTCTTGTCGTGATTGTTGACCATACGTCCGTGTGAGGCAGACTTTCGAGCGAGTGCTGGGATTAAAGGCGTGCGCCACCACGCCCGGCTGGTTCTTTTTTCTTTGCAATATATTTTTTTAATTGTCTTTGCAATATTTTTTTCCCTTTTATTTATCTGGAAAACGACTGCTCATTTAAATATGTTGGTTACTGGGGGACTCTCCCTAACTCTCCAATGCTCTTACCTCCACCTCTCCTGGGATTTTGCTCTCTCATCTTCTCCTGCAGTTCCTTGCACACATCTCCATTGTAGCTCACCATCACTTTATAGCAACTTCTCCACTGGCCTGTGACAACAGGATCTTGTTTAACATTGAACCGTCAAAGACTGGTTGGGAATATGATTAGAATTCCACAAATTTTCATTGAGTTAATAATTTCATGTTCACTTAAAATTTCATTGAATTGGATCAGGGTATATTTGATATAATGATGATAGAATATTGCCTAATGTGTCATTCCTAGAAAGAGAGATTTAAAACTCTAGGCCAGACTTCTGCATCTGGGAAGACAGAGGCCAACATACTTTTTTCTATCCATTTTCAAGTAGGTATACAATACATTTCCTTATTCCATTTATAACTATTATATTCAATTAAAAAATGAGACTGGGGGGGGCAGGAGAGTTAGCTCAGTGGTTAAGGAAATTGCCTGCAAAGCCTAATGACCCAGGCAGGGTTCCATTTCCCAGTATCCACGTAAGCCAGATACACAAAGTGACACATACATCTGCAGTGGGTACCCCAGGGCCTCCTGCCAATGCAAACAAACTCCAGACACATGTGCCACTTTATGCATTTGGCTTTATGTGGGCACTGGAGAATCGAACCATGGGCATTAGGCTTTGCAAGCAAGCGCCTTTAACCACTGACCCATCTCTCCAGCCCCCAAAGCCTTCTTTTAAAAAAAATTTTTTTTTAAATTATTTTTTGGGGGAGAGACACAGAGAGAGAGAAAGAGGGAAAGGAAGACAGAGATGGGCACGCCAGCAGTGTCTCAGCTGCTGCAAATGAAATCCAGATGTGTGCGCCCCCTTGTGGTCAAGTGTGGCATTGCGCCCTTGCGTCACTTTGCATCTGGCTAAACGTGGGACCTGGAGATTGGAACCGCTGGAGTTTGGAACCAGTGTTCTTACGCTTAGGAGGCAGGCGCCTTAACCCCTAAGCCATCTCTCCAGCCCCCAAAGCCACAGAGCAAGACAGAAATCTTACAGACAAAACTTACTTTTCTCTGGCCAAACACAAAAGAAAATCCTGCTCTCCCCTTCAACAGACCAAAAAAGAAGTATACGAGGAACCTTGACTTTGACCAGTCTGCACTGAGCCTTCGCAAACCGTCTGCTGGGGCTGGGACCTTCATCCCCTTTGAGTGGTGGGGAGCTGCCTGTCTCCAGGAGGTGTCAGTGTCGGGCATGTAGGAAGGAGTAGTGAATCATCCCTATCCCTTTGGGGGGCATCTGTGGAGTGCTAGTGGCTGCTAGACTCAGTCTTACCTGGTCTTAATAAGGAGGTTGGGGGGGCTCTCCTCTTTTCCTTAGCTGCAGCCATCAGAGGAAGCTGGCTAAAGCAGAAGGTTTAAAAGCAGACTTTGTGCACAGTTACTGTGGTTTGAACTGGAAAGAGGTGTTTTTCTGGTTCACTGCCACAGCTCACGCCTGTAATCCCAGCACTTGGAGAACTCAGGAGGTTGAGGCAGAAGGATTCAAGGAGTTTGAGACCAGCTTGGACTACATAGTGATTTACGTGGCTACAGAGTAAAACCCTGTTTTTTTTTTTTTCTTTAAACTTTTAAAGGAGTTTTCCTGTTAAAACTTTGCATTTGCCCCCATTTTTTTTCTTCTAACAAATGTTTCTGGAATATCTACCACATGCCAGACTCAGTATGGGACATGGAGGACAGAGCCAAGAACAAGGTGGATAGAGATCTAGTTTCTGCCCATGAAGAACTTACATCTCCAAAAGGAAGTCTGTACCTCACAAAAATGAATAATTGTAGCATAGGATAAGTCATAGAAGTGTCAAGACAGAATCACATCACCTTTGATTGTTAATCAAAATCTAAGAGGGTATGACTAAGTCATATGGAAAACTATTTTATTTTTTGGACAATGATGCTCCCAGAAGCCACAGATGGTTTCTAGAAAATTTTCAGAGCCATGGACAGGATACCTTCCAGTGAGTTGTCGGCCAGGGAGGTCCCTGATGACCCCACAACATTATAGGACATTGCTGAGGCTCTTAGTTTCTCACCAGGAATAGATGGTAAGACCCTACTGCTGAAGACTCCACATGCTTAAGCTGGAGCTGAGCTGAAAACCCCCTCCTGGTAGACCAGCTGATGGAAAGCTGGAAAAAGCAATGCAGCTCCATGGGAGAGAGAGAGAAGTTATCAGTGGAGATAAACAACACTGGACACTGCAAGCCTTAAATTGGTCCAGCCAGGCCAAAGGAGCCAACGGGTGCAATAGTGGCATGTCTGTTTTGGGGGAAACCAACTGCTCTCTAATTGGACTGGAGGGCTGCTCTATGGGAGGGAATATATCCCTGATACTGAAAACCTAATCAAAAGCCTATGGCAGGGGAGGTCATGAGACCTAGGGGAGTAACGCCTGCTGTTGTCCGACTAAATGCATATATTTTGCTCACCAAACTGCCCTGTAGTCACTTTTCTTAACATTCACACCCATATATTAATGCTACTCTCACTTCTGGTTAGAGAAGCTTCTCTTTTCAGATGGCAGTGACCTCTGGGATGACTCAAAAGGCACCATGGTGCTGAGAAGAAGTGACAGAGGAGTGCTCAGCACTGAACCATCTCTATCACACCTTCCAAGGCTCAGGGCCCATTGTGGAAGAGGTGGAGGAAGGAATGTAAAAGCCAAAGAAGGGTAGGGCTCCTTATAATACATTCTCCCAGACACAAAATGGCCTGGATATACATTGCCTTACTGGATATCCATTGCCTTACTGGATGCTAAACTATTTCCAGGTGATATAACTCCAAAGCTGAAGGCCTGAGAGGGGGTTACAGTTAGGGTGACTGGGCCCCTAAGAGTAAGAAAAAAGCGGGAAAGTCTGCACTTGATAGAAATCAAAGATGATCTGACTTCTTATCTGATGCCTAGTTCCCTAGACCTGTTTTTCCACAGACAACCAGGACCCCTCCTGGGAGGGAGGTCTTTCATAGGATTTGAATTTTGGGGTTGATCAAGTTCATCCCCTGGAACTTGGTGCCAGAGCTAATCTCCTCCTGAGACAGCCCCTAGCCCTTACCAACCAGCTGTCCCTCTGGTTCACCTGAGCTGGAAGACAGCCCACCACCATAAGCTTATAAAAACCTTTGCTAGGGGAGGGCGGGCTCTCGGACCACTTGGGAACTTCCAGCTGTGGGTGAGGTCCAGGCCCAGCGGGGAAGACCCCTTAGCTCTTACTGTCCACATGGGCTCCTTTCCCCCTCCAGCTCCCCACATGACAGATATTCCTTGAACATTCTTTTCTCTCTTTCCTTTCTACAGGTTTTCCAGGCCCTCCACATGGGATTTCTAGCCACAAAGGTGTCTTTCCTCGGCTCTGTACTTCCCTCAATAAATATAATAACTTAATAATGATCCTTCTCAGTCTTTTTAAAATCCAATTCTTTGATTAAAATTAGAAACGAACCTAAGGTTTGGGGTTCAAGGACTTTCCTGGACCCTGAGCCTCATTACAGGCCTGGATACCAAGGAAATGAGACAAGATTGGCCATGACTGAGAGCTGGTGAAGCTGGGTGATGGGTTTATGAAGACTCACGTACTCTACTTTTAAGTCTGACAGAAACCATTGTTATAAAAGGTGAATTACAGAAAGAGGCAGGCAGCAGCGTGTCGAACACGAGGTTTTCCCTCCCATCTCTCTTCGGCTCAGTCTATATTTATGACCTGTCATCTGATTCCCATTTCCTTAGATACCAATAAATATTATTATAAAAAGAAAAATGACTTTGCTGAGATATTTTTTCCAAATGCTCCCCTAATGTAAGAAAAATCGGGGGGGGGGGGGCCGCCAAACCTGTGAAACTGAGCCTGGGGCATGAGAAGCTTCGTGTGGTTGCTGACTTGCTCTTTGGGGTCCTGCTTTTGCCATTTGCTCTCTGATATTGATACCCCGCGGCCATGTGTGCCTGTGGCTTGGAAATGCTGTGGCATCTGAAGAGGTGGGAACTCCAGTACCAGGGCCCTGTCAGTGGCTCCAAGAGAGAAAAAAAAGAAAACATTCTGCCTCCATTTTAACCTCAGAGTAAGTGGGAAACATTCTTGAATCTAGGATTCCTAGATCCCATTTTTAAAAATATATTTATTTATTTATTTGAGGGAAAGAGGCAGAGAGAGTAAGAGAGAGAGAGTGGGTGCACCAGGGCTTCCAGCCACTGCAAACGAACTCTAATGCATGCCCCTCCTTGTGCATCTGGCTTACGTGGGTCCTGGAGGATCGAACTGGGATTCTTTGGCTTTGCAGGCAAATGTTTTAACAACTAAGCCATCTCTCCAGCCCCTGTTTGTTTGTTTTTGCTTTTCGAGGGTCCCGTTCTAGCCCAGGCTGACCTGGAATTCGTTATGCAGCTTCAGGCTGGCCATGAACTCACAGCGATACACTTACCTCTGCCTCTCAAGTGCTGGGATTAAAGGCGTACACCCCGTGCCCAGCAAGGATCCAATCCCCCATCTTGTCCTAGTCTAAATTAACTATGGGCACATCCCCGAGAAAGGAAGTGACTTGGTTAGGGTCGCCCAGAAGGATCAAAACGATGCATCACCAGTGTCCAGAGCTTGGCGCTGTTTCCCCCGCAGGGCATCTGGGCTGGAGGCACCTTGACTGGTTTCTTCATTCGCAGCATGAATTCCATACAGTACACAACTGACTGTCCGGAGGCTTGTGCTGCTGTGATGTGGGGTGTCCCGCCCTGTCAGTGCAGGGAAGGGAGGCAAGTGAGGAGTCTGTTGGTGCTGGGGGCAGTGGTGTGACTTATAGTTGTTGGTATAATTGGTTGGAAGAATCTCTTACTTTTAACATTTATTTTTAGTTTTATTTATTTATTTGAGAGAGAGAGAGAGAGAAAGAGAGAATGGGTGCGCCAGGGCTTCCCGCCCTGCAAATGAACTCTAGATGCTTGCGCCACCTTGTGCATTTGGTTTATGTGGGTCCTGGGGAATTGAACCGAGGTCCTTTGGCTTTGCAGGTAAGCGCCTTAACCATTAAGCCTTCTCTCCAGCCCCACATCTCTTACTTTTAAAATTTATTTTTATTTTTAGTTATTTATTTATTTGCCAGAGGGAGAGAATGGGTGCTCCAGGGCCTCCAGCCACTGCAAACGAACTCCAGACACGTGTGCCACCTTGTGTGTCTGGCTTACATGGGTCCTGGGGAACTGAACCTGGGTCCTTTGGCTTTGCAGGCAATAGCCTAAACTGCTAAACCATCTCTTTAGCCCTGGAAGAATCTCTTCAGGGAAATTGTGACTTGGTAGTGAAGAAAGCTGAGTGAATTTGTGCTTCAGACCCTGGAAGGAGGGGGTGAGGATGAACAGGTTGTGTGTCAGGTTTGACTGGAGCTTGAATTCATCCTCTGTCCACTTCCAGGTGTGACCTTGAACAAGTTATTAGTCCCCTGTATCTCATCTACTAAATGAGGTAAAAAATGACAACTTTATTATAGTCTCATTAGATTTAAAAAAAAAAAAACTTTAGAGAGAGAGAGAGAGAGAGAGAGAGAGAGAGAATTGGCATACCAGGGTCCCAGTCAGTGCAATCAAACTCCACACACTTGTGCCCCCTAGTGGGCATGTGTGACCTTGCACTTGTCTTACCTTTGTGCATCTGACTTATGTGGGATCTGGAGAGTTGAACATGTGTCCTTAGACTTCACAGGCAAGCACCTTAACCGCTAAGCCATCTCTCCAGCCCTCATTAGAAAAATTTTTAAATATTTTATTTATTTATAAGGAGAGAGAGAGAGAGAGAGAGAGAGAGAGAGAGGGAGAGAGATTGGGTACAGCAGGGCCTCTAGCTACTGCAAATGAACTCCAGACACATGTGCCACCTTGTGCATCTGGATTACGTGGGTATTGTGGAATTGAACCTAGATCCTTTGGCTTTGCCAACAAACACCTTAACCGCTAAGCCATCTCTCCAGCCCTCCTGCTATCATTCTGTGCCCAGGCCATATGCGCACTCAAATCTGTGCCGCAGGCTCTGATTTTTTGAGGGTGGGGAGCGGTGTAAGCCTTCAGTGGCTGGTTGAGTTTCCTGTGCCTCTTGTCCTTTCTACATCTCTCTAATTCCTACCTCTCAAAAGCAACTCCAATCCTCAAATTTAAAGATTTTTTTTTTCTGATTCTATGTTTCTATTGTAGAGATGATTAAGTGCTGCTTTGGTGTGAGAGTGAGACACACATTCTCTTGGCCTCAAATACTTATGTGGCCATCTCCCTGGGGAATAGGGTATTCAGAACCAATTATTATTGGGGCAGTACATGATGGCACTTGGGAAAGGGAAGTTGTTAAAACACCAGTTCTCAGAGGTCACAATTTTGATTCTCTGAAAACCAAATTCTAAACAAGATCAGAAATCCAAGCTGGGCTGCGGGATAAATTGTGTAACATCTCTTCCATCATTTCCACCGATTTGCAGCTGTCCAAATTCAGACTTACTGATCCTTACGGTATTGAAGAAAAACCCTATTAAAAGTGTCAAGCTCCTTTGAAGGCATAGCTTTATGTAGAATTAGAAAAAATTCACATGTCTAATTCCTTTAAATATATAATGACCTGAAAAGAACATGTATCTTGTGAAAATTAGTAAGTTAATTCACAGCTCAAGTTTCAGTGTTATTAAAAGCTGACTCAATTTGTCTTCAAAATTAATTTTATTTAATCATTAGAGAGAGAGAGAGAGAGAGAGAGAGAATATGAATGAATATGGGTGCGCCTAGGCTTCTTGCTGCAAATGAACTCCAGGCACATGTGCCACTTTGTGCAGCTGGCTTTAGTGGTACTGGAGAATTGAACCCAGGTCAGCAAGCTGTGTAAGTAAGCACCTTTAACCACTAAGCCATCTCCCCAGCCAATGAGACATGGTCAGAATGAGCAATCTTGAAAGCAATCTCTTTGAGATCAGGCATACTAATTATTTCATAATGTTTTATCTCATTAGAAGGCAATACTAATATTTACCAAGTCTGATATGAAAAAATGGCTTGTTGAAACTTTCAAATAACAATAGCAATGTTCAGATTTGGTTTGTTTCCCCCTTCACAAAACTTCCAAGCATTATCAAATAACTATGGAACTTTCTAGGTCTCCCACTTTGTGCTGTATGCAATCTCTACTCCTTGAGTATTAAGGAGTTTTTTAAAACTTTATTTTTATTTTATTTATTGAGAGAGAGGGAGATAGAGAGGTAGATGGAAAGAGAGAGCATGGGTGCACCAGGACCTTCAGCCACTGCAAACGAACTCTAGACGCATGTGTAACCTTATCCATCTGGCTTACGTGGGTCCTGGGGAATCGAACCTGAGCCCTTTGGCTTTGCAGGCAAGTGTCTTACCACGAAGCCATCTCTCTGGCCCTTAAGGAGTTTTAAATTTTGTTTTTAATTTTTATTTGAGAGAGAAAGGGGCAGAGAGCACCAGGGCTTCCTGCCACTGCAGACAAATTCCATACACATGTGCCACGTTGTGCATCTGACTTTACGTGAGTACTGGGGAATTGAACCCAGGCTGCTAGGCTTTACAAGCAAGCACCTTTAATTGCTGAGCTATCTTTCCAGTCCCCTATTAAGGAGTTTTAAGGGTGAGTTCAAGCTGGGCATGGTGATGCAAGCCTGTAATCTACTACTCAGGAGGGCAGCCTGAGCAACTTAGTGAGATTTTGCCTCAAAATTAAAAACACAACAGAGCTGGAGAGATTGCTTAGTGGTTAAGGTGCTTGCCTGCAAAGCCTAAGGACCCATATTCCACTCTCCAGATCCCACGTAAGCCAGACTCACAAAGGTGAGACAAGCGCAAGGTTGCCCATGCCCACTAGGTGGCACACCAATTCTCTCTCTCTGTATGTCTCTTTCGCTCTCTAAAATAAAAACTAAACAAACAAATAAAAAACAAAGCAGAACAAAAGAAAAATGGCTGCTGTAGCTGTAGATCAAAAGTAGGTCATTTGCCTCGTATGTATAAGAAAGCCCCTCGGTTCTGTCCCTAGTACAACAGAAAGAAAGATGATTGCAGGTTGGAGAGATGGCTTAGCGGTTAAGGTGTCTGCCTATAAAGCCAAAGGACCTCTGTTCAATTCCCCAGGACCCACGTAAGCCCAATGTACAAGGTGGCACATGTGTCTGGAGTTCATTTGCAGTGGCCCTGGCATGCCCATTCTCTTCCTCTCTCTCTTTCTGCCTCTTTCTTTCTCGCTCTCTCAAATAAATAAAGAAAAAGAAAAAAGAAAAAAATAAAAGAAAAAAGGAAGACGATTGCAAGCTATAATTACCACATTTATGAGTGGCAGAGATTTATTGATTATCATTCATCCAGTAATTTATTAATTATGCATTCATCCAAATATTCACACATATTTATTCATACGTTCTGGCTATGTTATACTGAACAAAGGAACCAGGTCTCCTAGAGCTTATTGGTCATTGAGTCCTGCATGCAGCATAAGTTCCAGTGGCATGTCTAGGCTTATACTATTTTTTATCTAACATGTTTATTAAAATCTATTTCTTTACCAGTTAAGTCTCATGCCATTAATTTGAGGTGTAAGGCTTTCACACTACACAGATTTGAAGGCGGCAGCCCCTGGCATGAGGCCTTGCGTGTGACAGCTGAGTGTGACCAACCTGATCCGTGCAGATTTCTGTGGTTCAATCTTGCTGTGGGGTTGGGCGTCTGGGCAGCCCTCCCCGCTCTGTTTGGCAAGGCAGGATGGGAGCCCGTGGAAACCAATCCCCACCTCAGGGCTCGCTCTATGTTAACGTTAACGCTGTGTTGTCTGAATGCGTTCTTTCTGATTAGGAGAGCAGAAGTTGTAGATAAGGCAGTTCTGGGCAGGCCTATCCTAGAGTTCCATTATTCAGAGGTGGGATTCACAGTAATCAAAGGTTCAGAAAGATCAGACACCAGTCATCTTGACTCATGGGAGAAGCTGGGTGATCAGTCATAGAATGAAATGGAACATTCCCCCTGAGAGACACATTGCTTCACGTTTGATGGCGCTATTATGAGGGGGACTCACGGGGCTCAGAGCTGAGTTCTTAAAGGGAGACTCCTGGGCACGTCCGTGGATAAGGCTTTACTCCAGCCATTGCTGTAGCTCTTGTGTACTTTTATCTGGTCTGACACGGGAGGTTCAAATCTGGTCATTTAGCTCTTTGCCGCTCTTTACCTTTGGGCATTGTTGACTCAGGGCACGTCTGAATAGATTCAGCCTGGAAGGACAAAGCGTTTGTTCTTTGGGACTGCTTAAGGACCTGTGCTTCGATGAAGTTCCTGGCAATGTTCATGCGTCCAGTGTCCCTTTTGTGTATGTCTTCATTATATCCACATATTTTGGAGCATAGCTGTTGTGATCATGTACTGTTGTAATTTGTGATTGTTGTGTATATTGGTTGTCAACTTTTTTGTTTTTTTAATTTATTTTTTAAATTTATTTTCTTTGAGAGAGAAAGAGACAGAGAGAGAGAGAGAGAGAGAGAGAGAGAGAGAGAGGATGAAAATGGACACCTTCAGCCACTGCAAACAAACTCCAGATGCATGTGCCCCTTGTGGCACATGGGCAACACTGTGCGCTTGCATCACTGCATCTGGTTACATGGGACCTGGGTATTCAAACATGAGCTCTTAGGCTTTGCAGGCAAGTGCCTTAACCACTAAGCAATCTCTTCAATCCTGTTTTTTAAAAAATATTTAATTTATTTATTTGAGAGTAAGAGGAAAAGAGAGAAAGAAAGGGAGAGAGAGAGAGAGAGAGAATGAATGGGCACACCAGGGCTGCTGCAATTGAACTCCAGATGTATGTGCACTTTGTACATCTGGCTTACATGGGTTCTGGGGAATCGAACCTGGGTCCTTTGGTTTTGCAGACAAGTGCCTTAACCACTAAGCAATCTTTCCAGCTCTCTCTCTCTCTTTTTTTTTTTTGAGGTAGGGTCTCACTCTAGGCCAAGCTGTCCTGGAACTCACTGTGCAGTCTCATGCTGGTGTTGAACTCACAGAGCACTCCTCCTCCTTCTGTCTCCCAAGTGCTGAGATTTAAATGCATGTGCCGCCAAGCCTGGCTTGCTTGTCAACTTGACAGGACGTAGAATTACCTGTGAAGGAAGTATTATATAGTTTACATTAGCCTCTGTGCATGTCTTTTTTCTTAAACTTTGTTTTTATTTTATTTGATTGAGAGAGAGAGAGAAACAGAGTGAGAAAGGCAAATAGAGAGAGAGGGAGGGAGGGAGGCAGGGAGGGAGGGAGGCAGGGAGGGAGGGAGGGAGGGAGAAAATGGGCACACCAGGGCCTCTAGCCACTGCAAACAAACTCCAGACACATGCACCACCTTGTGCATCTGGCTTATGTGGGTCCTGGGGAACCAAATCTGGGTCCTTTGGCTTTGCAGGCAAGTGCCTTAACTGCTAAGCCATCTCTCCAGCCCTCTGTGTATGTCTTTGAAGGATTTGATTGGGTTCATTAAGGTGGCAAGATGCACCTTCACTGTGGGTCAGGACGTGTATTCCATGAGCCGGGGGTCTTAGACTGTATAAAAAGGACAGTGCTGGCTGAGCACCAGCAAGTGGCACAGTGCCCTACTTCCTGGCTTGTAGGTGGCTGCCTCTCACTGTGTTTTCACATGACCTTGAGGGAGAATGACCTCTGTGCTGTCTTTCTGATAAGGGCATTGGACTGTCACTAAGGTCCTACACGATCTTATTTAACTCTAATCACCTCTTCAGGCTCTCCAAATGTAGTCATGCTGAAGGTCAGGATACCAGTATAGGGCTGGAGAGATGGCTTAGTGGTTAAGGCGTTTGTCTACAAAGCCAAAGGACCCAGGTTCGATTCCCCAGGACCCACATAAGTCAGAGGCTCAAGAGGCTACCAGTATAGGACTTTGACTTTGAAGGGGGACTATGCTGAGTTATGCCGTCAACTTGACAGGACCTAGAATCATATAGGAAACAAGTCTCTGGGCATACCTGGGAAGTTTTATTTTTATTAGGTTAATTAAAGTGGGAAGACCCACCTTATTCCACCTTCCATGAGCTGGGGCCATGGACATGCTGAGTTACACGCATGGGCCACTACGCTTAGCTAGCTGAATTGCTTTTAACAATTGCTAATTTTATTTTATTTTTTATTTTTTATTTTTTTTGGTTTTTCGAGGTAGGGTCTCACTCTGGCCCAGGCTGACCTGGAATTAACTATGTAGTCTCAGGGTGGCCTTGATCACCGTGAGGTGATCCTCCTACCTCTGCCTCCCGAGTGCTGGGATTAAAGGCGTGCGCCACCACGCCCGGCTAACAATTGCTAATTTTAAAGGCCACCAACCTCTAGTTCATTCAATTTGAAATTTTAGGTAAGATGTGAAAGCAATCTTGCAAATTGAAAATAACCTCACATTCTTAGACACCTGAACAGTTGATAGGGACATGGGACACATAGCATAGTGTCCTTTTAAAAATAATTTTATTTTATATTTATTTTTGACACCTAAAAATTGTACATAGTTTTGGGGTCCCATGTGATATTTCAGGGGCGGGTATCTATGTTGTCATTGTATCCTTTAAAGGATCATGGAAGAAAGTTCTCTGTATTCTTATTTTTAGGACCAGCGATCCTACCTTTAGACAAATTAATTCTGCCTCCTGGATACCATAACTCCTATACTTGATAGCATTGTTCTTTCTTTCTTTTATTTATTTTTATTTTTTGGTTTTCTTTTTTTTTTAAGGTAGGGTTTCACTCTAGCTCAGGCTGACCTGGAATTCACTATGGAGTCTCAGGGTGGCCTTGAACTCACTGTGATCCTCCTACCTCTGCCTCCCGAGTGCTGGGATTAAAGGCATGCGCCACCACGCCCCACTCAGCATTGCTCTTTCTGCATGGGCTAAGGCATGGAACCAAATATAAGATCTGTTAGCAAATGCCAAGGCAGAAACTCAGCATGGTTCAAGGGCCATGTGGGCACCCATTCTTTCCTCTCTGTTCTTAAATCATCACTTTTTTTTTGATTATGTATTTTGTTTTACTGTAGGCATTTTTGCACATTGCATTAAACCCTTCCTGGAACAAAATGTGGCACAAATAAATAATTACTATTCTACTATTTACGCAGACCATGATAATCCTTTTTGAGCTGTATTTTCTGTTTATTATTATTATTAGTAGTAGTAGCAGCAGCAGCAGTAGTAGTATTTTTGTTTTTTCGAGGTAGGGTCTCACTGTAGCCCAGGCTGACCTGGAATTCACTATGTAGTCTCAGGGTGGCCTTGAACTCACGGTGATCCTCCTACCTCTGCCTCCTTCCCGAGTGCTGGGATTAAAGGCGTGCACCCCCACGCCCAGCTTCTATTTATTATTTTAACTATAGAAGTTAGGATAAGCAAGCTTGTAGAGGCTTAGCGTAGAATGGTGGTTGCTGGGGGCTGAGGGGTGGGAAAAATAGGACGTTGCTGTTCAGTGGGGATGACGTTTCAGTCTTCCAAGATGAGTAAGTTCTAGAGACTGTCTGTTGTATGTGGCTGTACCTACAGTTGACAGCGCTGTCTCGTATGCTTAAGCATTTGCTAAAATAGCATTTGATTCACATGATAAGAGCATATGACTTGGGAAGAGTCAGCAGAAATTAAAACATAAAGATACCATTACACTATCTTTTTTTTTTTTTTTTTTTTTTTGGTTTTTCGAGGTAGGGTTTCACTCTGGTCCAGGCTGACCTGGAATTAACTATGTAGTCTCAGGGTGGCCTCGAACTCTCGGCAATCCTCCTACCTCTGCCTCCCGAGTGCTGGGATTAAAGGTGTGCGCCACCAAGCCTGGCTTTTCCATTACACTATCTTGTTAAGTTTCCTGGTTGTCCTTGGGGTATGGGGGTGGCATGGGGTGGGTATTACTTCATATTTATAAAAGACCAACAGACTTCTACTTTAAAAAAAAAATATTTTCTTTATTTATTTGACAGAGAAGGGGGTGGAGAGAGAGAGAGAGAAAATGGGCACGCCAGGGCCTCCAGCCACTGCAAATGAACTCCAGATGCATGTACCCCCTTGTGCATCTGGCTAACGTGGGTCCTGGGGAATTGAATCTGGGTCCTTCAGCTTCACAGGCAAACAAACCTCTAAACCATACCTCCAGCCCTACGTTTTTATTTAGAATGAAATCAGCGTGGTAAAAATACATCAGTGATATACACGGGAAAAAGAACTTGGCTCCTTAGTAAAATGAGTTTCCAGGGCGCAGAAATTTATTCTAACTGTGCAATACTTTTCCGTCATCCAACGGCATCCAGGGACAAAGGGGATCTGTGTGCACCCCGTGGAGAAGCAGATGTGAGGACGGGGCAGACCCAGGAGAAGCATTTGCCCATCTTAATATCTACTCGATGGGGTAAGTTTGCTTTTGATCCAAGTCTGGTATTTCCTGGTTAACAGGATATAGATTCCAGGCTTCTTGACGACACCACATTTATGACCCCAGGAGACTAGGGCGTGGAAGACTCCTTTGCAGACCAAAGGGCCACCTGAGTCACCCTGGAGAGCAGAACATTGGCAGATATGTGTGAGAACCTCCTGAGAGTTCTCTGTCACCAACTGGTGTTTCCTTAGCGTTATTACCTTTGGGACCCAAAGAGTGTCCAACATGGCTTCTTACTCAGCGCAGTTTCCCTTGTCTCTGCGTGGCTAATCCTGTGTGCCTAGTTTTCTGTTTCAGTTCTTCCTTCTGTTTGCATCTCTGTCTGTGGCCGTGGCTTTTTCTCTGTCTACATATACTGATGTCTCTGTGCTATCTCCTGATATATCCTTGTACACATATACATCCCTTTGGTAATCCAGTGACTTCTGAGTTTTTATTTTATTTTTTATTTGAGAGAGAGAGAGGAAGAGGCAGAGAGAGAATGGGCGCGCCAGGGCCTTTTTCAGCTGCCGTGAAGTGTGCCCCTTTGTGGGCATGCACAGCATTGTGTGCATGCGTCACTTTCGCATCTGGCTAAGCGTGGGACCTGGAGATTTGAACAAGCATTCGTAGGCTTCGCAGGCAGGTGCCTTAACTGCTAAGCCATGTCTCCAGCCCCCAAGTATTTTTTAATATAGTTTTAAAATATTTTATTTATTTATTTGAGGGAGAGACAGAGAGGAAGAGGCAGAGGGAGAGAGAGAATGGGCCTGCCAGGGCATCCAGCCAGTGCAAACGAACTCCAGATGCATGTGCCCCCTTGTGCATCTGGCTTACGTGGGTCCTGGGGAATCGAACCGGTGTCCTTACGCTTTGCAGGCAAACACCTTAACTGCTAAGTCATTTCCCCAGCCCACTTCTGAGTTTTGTTTGTTAAAGAACAGATACATATGAAATTGTCCACTGAAATTTAAAAAAGCCCCAATTTCTTTTATTTCAGTGGACAATTTCAAACTTTCTCACCTTCTTTCTCTGTCTCTCACTCAAATAAATAAATAAAAAATATATATTTTTCAAAAAGGTGATTCTCTTTTAGGTAAGTTCTCCTCCACTAGTGACTTCAGGGGTGGAGACATTTTAAGGATGGTTGTAACCCTCATAGTATGCCTGCAAAGGTTGTTAGACGCAGTTCATTATCATGATCAACAAGCACTTAATGAGTTGGGCTGGAGAGATGGCTTAGTGGTTAAGGCATTTGCCTGTGAATCCTAAGGCCCAGGTTCATTTCCTCAGGACCTATGAAAGACAGATGCAGAAGGTGGCGCATGAGTCTGGAGTTTGATTTCAGTGGCCCTGGCGTGCCCATTCCATCTGCCTCTCTCTCAAATGAATAAATAAATAAATAAATAAATAATAAAAAACAAGTCAATGGGCACTTAATGGGGGCTGCTTAACCACTTGGGAAGACTTTCTGTTCACATTGGTAAAGGAATCGAGGGCAGGGCTGGAGAGATGGGTTAGCACTTAAGGCACTTGCCTGCAAAGCCAAAGGATCCCAGTTCGATTCTCCAGGACCCATGTAAACCAGATGCGCAAGGTGGCACATGCATCTGGAGTTCGTTTGCAGTGGTTGTAGGCCCTGGCACATCCATTTTTCTCTCTCTCTGCCTGTTTCCCTCTCTCAAGTAAATAAATAAAAAATAAAATAAAATATAAAGAAAAAAGAATCAGGGGCATCATAGGAATAGAACGTGGTTTCCTTTTCTCTGTGTCTGTCCTCAGCGTCAGTGAGCAAGCGTAGCAGTGACTGCAGAGGTGTCTCTGTGCAGGAGGACATTTACCTGGCAGGAGTCTCTCTGGCCCCTGGGGTCTCCAAAGACATGACAGGGTCAGGGTTGTAATAGTGATGGCTGTTGCACATTTTTCGGCTGATCACTGTAACCGTGACCTCTTGCAGGGTATCAGAGGCGTTTAACAGATCTGGGTCGGTGGCTTCCCAGCCGGTCACTTGGCATTTGGTTCCGTCTCTGATGTAGTTGTTGGATCTCCAGGGAAGCACTTGGACGCACTCCTTGAGCTTTGCTGAGGTTTGAACCTGAAAGATGAACCCGGTGAGTAAATTGGTTATCCTTCTCCAGGGGTGTTTCCGCTAATAGACTGCATCATCCATGTGGTCCCCCTGCCTCAAGAAGGCACCTTCTTCTCTTGAATCTACTTTGATGGTGGCCCGCAGCTGTGCATGGTCTCCCTTCCCTGCAAGGGCCACTGGTGCTTGGAGTGGGAGTGTATACGGAGCAGGAATTCCACTCGGTCTCCAGCAAATTGGCCTTTGTCCTCCACTGGATCAGTTTCTGTGGTATGACATGTGTAGGTCACGACTTGGTGGGCTGGGCTGTTTCCTGTTGGATAGGGCCCTTGGGTATGGTCTAGTCTACATTTGGATGGGACAGAGGATGGTCTAGACTTGGTTGTAACTCACTTCTGAGTCCCTGAAGTCACTTGGTTGGCTCTGCTATATAAACAAGGGTTATAGTTTTCAGCTGCTAATGTGAAAAGCATTTGGGAAGAAAGTTTTGTTTGGTGCGGATCCTTGAGTCTGTTCGGATGTTCCTCCCCTCGCATACGCGAACATCAGAGTTGATTTTTCCCAAGTAAAAATGTATTTCTGTTCCTTTTTCTTTCAAAGGCTTGCATGGAGTAACACGGGCCTTTACAGAATATATCACAGTCACATCAAATTTGGGGAGGGTGCTAACACGATTGCTTTCGTGTAGTTAATTAACTGAGTCACATTATATAAGGATGTTGGAGAATCTGAGGAAGGCAGTGGTAATGCCTACCTTTATGAGCATGATATCATCTGGTATGTAATCTGATAGAAATCTTGAGAATGGTATGAATTTTCAACCTCAAATGTTTGTTTTGTGGGCTCCTTCTTTGAGAGGGAATGGGCCCCTAAAACCACGGTAGGAGACAGGCCTTTGGCAAACCTAAAAGAGCAAAGGGAGCAGAAATAGAATGATGGTTTTCAACCTCTCTGGCAGGGGACTGAGACAGTGGGGAATCACAGATCTGCAAATCAAAGGACAGACTCCAACGTGACCTGTTCAGGGTCACATGGAATGAGGGAGGTGTCGGTCTCATCATTAAAGAATGACACCAAGGGCCAAATGACTTTCCCTCAAGCCCACTTCAGCCCAATTGCCCTGTACAACAAAAGAATATAAGAACTTGGGGGCTGGAGAGATGGCTTAGCAGTTAAGGCATTTGTCTGCAAAGCCTAAGGACCCAGGTTCGATTCTCCAGAACCCACATAAGCCAGATGCACAAGGTGGCACATGTATCTGCAGTTCATTTGCAGGCGCTAGAGGCCCTGGTGCACCCATTCTGTCTGTACTTCTGTCTGTCTGTCTGTCTCTCTCATAAATAAATAAATAAATAAAATATTTAAAAAAAGAATATAAGAACTTGTAGTGGATTGTGAGACAAGGGTAAAATCTTGGTTGACTTAGATCACGTTTACACAAAAAAATTGTTATTTAGTTTTAAAAAATAGTTATTTAGGGCTGGAGAGATGGCTTAGTGGTTAAGGCACCTGCCTGCAAAGCCTGAGAACCCTGGTTTGATTCTCCAGGTCCCACATAAGCCAGACGCACATGGTAGCGCATGTGTATGGAGTTCATTTACAGTGGCTAGAGGCCCTGGCATGCCCATTCTCCCTCTCCCTCTCCCTGTCTCAAATAAATAAATAAAAATAAAAATTTAAAATAAAAAAATAAAAAAATAGGGCTGGAGAACCAGGCGTAGTGGTGCATGCCTTTAATCCCAGCACTTGGGAGGCAGAGGTAGGAGGATCACTGTGAGTTCAAGGCCACCCTGAGACTACATAGTTAATTCCAGGTCAGCCTGGGCCAGAATGAGACCCTACCTCGAAAGAAACCCCCCCCCCAAAAAAACAAAACAAAACAACAACAACAACAAAAAAAACAGGGCTGGAGACATGGATTAGCGGTTAAGGTGCCTGCCTGCTAAGCCTAAGAATGTCAATTCTGTTCTCCAGATCCCATGTTTAGCCAGACGCAAGTGATGCAAATGTGCAATGCCACACTTGCCCACAAGGGGGCGAACATGTTTGAAGTTCGTTCACAGTGGCTGAGAGGGCCTGGCACGCCCATTCTCTCTCTCTCTGTCTCTCTCAAAATATAAAAATAAAAAACAATAAAAAATTTATTTATTTGCAAGCAGAGCAAGATAGGAGACAGACAGAGAGAATGGACATGCCAGGGCCTCCTGTCACTGTAAGTAAACTCCAGATGCATGTGCCATTCTGTGTATCTGGCTTTATGTGGCAACTGGGGAATCAAACTCTGGTCATTAGGCTCTGTAGGCAAGTGCCTTAACCACTGAACCATCTCCCAGCCCCCAAATTATATTTCTTGAGCTTTCTGTTTGACATTATACTAATCTCCAGAACGTTTGCATTTTTAGAGTGTTGGGTGTTTAAGTCACTATCCCATTGTAACATGTGTCTTTATGAAAGCCACCACAAATACTTTCTTGGAACAAAGAAAGCTATTTAAAAAATGAAGAGGTAGTGTGGTGTTTTGATTCAGGTGTCCTCCATAAACTTAGGTGTTCTGAATGCTAGGGTCTCAGCAGATGGAGATTTGGGAATTAACGCCTCCTGGAGGCAGAGTGTTGTTGGGGGCGGCTTATGGGTATTATAGCCAGCGTCCCCTTGCCAGTGTTTGGCACACTCTCCTGTTCCTGTTGTCCACCTTATGTTGGCCAGGGGGTGATGTCCATCCTCTGCTCATGCCTGCGTTTCCCCCTGTCATCATGGAGTGTTCCCTCAAGTCTGCAAGCCAAAATAAATCCCTTTTTCCTAAAAGCTGCTCTTGGTTGAATGATTTCTGCCAGCAATGTGAACCTGACAGCAACAGCTAGGAATGTAGCTCAGTGGTAGAGCACTTGCCTACCGGCCCTGCCAAAGAGGGAAGAAAGACTTTAAGCCAGGCACGGTGGGTGTGTTGAAGTTAGCTTCATGTTGCTGGCACAAAGAACCTGATCAAAAGCAGCTTGTGGGAAAAAGGTTTATTGTGGCTTACAGACTCGAGCGGAAGCTCCACGATGGCAGGGGAAAATGACAGCATGAGTAGAGGGTGGACACCACCTTCTGGCCAACGTCAGTTGGACAACAGCAGCAGGAGAGTGTGGCAAACACTGGCAAGGGGACACTGGCTATAACACCCATAAAATCACCCCCAGCAACACACTGCCTCCGGGAGGCTTTAAATCCCAAATTTCCATCACCTGGGAACCTAGCATTCAGAACACGTGAGTTAATGGGGGACGCCTTGTTCAAACCAACACATTGTGTATTCCTGCAGTCTCCATACCTGGGAGGCTGAAGCAGTATGATTGCAAGTTCAAGGCCAACTGGGCTACATAGCAAGACCCTTATCTCAAAAATCAATCACACGGCTCAGGGAACATTGCATAAGAGGGGGAAGAAAGATGGAAGGGCCACAGAGTGGGTGGGAATACCCAAGAGGCACACTGTCATTGGGACGAACTGAGGCCTTAATGACCCCACAGTGAATACCATAATCCCACTGAGGAGGGCCTTGGGGGAAATGGGAGCAGGGGAGAAGAAGGAATAAAATGGTATAATTTGTTAAAAAAAATAAATCCATCAAAAACATTTATATTCATTTTCATGTAACTATTTCTTGGCTACTTGTAAGAAGGACTGTGGTAGTTTGAATGTATGTCCCCCATAGACTCAGATGTTTTATTAAAGTTTGTAACTTTGATGTCCAGCCACCTGACTGGAAGTGTCACTGCAGGGAGGTGGGGGGCAGATCCTGGGGTTCAGCCCAAATGTATGTTTGGGGGCAGATCTAAATTCTAGCCAAAAGGTATGAAGAGAGGTTTGAGCTCCAGGGCTCCCTGCTTGCTGCCAGGGGTTTTGTTTTATTTATTTATTTGTTTATTTATTTATTATTTGCTGGCTGTTTGGTTGTCTCTGTCTTGGCTTGGGTGTATGGAAGCAGCTTCTCCCGCCATTGATGGGACATCCCCTCCCCCGGATCTGTAAGCTGAAATACATCCCCTTCCTCCCCTAAACCACGTCTGCTTTGGATGTTCATCCCAGCAACGTGAAGCTGTCTACAACAGGAACCAGATCAGAATGAAGTCAAAACAAATACACTTCTACCTACAGCTTAATATTCTTAAAAAATTAAAAGGGGTGCCAAAAAATACAGAAAGATGGTCGTTTCACGTTTGAAGAATGTGCACATGGCTGTAAGGGGTTGCACATGACCTGGAACCATCACTTCTTGGTTTCTTCCCAAAATCGTTTATGTTGGGAATTCCAGCTCTATTTGCTGAAAAGTTTGTCTATTGCAAAATCAGGATAGGGGATGAAATTTCTCATAGGATGTGGATTGGATTTCCTAGGACAGATTCAGATTCAGACTCACATGCCCACTAAGCCCAAAGCTTTGGAGAGTAAGGCTGACATAAAACTCCCAGGACGAACGTTGTTCTAACATGGGCATGTGTGTAAACAACTCACGCACGAGGGCTGTGAGGTACAGACGCAGGGTGTGGAAGGAAGACCTTGTTGGAGGAAAGGGTGTTGAGGAGATTTCCAGTTTTCTTTCATCTTTTACTCATTTCCTTGAGTAGCTGTTGCCTTTGAAATGGTTTGGATTATTTTTGTCTCCACTGGGACAGGCCAGCAGATCACTATGTTTTCGGAACCTTCAAGTAGAATTTGTCCTGCTGGGCTTAATTATTTGGTCCCTGGGAGAGATGGAATTACCTGGGCTTCAGGCTCCCACCTCTTAGGTGAATTAACCCTAGATATGACTTATATAAAAGAGAAGTGCTACCACAGTCATTCATTCGCCCAGCACAGGGCTCTTCTTTATATTTTTTTAAATATTTATTTGCACACACACAAACATACACACACATACAAAGGGAGGAGGGAGAATGGGTGCACTAGATCCTCCAGCCACTGCAAACCAACTCCAGACGCATGCGCCCCCTTGTGCATCTGGCTTTACATGGGTCCTGGGGAATCGAACCTGGGTCCTTTGGCTTTGCAGGCAAGTGCCTTAACCGCTAAGCCATCTCTCCAGCCCTAGCATAGTTTTTTTTTTTTTTTTTTTTCTAAGAGTCCCTCATTGCTGCTTCAGCTCCACCTGGACATTTTCCTGAGCTTCACCCTGAACTTACCTGGAATAGATTTACAGTAGTGTCTCTAACAAGGCTCTTTCATTGTGTACTGAGTGTCCATCAACACTGTCACAATGGAATCTCACACTGTCCTTCTCAGTGGTAGGGTGTTCCCTCACCTGTCCAAGGGGACCGCCTGTGGTGGTTTGAACAGACGCCCCCAATATATTCAGTGTTTTATTAGTTTGTTGTTTGCATCTGCAGCCATCTGTCACTTAAGGTGACACTTAAGGTGTGGTGATGGCTTTGAGATTTCCATCTAAAGATATGTGAAGTGTGCCTAGCTGGAGTTCCTGAAGTGTGCTGTGCTGTGTGGCTTTTGGCTTTTGGCTTTCTCTCTCTCTTGCCTGGTCCTGTAAGAGCAGGCCAGCTTCTTCTGCCATTATGGAACTTCCCCTGCATCTGTAAGCTTCAATCAATCCCTTCCTGCATCCCTGTGCCTGGTCTGGAGGTTCATCTCAGCGAACCGGAAGCTGTCGGCTTCACCCTCTCGTACACGGCAGAATCAGAGCTGGAACTCAGGCTTTGGGCTCTTTCCTTGCTTCTTCTTCTACCCAGTGTGTGCCCCTCTAAGTATCTTGCTTCTGTGCCCAGCCTGTCTCCATGCTGAGCGGGGCTTCTCCTTGGACCCACTCCTGAGGTCGGGCAACAAAGTCAGGCAAGTTCTTGGAGCCTCTCTCTTGCCTCTGAGAGAGAGAGAAGCAGTTACTATCAGAAAGCAAGATATTCCTGGTGTCAACACAAGTGGGTCATCACACCAGTCCCTTGGTTATTGCCATGGAAGCCACACGGGAGATTATATATATATATATATATATATATATATATATATATATATATATATATATATATGACACTTGATAATGTACATCCATCATATATCCATTAAGATCTTCTGTTTGGGGACTGGAGAGATGGCTTAGCAGTTAAGGCACCTTCTTGCTAAGCCTAAGAATACCCATTCAATTCCACAGGTCCCATGTTTAGCCAGATGCAAAGTGATGCAAGGGCGCAATGCCACACTTGCCCACAAGGGGGCGCATGTGTCTGGAATTCATTCACAGTGGCTGAGAGGCTGCTGGCATGCCCATTCTCTATCTGTCTGTCTGTCTCTCTCTCTGACTCTCTTCAAAAAAAAAAAAAAAGATCTCTGTTTTGGGCTGGAGTGGTTAAGATGCTTGCCTGCAAAGCCAAAGGACCCAGGTTCAGTTCCTCAGGACCCACATAAAGTCAGATGCACATGGTGGCACATGTGTCTGGAGTTTATCTACAGTGGTTAGAGGCCCTGGCACTCCCATTCTCTCTCTCTCTCTCTGCCTCTCTCTCTCTCACAAATAAAATAATATATATAGATATATCTTGTGTTTTGTGCTAAGCATTTTATACATTTCCCCTCACACTTCACAGCAGCCTTGTGATGTAGATATTATCATGATTCTTATTTTGCACACGAGGAAGCTGAGGTTCAGGTAAATTAATAAATGAGCTTGTGAATGTCACGCGTTAGGTGGGGGCTCTGGGACTGCACATCCAGGGAGTATTAGAACTCAGCTGGCTTAGGAGACATTGCTTCGTGGTGTATTGCTTGCCTGTCGTGCACAAGGCTCTGGTTTGGTTCCCTACCACCTCAGACTCTCAGTTTGTTGTCCTCTGGAGTCTGAAAGCTTAACCATTTTAAGCAGGAAGTCTTGAATACTTGAGGTGGAGAAAGGCTGTGTGGAAGGCCTGTGGAAGGTTCTATCTAATAATATGCTAGGCAGGTAAGAAAGGGGGAAAGGGCTCAGTGAGGGAGGTTTGGGGGAATAATGAGGAGGGAGAAGATGGCAGATGGTTAGAGTTGTGCTTGTAATAAATTAAAATGCTCAAAATGACATTATTACTTAAGAATGGTTTACTTATTTTCCTCTTTCTTTCCTTTTTTTTCACAGAGTCTTTCTTATTTATTTATTTTCAAGCAGAGAGAGATAGAAGAGAAACAGACAGAGAGAATGGGTGCACCAGGGCCTCTAGCCTCTGCAAACAGACCCCAGATGCATATGCCATTTTGTGCATCTGGCTTTACGTGGGAACTGGGGAATCAAACTCTGGTCGTTAGGCTTTGCAGGCAGTCGCCTTAAGCACTGAGTTATCTCTCCAGCCCCAACAGGCTTTTTTTATATAGTCCAGGCTGGCCTCAAACTTACTCTCCTCTTGCTCTGGCCTTCAGAGTGTCACGATGGCTGGACCCACTTCCTTTTATATTTAACAGGGCCACTGGTAACAGGGCCAAAGTAGTCAGGGGGGAGGAATGAAGCTGACGGGCAGTGACAAGAGAGTCTCTTTGGCCCACTCCACCATTGTGCTGAAAGCAAGGCCTGATTACCAAGCTACTCCCACAGGGTTCTTCCAAGTACATTTGTGGGAAGCCACCATTGAGCTGTTTCACAAATATTTTGAATTTCATAAGGTTTAATATTTTTCCAAGCACTGATCTGCCTACATTTTTACACCCAAGTGTCTTCTGGAGGAAACTTGATCCACATATTTTGGATCCGCATTCTTTATATGCCAGTCATTTAAAATGGGATTTAGCAATCTTTTTTTAAACTCCAAGACCTCTCGTCAGTCCTTTAAAAAATTTTTTTTCTTTAAAAAACAAAAATCCTTCCCCCAGTCTGGGAATCAATTTCTCAAGTCCACTTGATAAAATTTCAAATATAACTTAATACGATTTACCTTCCTATTAGGAATTCACGCACCACCCACATTTCAGGCTTAGTTTCTGCCCTCTGTCCCCTCCCCCACACATCCTAAATGGTTTCCTTCTCGCTCAGCCTTTAGTGAGTCCTTCTAAGTCAAGTGCTGTGCTGAGGAGCGGCACTTTGTTTGAAGGGCCCAGTAAACCTCTCTGCAGGTGTGCGCATCTTATACTGAATACAACATTTGACTGCTGTGGACAGAACTGAGCCCGTGAAGCAGTCATATGAAACTGGAACTCAGAGGCTTACTATTTAGAAATAAAAGAGACATTGTCTCTCCTAGGCTTTGAAACCTGTGTGTGTGTGTGTGTGTGTGTGTGTGTGTATATGCACGTGCGCATGCACAAATAGTTCCATTAAAGCAGGGCAATCAGACATATCCTTGAAGCATGGAGAAGCAAGTCAGTTCAGGTATTTTGACAAAGTTGATGCCTCGAAAGCAAATCGCAGTAGCTAAGATACATTCTACTTTTTCTTTTTTTTTCAAAATAGGGTCTCACTTTAGTCCAGCCCAAACTGACCTGGAATTCACTATGTAGTCTCAGGGTAGCCTTGAACTCATGGTGATCCTCTTACCTTTCCTCCCAAGTGCTGGGATTAAAGGCATGTGCTACTGCACTGGGCATTCTTTTTTTTTTTTTTTTTTTTTTTTTGAGGCAAGTCCAACAGAGATGGCTTAGCAGTTAAGGATCATGCCTGCAAAGCCTAAGGACCCAGGTTTGATTCTCCAGGTTCCAGGTAAGCCAGATGCACATGGTGGCACATGCGTCTGGAGTTCGTTTGTAGTGGTCAGAGGCCCTGGCATGCCCACTCTCCCTCTTTCTGTCTCTCTTTCTCTCTATTAAATAAATAAAAAATTAAAAAAAGTCTTTGAAGAGAGAGGGAATTGGCACACCAGGGCCTTTAGCTACTGCAGAACTCCAGACATGTGTGCCACCTTGTGCACATGTGTGACCTTGAGCTCTTGTGTCACCTCATGTGCTATCTTACGTGGGACCTGGAGACTCGAACATGAGTCCTCAGGCTTTGCAGGTAAGCGCCTTAACTGCTAAGCCATCTCTCCAGCCCAATACATGCTATTTAAAAAACATTTTTATTTATTTGCTTGAGAGAGAGAGGGAGAAAGAGAGAGAGAGACAGAGAGTGAGTTAGTATGGGTTCACCAGGGCCTCCTGCAAATGAACTCCAGATGCAGTGCCACTTTGTGCATCTGGCTTTACATGGCTACTTGGGAATCAAACCACGGGCCTTCAGACTTTGCAGCAAGCGCCTTTAACTGGTGAGCCATCGCTCAAGCCCCAAAGACACATTCTCAGATGAAATGCTGTCATGTTTGTAAGGACAGGAGGAAGCTCCTTCTCATAGATTTGCACAAGGAATATAGTGAAGCAAACAGAATGAGAAAACAAAACCCGAAAACTCAAACAAGCAAAGTAACAAGTCAGGTTTCTATTGCTTTTCCTCATGGGATGGTCATAGTGTCCTGGCTAAAGAAGAGAGTCCTAGGCTGAAAGGGACTTTGGAGGTGGGACTCTGTCTTCAGGAAAGCTTTCCTTCTAAGTATCCTTCCCTGCCAATAACTTGCTTTCTTTCTCTCCTTTTCTGAGGCAAGCCCAACAGACTGGCTTAATAATTTAAAAAAAAAAATCATTTTATTTATTAGATACAGAGGGACAGAGGGAGAGAGAGAGAGAGAGAGAGAGAGAGAGAGAATGGGTGCACCAGGGCCTCTAGCCACTGCAAAGGAACTCCAGACGCATGCACCACCTTGTGCATCTGGCTAACGTGGGACCTGGATAATCGAACTTGGGTCCTTAGGCTTCACAGGCAAGCGCTTTAATGGCTAAGCCATCTCTCCTGACCCCCCCCTTTTAAAAATGAGAGCAAGAGACAGAGAGAAAACGAGAATTGGAGCACCAGGGTCTCCAGCCACTGCAATTGAGCTCCCGACACATGCACCACCTTTTGCTCTCTCTTTTCTAAAACAAACATTATTCATTTATTTATTTGGAATGAGAGGAAGAGGATGAATGGGCACACTGGGGCCTCTAGCCACTGCAAGCCAACTCCAGATGCATGCACCACTTTGCGCATCTGGCTTTAGGAGGTTATTGGGGAATCGAACCTGGGTCATTTTAGGCTTTTCAGGCAAGCACTGTAACCATTCGGCAACCTCTCCAGTCCCTCTCTCTTTTGACAAATCCTCTTTTCCCCTTTGTTCCCATCTGAGAAAGTGTGACTCCCAAATTGTGGGTCCTGATGTCTGAGGGGAGGGGTTGAGCTGAGGGCTCAAAGGGCCTGAACCTCCACTGGCCAAGCAGGCGTCTCATTCACATATGAAATACCGTCACCTGCAATGCCTTGGCGCTTACAGAGTGTGTGAAATATTCTAAAATACCTGAATAAATATACTACTTCATTCTCAAAACCCCATGGTGCAGGGTGCAGTAATTGCCCTTTGTATGCAGGTTCGCATTCAGCAGTTGCAGTTTCATATGGTCAACTGATATTGAAACATTAACTGGAAAATTCTAGAAATGAACAGTTCATGAGTTTTAAATAACTAATTAACTTATATTATCATAACTGTTCTATTTATTACTGTTGTTAATCTTTATAAAATGTTATTTTATTTTTTTGAGGCAGAGAGATAGATAAAGAGACAGAACAGGCGCTCCAGGGCCTTCTGCCACTGTAAATGACCTCCAGACACATGTGCCCCCTTGTACAGCTGTTTTATGTGGGTCCTGGGGAATCGAACCGGGGTCCTTTAGCTTCACAAGCAAATGCCTTAGTTGCTAAGCCGTCTCTCCAGCCCTGCTGTTGTTAATATTACCGTGCTCAATTGCCAAGTTAAACTTTGTTCTGTGTGGAAGGCACAGAAAGCTCACCGAGAGTGGCAGTGGGCTGCAGTCAGCACCCACTGTGGGTGGATGAGCACGCCTCCGCAAACGTGCTTGCCTTCATGCTGGACAGAGGCCATGAACGACCTGGAATGAAGCTGCACTTCTTCTGCTTCAATGATGTCCATACTGAAGCCTACGAAAGTGAACCAAAAAGATCTCACTCAAAAGACCCAAGCAGTTACCTCTCATCATCTGATGACGGTCACTAGATACTTTCAAAGATGATGAAAACAGGGCTGGAGAGATGGCTTAGCGGTTAAGGCACCTGCCTGCTAAGCCTAAGAACTGGGTTCCAATCTCCAGGTCCCACGTTTAGTCAGATGCAAAGTGACACAAGGGCGCAATGCCGCACTTGACCACAAGGGGGCGCACACATCTGGATTTCGTTCACAGCAGCTGAGACATTGCTGGTGCGCCCATCTCTATCTGTCTCCCTCTCTCCCCCCGTCTGTCTCTCTCCAAAAAAAATAATAAAAAAAAGTTTTAAAAAAAAGATGATGAAAACAGCAATTCTACCTAAAAGTTCTACTTTTCATGGTCAACACTCGTATGAAGCCGTCACGGGCAAGAAAGAAAATACTGCTCACCTACAGTGCCCCAGTATAGACAACCCCCCGTGCGGTGGGACTTGGAGATACTTGCACTCTGAAGTCACATGAATTCCAGCTACGAGGAAGAAGAAACGGAAAGAGGAAAACTCCATTGTTGTGAGTTAGAGTGCAGATGAGCTCTTGACTGATGGAGGAGAAGGTTCTGGAGTGCAGCTCTGTTCTCGCCAGTTTTTTTTTTTTTTCTAGGTAGGGTCTCACTCTAGCTCAGGCTGACCTGGAACTCACTCTGTAGTCTCAGGGTGGCCTTGAACTCACGGTGATCCTCCTACCTCTGCCTCCCGAGTGCTGGGATTAAAGGCGTGCGCCACCACGCCTGGCTCTGTTCTCGCCAGTTTTAACTTTCTCACCCCAAGTACTCTTGAGGTAAGATTTTTTTACACCTTATGTTTTTGAAGTGTGTATCAGCTTGGGGACTTTTAGTTCTGTGCTTTTTTGGGGAGGATATGTGTGAAAGGGAAAGCTCATTTCGGGGGGGACATTTACCCCCAATGTTTGTATGAATGCTTGTGGTGTACATGGTGAAGGAGTCTAAAGTAAGAGCACAGTGAGCTTTAGAAGCTTCAAGAATGTTTGCCTCTCTAAGGCATGACTTCCTGTTTCTCCTGGCACAACATGGTGCCAATCATATTTAGACTTCTCTATTAAAAATTTTTTTTTTATTACTGACAACTTCCATAATTGTAGGCAATATCCCATGCAGACTTCTCTATTTTGAATCTGGACAGAGATTTACAATGGAGGGAGGCCTGGAGCCTCCCACAGGCTGTGGCTGCCATGCACTGCGGCTTAGCTAAGGCCTGAACACCCGATGCCTTGCAGCACACGTATTCCTTGTCCTGCCATTTCTTCTAAATGTGTCCAATCTGGTTACATTTTACTTACATATTTGGGAGATTTAATAATGTTATTAAAGGGGAACAGTTTTTAAAATTTTTTAAAATTATTTATTTTTGGAGAGAGACACAGAGAGAGACAGACAGAGCGGGAGAGGGAGACAGAGATGGGTGTGCCAGCAGTCTCTCAGCTGCTGTGAATAAAATCCAGATGTGTGCGCCCCCTTGTGGGCAAGTGCGGCATTGTGCCCTTGCATCACTTTGCATCTGGCTAAACATGGGACCTGGAGATTGGAACCGCTGGAGATTGGAACCAGCGTTCTTAGACTTAGCAGTCAGGTGCCTTAACCACAAAGCCATCTCTCCAGCCCCAACATAGTTTTTGATTCAGAGTCTCTTTTTTACTCATTTTTAATTAAAAAAAATTTTTTTTTTTGTTTTCTGAGGTAGTGTCTCCCTCTAGCCCAGGCTGACCTGGAATTCACTATGTAGTCTCAGGGTGGCCTCGAACTCACGGTGATCCTCCTACCTCTGCCTCCTGAGTGCTGGGATTAAAGGCATATGCCACCATGCCTGGCTTCTTTTTTATTTTTTTTTTTGAGAGAGTCAGAGAGAGAGAGAGAGAGAGACAGACAGACAGACAGACAGACAGACAGACAGAATGGGTGCGCCAGAGCCTCTCAGCCACTGTGAACAAACTCCAGACACGTGCGCCCCCTTGTGGGCAAATGCGGCATGTGCCCTTGCATCACTTTGCGTCTGGCTAAACATGGGGCCTGGAGAATTGAACGGGTGTTCTTAGGCTTAGGAGGCAGGCGCCTTAACCCCTAAGCCATCTCTCCAGCCCCAGCTTCATTTTTAATTGAAAATGATCACATGTTTATCCAGGGCCTAAATAATGCTATCTTAAAAAAAAAAAAAAAACCAAGGACTGCATTTTGTTATTGTCCCCAGGAACAGATGATAATGCATGGCCAGGCCTTCTAAAGGCCTTTCTCATTGTTAGACTCAGGATTCTACCAGGTTCCGTCTGCACTGTGCACTGGTCCACAAGTACAGATATTACAGAATACACACACATACATCAATCAGACTTAAGAACCTCAGTGTTTTCTAGAAACACTGACCAAAATTTGCATTCACTTAACAAATCTGTTTTAAAAAGAAGTATGCAGTCTAACTTCTACCTTTTTTTAAACATATATAAAGAAGAATTAAAATCCAAGGCTAAAGCCAGGCATGGCGCCCCACATCTTTAATTCCAGCACTCGGGAGGCAGAGGTAGGAGGATTGACGTGAGTTCAAGGCCACCCTGAGACTCCATAGTGAATTCCAGGTCATCCTGGGCAAGAGCGAGACCCTACCTCAGAAAACTAAAATCCAAGGCTATACTGCTTGGTAAAGATGGCAAGAGTCTCTTAGTAAATTGTTTTCTTTGACAAGAAAGTAGGAATAATAGTAATAAATAACATTATATATTATACAACATAATTTAATGATGCATACGTAAAATGTCTAAATTCTCTTTATATGGTAATTTATATCGTCCTGGCTATGTAGGACAAGTAGCATCTTTATGTTACAATGGATAAAATAAGCTGAAAGAGGCTAATGTGCCCAAGGCCACACAGCATTGGACCCGTCCCATGCTTTCCCTGAAGTGACATGTATGTTAACCACACCGCCAGTGGACAGATTTTGATAAGTAACCTGTTTGCATTTTACAGGGACACAGTGACAGCAAAGCTTTCTAAATAATGAACAAAACCCACTCAGAGCACAAGCTTCCTGCCAGAGAGAGAAAGAGAGAGAGCGAGAGAGAGAGCGCAAAAGGTGAGACAGTGAGGTGCTATGTTAAGAAAAGCCACAAACTCGACAAACCAAGTTTGCACGTACCACCCGAAGGGCCTGTGAATTTGCAGCCTATCTCTGTCGCTATCCACATGCCTTGAACACATTCCTCGTGGATTACTTTTCCAAGTGTTCAGGTGGGAATCAAGGTGCCGGTTGCTGACCATATCCCAGGGTTGGACATAAGAAAGATGGCGTGCAACATGTGATTTGAACTGCAAAGAACAGACAAACTTGTGAAAGACACAGCTTTAGGACGGAGGGGCTGAAACAAACCATCTCTCAATTGCATTTCAACCACATAGCTTTTGCCAATGACTGAGCAGCTGCAACTGCTATTTCCTGGAAGGTGGCTGACTTTAACCTTGCTTTATGGATAACGAAACAGGGCTGGAGAGATGGCTGAGCGGTTCAGGTGCTTGCCTGCAAAGCCTAACACTCCCAGTTCAATTCCCCAGTACCCATGTACGCCAGATACACAAAGTGGTGCACGCATCATGTTTGTGTGCAGTGGGTAGAGGCCCTGGCATGCCCATTCTGTCTCTCTGTGTCTGTATCTCTCTGCTTGCAAATACATAAAATATTTAAAAAAAACAAAGAGATAGTTTAGACTGTGTTAAGATTACTTAGCTAGCAGATGGCTCTATCTTCCTTTTAAACCTGACCGCATATCTGCCTCGCTCTGAGAAGTCCCGGCTTACATGCCCCAGCAGGCTAGCCGGCCATGCAGAAGGGAAAAAGGATTTAGCCCTACACAACGCAATTAGACGTGGGTGAGCTCTAGTCCAGTTGAGATGAGAAGCTTATAACTCTTTTCTTGTAGCTGACCTGGAAAATTCCGAGAGTCGTGCTGGTGTATAGTCATGAGTTATTTCTTTGCTTTTGGCTTTCGGCCCACGCACTAGTTAATAGGATCTTTTGTTATTCTTTCAGGATCCTGGATTTGAAGACAGTGGGCTGCGTTAACGCCATGAGCTCGACCATCTCATTGATTTCTGGATGTCGGTTTCTGCTCTGTTGAGTCTGCTGTGGGCAGGGCTGTGTTTGGCTTGGAACGTGTTTGGAGCAGCTGTGTCGGGCTGAGCCAGTGCAAGGTGGGGCTCAGCCTGAGGCCGCTCCTCGTGTCGCCTGCAGGCCTTGAAGTTCTCGTTCTGTTCACTGCATTGTTTAGCTGTCCCCATCAGCTGCTCTTCGTTTTGTGTTTGACTTAATGACACTTTCCAGGAGTCCCTTACAAAACAGCTGCCTAAAATCCACCAAGGCCAAGGGCATGATGTTTCTTCCACACCCCATGCACCTGTTTGGTCAGGTTCATAAGCCATGGCCACTAGGGCCAAGTTACTGAAGTCCCACAGACTTGGGGACAGCCTGAGACCTGTTTATGACCTATGAGGGGCAAGATGAAACCAGAAGTTGAAAACAGCATTTTAGAAACCGTTACCGTAATTTAACGTGGCTCGATATTAGCTTTGTTAATGAAATCATTTGTTCAAGCTAATAAAACAGATATGTATTTTGTATACGTTTGGGGTTTAAATTAGTCATTCTGTTCAATTGTATTGGCTAAAAGCATTTGTCCACGATGGACTGAAGGCAAAAACAGCTAATAACTCTTAATACACCTGACCTTCCCTGCAGAGAGCATGAGGGGTCCACACTGCAGACCCAGCTAAAGTAGAATGGCTTTGAGCTTTTCCCCAGTGATTGTGGTTATTTTTTTCTTTTTCTTTTTTGCATCTATTGAAGAGATTTCCCATCATCAAGGTGTCAAAGGTTTCCAGCCATCCCCGGCCCCAGACGCTTGAGATCACCATTTGGCAGAATTTCTCTGGGTCCCTCCCTGATAGCCCGCCATCCTTGGGGCTTGATCTCTGCTTACCAACAGTTCAGATGATTTGACCAGCGAATCTGCTAACAATTACGGTGAAACTATGGTAGCTTTGACAGCCGGGGTGGGGAGGAGCGCTGGCGGACTACATGGAGATGTTTCATCTGGCCCTCAAGGAAATGTGAATCGGTCTGCAGGTCCCAGCTGTTCCTCCCATGAAGAAGCATAAACCTAAGAGCTGTTACAAAAGAAAAACAATGGAGCCGGGCGCGGTGACGCACGCCTTTAATCCTAGCCCTTGGGAGGCAGAGGTAGGAGGATCACTGTGAGTTCGAGGCTACCCTGAGAATACAGAGTGAATTCTAGGTCAGCCTGGGCTAGAGCAAGACCCTTCCTTGAAAAACAAACAAACAAAAAAACCCCAGAAAAACAACTTAGAAGCGCGTTGACATAACTTAGAGCAGAGAAGCCACATTTGTGAACACTTTACAACACTGCGGCGTGGCCTGCGATGGGGTTGAAGGAGGGTGGAAAGAAGTTCATTTCATCTTTCTCCACTTCCACTTTTTTTTTTTTTTTTTTTGGTTTTTTGAGGGAGGGTCTCACTGTGGCCCAGGTTGACCTGGAATTCACTCTGTAGTCTCAGGGTGGCCTCGAACTCACGGCGATCCTCCTACTTCTGCCTCCCGAGTGCTGGGGTTAAAGGTGTGTGCCCAGCTTCCACTTCAACTTTTAATCAGAACATCTTTTTTTTTTTGATTTTTAAAAAGGTTTAATTTAATTTAATTTATTTATTTATTAGAGACAGAGGGAGGAAGGAGAGCGAGAGAGAGAATAAAAATGGACGTGCCAGGGCCTCCAGTCACTGCAAATGAACTCCAGACGCATGCGCCATCATGTGCATCTGGCTTACGTGGGATCTGGAGAATCGAACCAGGGTCATTAGGCTTCTCAGGCATGCGCCTTAACCTCTAAGCCATCTCTCCAGCCCCAATCAGAACATCTTTTGCATATTATCTTCCTTCATTTCATATGAAGATAAATGTGAAGAAGCCATCATTAAGGAACACACTTGGTAGTTTAATCTCGTCCCCCTTTCCAAGTCAACCATGTTATAACTGCCACAAATGAACATCACCTTGAATACAAGAACTTGACATGAGGACATGAGTCATGGACGCAGTAAAAGATCACGAGGACCTGGCATGTGGGGTGTCCATTCTCGCTGCCTCCTGGTTATCTACTATCTCCCTATTTTCTTAGGCTTCAAGTTGCTGGGTTTTTTCCCCTCTTATTTCTTCCTGTATAACAATTCTTCTTCAGGGTGGCCTTTGATTTTATGCTCAGAGTTCAAATGTTACGGAAGGGCTGGTCAAGTCCCCCAGAGGGTGGTCTCTGTGGTATCACTGGACCCAGGGCAGGTCACTTGCACTGTCTGCAATGTTTGTTCTAAGAGATTTACTCATGTGAGAACCCTTTAGGCAGGACCAAGTGCCAAGAGACGGCCTCTAAGCCTTGACTTTTCCCCCAAGCTCTGAGCTTGCTGGAACACTGGCCCTGCAGTGGGGAAGATGCAGCCTGTATTATGAGCCTCGTAGTGTTTGGGGGAGCAAACTGGGGTCAGTATATGAGGAAAGTTAAGGGGAAAAAATGCCAGGAGAAGACCAAATGATAAAAAGCAAAGAAGCCAGGCGTGGTGGCGCACACCTTTAATCCCACCACTGGGGAGGCACAGGTAGGAGGATCGCTGTGAGTTCAAGGCCAGCCTGAGACTACAGAGTGAATTCCAGGTCAGCCTGGACTAGAGTGAGACCCTACCTAGAAAAATAAAAAATTAAGAAAAAAGGAGAATCAAAAAACACTCAATCAGATTCCTATTTTAATATCTTACATGTTGTTCAGTTCTTAAAAATGCTGTTTGAGTTGCTGGCTTGAGTTTCATTTAAAAAAAAAATCATTGGATGAATTTTGGCATGGATTAGGACAGAATCTTCAACAGTTTCTGAAACTGCGCAAACCATACTTCTGTCATTCTGTCCTACGTATATGTGCAAAGCAGCCTTCTCTGTAGTGATAATTATAATGCTTTGTTATCTGTCAATTCCGAAAAACGTTGACAATGCTCTCATCAAATATTCAGCCAAGATTTAACCTCTTAAATAAAAATAAATAAGCACTTCCATCTCATTAGTGTGCAAATGCACATTAGTCTTTAATAAACAGTACAATCATGTGTACTCTAAAAAAATAGTTTTGGGGGGCTGGAGAGATGGCTTAGTGGTTAAGGCGCTTGCCTGCAAAGCCCAAGGACTTTGGTTCGATTTCCAGGACCCATGTAAGCCAGATGCACAAGGTGGCACACGCATCTGGAGTTTGTTTGCAGGGCTAGAAGCCCTGGCATGCGCATGCTCTCTCTCCCCCACCTCCAAATAAATAAATAAATAAATAAATAAATAAATAAATAAATAAATATTTAATAAAAATGGTTTCAGGTTTTTTAAAAAACTTTTTAAAAATTTTATTTGTTAGAGAGAGAGAGAGAGAGAAAGAAGCAGAGAGAGAGAATGGGTGCACCAGGGCCTTCAGCCACTGCAAACGAACTCCAGATGCATGCGCCATCTTGTGTATATGGCTTGCATGGGTCCTGGTGAACTGAACCTGGGTCCTTTGGCTTCACAGGCAATCTCCTTAACCACTAAGCCATATCTCCAGCCCATTTTTGGATGTTTTTTGAGGGGGGAGAGGTGGCTCAAGGTAGGGTCTCACTCTAGCCCAGGATGACCTGGAACGCACTCTGTAGTCCTGGACTGGCCTTGAACAGTCATGTAACATATAAAGCATATTTTGCATGTTCTACTAATAAAGTAAGTACTGATAAAGGCCCCAAGGTTGAGAGAGATGCATCAAGGAAATTGTTAGCTACTCTGATCTTCGCTGCTCACAAGCCAGTTGGTAGGCTGTACCAATAACACAGTGAATCTGCTCTTTATGTCTTGAATGTTCCTTAATCCACCTCTTTTCTCCAAAGCCCAGAGTACAAACTTTCTGTTCTTACCAGAATTGTGAATCACTGCTCCCTTGCACCTGAGCCAAGTCTGGGAGCTTTTTGTTCCAGATGCATTTGGCCTCTTTCCAGTCTGCAAAGATAGTTGTGGATCACATATCAGCCTCAGGTTTTCCTGCCCTCTGAACCTTCTACCCTCAAACTTCCCAGTTCTGTATCCCACTTACCTTTTTTCCTTCTTCTTCATATTCTTGCTTAACAAATGGCTACAGAAAACCACATCACCTTAGAGGGGCTATCCCACTAGGTTGAAAGCAGGGTGGTCATTGTACTGTAAAAACTACCCTTTGTCTCCTCAGGAATTTTCATGTGATTCTTGGTGTATACAAATTAAACATGTACTGATCATAAAGCATAAATAAATATATTTTAAAATCATTCTTTAGCCAGCACTCAGAAAGCAGAGGGAGGAGGATCACCATGAGTTCAAGGCTAGCCCAGGACTACAGAGTGAGTTCCAGGTCAGCCTGGGCTAGAGTGAGACCCTACCTTGACCCCCCACCCCCAAATAAAAAATACCCCAAAACTATTTTTAGAGTACATATGATTTCACTTTTAATTAAAGACTAATATATATTTGCACATGGATGAGATTATTTTTATTTAAGAGGTTAATTCTTGGCTGAATAGTTGATGAGAGCATTGTCAACGTTTTTCGGAATTGACAGATAACAAAGCATTATAATTATCACTACAGAGAAGGCTGCTTTGCACATATACGTAGGACAGAATGACAGAAGTATGGTTTGCACAGTTTCAGAAACTGGTGAAGATTCTGTCCTAATCCATGCCAAAATTCATGCAATGATTTTTTTTTTTTTAATGAAAATCAAGCCAGCAACTCAAATAGCGTTTTTAAGAACTGAACATTGTAACACAATACAATCTAAAGATTTATGTACTCACATGTTAGACAATTGCGGTAGAAAATATTACCTTTGTTTCTTGTGATTAATTAAGCAACATGTTTGTCTAAGAGCACAAGACAATGTAGGGTAAAAAACCACTAATGCCGTCACGCATCGTCTTGCATCTGAGCTGCTGTTTCTCGTGTGATGCGGTGCGATGCAGCCACGTACAGGGCAAAGAGCACTGCTGCATGCAGTCAGGGCCGCAGCGAGGTTTCATGACGCAGCACAGGAGACTCCACAGAAGTCCCTCGGACTCAGAACGCATTTGATTGTGAATTAATTCTCGGGTGTTTCATGTTCAGAAACATTTTCTGGTTGGCATTTTTTTTTTTTTTTTGCACTGTGCACATTCAGCTATGTAAACCCCAAATGGGACTGAAATCCATGGCTTAAGCTGTACTTTAGGTCATTAGCAGCAATATTCTTTGCACACTTTTGTGATCTTTCCAGAACCCTCATTTCTCAACCTACTCGACTCATCATTTCATCTTTTACTCCCTTATGTCTCTTTACCTAACTGCTTGCTATCCCCCGCTTAAACCTGGCCAAGAAGAAACATATACAGAAAGGCATCCCTCTTCTCCCCACCTTTCATGCATATATATGCATCATTTCTATAGTAATTTTTATAGCAAATATAAAATTTAATTTTTTCCAGCATGTAGAGTTCATGAAAGATATGTACATGAATATGTTTGCTTCTCAATTTATGGTCCCTTGGTTTTTAAAAAATATTTTATTTTTATTTTGTTTATTTATTTGATGAGAGAGAGAGAGAGAGAGAGAGAGAGAGAGAGAGAGAGGCGCACCAGGGCCTCCAGCCACTGCAAATGAACTCCAGATGCATGTGCCCCTTGTGCATCTGGCTAATGTGAGTCCCAGGGAATTGAACCTGGGTCCTTTGGCTTTGCAGGCAAATGCCTTAACCGCTAAGCCATCCTTCCAGCCCTGGCCCTTGTTTTTAATAATCAAATTCTTCCCGTCTATTGTCATCTTGACAAAAGTGTCCTTATTTCTTGTAGCGTGCACCAATTATCAATGAATCTTTTGCACCTTCCAGAGTCCTTATTCTATTTGATTTCTTTTTTACTCATTTTACTCTGCTGATGAACTTTTCCAGAAAGCATCCTCACATTTTCTGACCTGACAGTTCTTCATTCCTTGGGTCCTTATTTTTATTATTTTATTATTTTGAATTTTATTTATTTGAGAGAGACAGAAGTGTAAGGCCCAAGAACCAAAGTAACGCCATGACAGACTTCAGCTGCCTTGCAGGCCTCAGGTTAAACTCAGGTCAGGTTCCCGGAATGTAAGTCAGAACAAACAGTTACTGGAAAGACCATGCTGACCCAAAATAACGGGCCAATTAGACAAAATAAGCAGGTGTTATTCATTCCTGTGGCTTTGTATCTATAGATAAGTTTGCTAAATGTTCCTCAGCTGCTGGATAACCAATCATCTTGTAACATGTAAATTCATGGTAAATGTCAACCAATCATATTAGAAAATTTCCCTTCTCTTTGTTTAAATCCTATAAAAGCTTCTCCCAAATGCAGCTCGAGGCTCTTGCATGGATCCATGTGTTGGTGAAGTCAAGAGTCCGAGCTTAAGCCTGAAATAAAGCTCTTTGCTTTTGCATACGTGTCTGGACTCTTTGGTGGTCTCTGGGGGGGGGGGCGCCATGAGCTTGGCACCGGAGAGAGAGAGTGAGAAAGAATGGGTGCATTAGGGTCTCTAGTCACTGCAGATGAACTCCAGATGCACACGTCACCTTGTGCATCTGGCTTATGTGGGTCCTGGGGAATCGAACCTGGGTGCTTAGGCTTTGCAGGCAAGCATCTTAACTGCTAAGTCAGCTCTCCAGCCCTTGGTCTTTTTTATTATTATTATTATTATTATTATTATTATTATTTTTGGTTTTTTGAGGTAGGGTCTCACTCTAGCTCAGGCTGACCTGGAATTCACTATGTAGTTCTCAGGGTGGCCTCGAACTCTCGGCGATCCTCCTACCTCTACCTCCCGAGTGCTGGGATTAAAGGCGTGCGCCACCACGCCCGGCTGGTCCTTATTTTTTTTTAAATATATATGTTTATTTGTGAGAGAGAAAGAAGAGAGAGAGAGGGAGAGAGAGAGAGATGAGGAATGGTGACAGGATAGCAACTCCTAAAGTTTCTATTATCTCTCCAATGTCGTCACCAGATGTGGATGAACTATTTAAGCACATACCTGTGGGGGACGTTTCATAGGCACGTCATGACACTACACAGTGAGATTTCATATGAGGCTAGTTTAGACACAAATTCCAAGCTAACGCTGGCTCTTCTTCAATGAGGAATAGAGAATTGCACAAACTGTGGTTCTCTGAGCAAAATGGAAACAGCCCTAGGTTGTATCTGAGTATTCTATTAACACTATTAACTCTTTTTTTAATAAATATATATTTTTTATTTATATTATTCTGATTTTACATTCATAGTATTGGTTCCATTGTCCTCCTCCCTGTCCTCCCACTTTCAAAGGGACCCTCATCAATGGGGAACACTATTAACTCTTACTGAGAACATTGCATCAGGTCTAGAACTAGAGAGTGAAAAGATGGCAAAAGGGTTGTACAAAGTTATGTTTCATTGGGATCTTATGAATCATCATATGTCTAGTACTTTTCCTGACTTTCTATGAGGAAGATTAAAAACTCACATTATGAGAGGAATGTTCATTTATAGTTAATTCTCAGTTTTAAGTATTGAAGTCTTTTTCCTCCCTACATACTTTTCTAAAAATATTTTCATTTATTTATTATTTGAGAGATAGAGGAGAGAGAGAGAGAGAGATAGAGATAGAGGGAGTGGGTGTATTGGGTGTGCCAGGGCCTCTAGCCGCTGCAAATGAACTCCAGTTGCATGCTCCACCTTGTGCATCTGGCTTACATGAGTAGTGGGGTATCAAACCTGGGTCCTTAGGCTTTGTAGGCAAGCACCTTAACCACTAAGCCATCTCTCCAGCCCCTCCCTATATTCTTTACACCAGCAACATCAGGAAGAAGGAATCAGAGGCATAATGGAGTCGTTTTAAGTAAATGTTTCCAAGGGAATTCACAAAATAACATTAAAAAGATTCTAAATTAAGATTTTCATTGTTTTCATCAACAAAAATTATGCTGGGAAGCTCCGTGTCCCTTGTAGTTAAGATAGCAGCCATATTTCATTGTAAGTGATTTGATGCCAGTAGTTGGATAAGTCTGTGTTTTAATTTAGTGTTTCCTTCATTCTTTGAACATGCGTCAACAGGAAAGGACATGTTTCAGACTCCACTTCTGCTCATTTCTTTCTTAATAAACAAAGCAACATTCAAATATGTGGCATTTAGTTCCATCTATGCTTTCTGGACTTTGACAAACCAACCAACCAAGTCTTCAGGACACTAAATTCTGAAGCAAGTGAACTTGGCCCTTCCATGTCTAGTCTCAACGTTCCCATTTCTTTTTAAAATTTTTTTATTGACAACTTCCACCATTATAGACAAGAAACCATGATAATTCCTTCCCACCCTCACTTTCCCCTTTGTAACTCCACTTCCCATCATATCCCCCCCCAATCAGTCTTTTATTTTGATGCCATGATCTTTTCCTCCTATTATGATGGTCTTGTGTAGGTAGTGTCAGGCACTGTGAGGCCATGGAGATCCAGGCCATTTTGTGTCTGGAGGAGCACGTTGTAAGGAGTCCTACCCTTCCTTTGGCTCTTGCATTCTTTCTACCACCTCTTCCACAATGGACCCTGAGCCTTGGAAGATGTGATGGAGATGTTTCAGTGCTGAGCACTCCTCTGTCCCTTCTTCTCAGCACTATGGTGACTTCTGAATCACCGCAGAGGTCACACTGCTCCTTTCTGTAAGGATCTGTTGTCAGCAAATACCACCCACTGCCGGAGAAGGTTTAGGAGGTGTCTCCACTGTTCCGTGTGCACTCACCGAGCGTTGCTTAAGTATTAAAAAACCTCTGAAGATTCCAAGGATGCCTCCCCAGCGGTGAAGTGCCTGCGGTGGTGCTAGGGATGGAGACAGGTTGGGAAGAGAATATTTCTTGCTCCCTGTAGGTCACTCTTCATAGGCTTCACGTGCTCTGAATCGATTAGTGAGCCTGGCCTCAGAATGATGCTCTGATTTCGCATGCTATTGGGTCATAGATGAGACAGAGAAGCCAAGGCAGGGCCACCGAAGAAATGCTAAGGCAGACGGGCATGTGTTTTACTGGGAGGTGAGAGCAAAATATTTTTTGGGGGGTGTTTTTTTCCAAGTAGGGTCTCGCTCTAGCTCAGGCTGACCTGGAATTCACTATGTAGTCTCAGGGTGGCCTTGAACTCACGGCAATCCGCCTACCTCTTTAATCCCGAGTGCTGGGATTAAAGGCGGGTGCCACCATGCCTGGTTAGTAGCAAAATATTTTAAAATTTTTGCCTTCTCTCAGGAATTATTATTTACACTAAAGTGTAAATTTCAATTTTTAAATTTAATTTAATTTTATCTATTTGAGAGAGAGAGATAGAGGCAGATAAGAGAGAGAAACAGAGAGAGAGAGAGAGAGAGAGAGAGAGAATGGGCGTGCCAGGGCCTTCAGCTACTGTAAACAAACTCCAGACGCATGTGTCTCCTTGTGTAACTAGCTTATGTGGGTCCTGGGGAATCGAACCTGGGTCCTTTGGCTTTGCAGGCAAACGCCTTAACTACTAAGTCATCTCTCCAGCCCTGTATATTTAATTTTTTAAAAATTTAAATTTTATTAATTTTTATTTTTTTATTTATTTGAGAGAGAGGCAGAGAGAGAGAGAGAGAGAGAGAGAGAGAGAGAGAGAGAATGGGTGCAACAGGGCCTCCATCCACTGCAAACAAACTCAGGAAGCATGTGCCACCTTGTGCATGTGGCTTACATGGGTCCTGGGAGTTGAACCTGGGTCCTTTGGCTTTGCAGGCAAGCACCTTAACCACTAAGCCATCTTTCCAGCCCTGCCCATTCTTCAGTAAATAACACCCACTCGTATGGTCACACAAGCAAGCCTAAGTTATTTCGGTGGATCAAAAAACCCACTAAAGTGAGTTTCAATGCCTTTTAGAAAAAGCAAAAATGCCAAAGAGTTATCAACCTGGGACAGTTATGGGGCTTCTTATTCCACAGATTGCATTAATACACACACATACACATGCACACACGCACATACTTTCCTCAGTAATAAATAAATGAATTTATAGAATGCTGAGTCATAAGTTAACTTAGGGGGGGAGGCCCACCCTTCAGCCAGTGACACTACCCTTATGCCTCTAACTTGCTTTTAATTTTTAAAATTATTTTATTTATTTATTTATTTATTTATTTATTTATTTATTTATTTATTTTGGTTTTTCGAGGTAGGGTCTCACTCTAGTTCAGGCTGACCTGGAATTCACTATGTAGTCTCAGGGTGGCCTCGAGCTCACGGCAATCCTCCTACTTCTGCCTCCCGAGTGCTGGGATTAAAGGCGTGAGCCACCATGCCCGGCTTAAAATTATTTTATTTATTTTTGGAGAGAGACAGACAGAGAGGGAGAGGGAGACAGAGATGGGCGCGCCAGCAGTCTCTCAGCTGCTGAGAATGAAATCCAGATGCGTGCGCCCCCTTGTGGGCAAGTGCGGCATTGCGCCCTTGCGTCACTTTGCATCTGGCTAAACGTGGGACCTGGAGATTGGAACTGGGTTCTTAGGCTTAGCAGGCAGGCGCCTTAACTGCTAAGCCATCTCTCCAGCCCCTCTAACTTGCTTTAAGAGCAAAGTCACATGGAGTCAGAAGTTCTACCGAATTGTCCCTGTGACTCAGTCGAATCTAAGCCAGTAAGCAGGCTGCAATCCCAGCTGGCATTCTGCAGCGAAACCAACCCAGCTGAAAGCCATGGAAGCTTGTTGCAGCAAATCAAGGGCTTCAGCACGTGTAAGACAGGAAGAAGGAAAGCTCTCCTGCGGGGAGGCCAGGCATCTTCACTGTGTGGTCTTAAGCTTTGGGTCCTCAGGGTTTGGTTTTTGTGAGAAGAGATCAGAACCAGGCGAGACTGATAAGGAGGTTTAGGTGCCTCTCCCGTGGAGCAAGGGCTCAGAAATTTGATGCAGGGGAAAAACCTCCTCTGGGCTAAAACGCATCCTGTAGTAAGCCTATATTTCATTTTTTAAAAAGTTGTCTGCAGGAAATGTCCTCATTCTCAATTTTGAAAGGAATAATTATGACTACCAACAACAACTGGCATTGTGAACTGCATATTCAACTTATTATTTTTTTTTAAGAGAAAGAGAGCGAATTGGCGCACCAGAGCCTCAGCCACGGCAATTGAACTCCAGACGCTTGCGCCACCTAGTGGGCATGTGTGACCTTGTGCTTGCCTCACCTTTGTGTGCCTGGCTGATGTGGGATCTGGAGAGTTGAACATGGGTCTTTAGGCTTCTCAGGCAAGCGCCTTAACCAATAAGCCAGCTCTCCAGCCCTGTATTTTCAACTTACTAAATTCAGATTGCTTTTCCTGTGGAAAACAAATAGAAGAAGCTGGCAGCCAACATTTTGCTAAGTGGATCAGAGGACGAACAAGACTGCATAGTAGTTTAGCAATGAAGGTTTGGTCCCTGTGAAAATCCATTTTATACACAGAGAGAATCAGTCTTGACATAAAACAAGATCTGTATGCAACATACACATACACGTAGAAGGATCATCAGATATGGACAGTGTAAGAAAAAGACCAGAGGCAATTCAGATGAGTCCACAACAGGAATTATTTTGTTATCTCTACTTCACTGGTGAACACAAAGTTTATACCTGAACCTTTACTATATTTAGATATACACAAGTATTATGTGTTTTTCAAGGTGTTTTTTAAATTGATATAATTGGATTCAATTATTATCTGCCAATCCTTTCATAAAGTCCCGAGTTAGAGAAGTAAGCCCTTTTGTCTGGGTTAATAAAATCCCAACTAAGTATGGAAGGCACGATCCTAGTGCTCATATGTCACTTCTTTTTTTTTTAATTATTGTTTTTTATTGACTTTTATACTTACATACAAAAAAAACCCACCTGATATTTCCCTCCCCTCCCCCATTCCACTTTAGAAGTCCAATCTCCATCATATCCCCTCCCTCTCTCCATTAGTCTCTCTTTTAATTTGATGTCATCATCTTTTTCTTCTATTTTGAGGGTTTTGTGGAGTATTGCTAGGCACTGCAAGGTCATGGATATCGAGGCCAGTTTCTGTCTGGGCAGTTGCATTGTAAGAGGTCATACCCTTCCTTTGGCTCTTCCATTCTATCCGCCCCCTCTTCCGCAATGGTCCCTGAGCCTTGGAGGGTGTGACAGAGGTGTTTCAGTGCTGGGCACTCCTCCATCCCTTCTTCTCAGCACTATGTTGCCTTTTGGGTGATCCCAGTGGTCATCACCATCTGAAAAGAGAAGCTTCTCTAACCAGCATATGTCACTTCTTTAACGATTTTTCTCTTTTGGTTTTTCAAAGTAAGGTCTCACTTTAGCCCAGGCTGACCTGGAATTCACTATGTAGTCTCAGGCTAGTCTTGAGCCCACAGTTCCTACCTCAGCCTCCCAAGTTCTAGGATTAAAAGCGTGCACCACCACACCCAGCCAAAGATATTTAATAGCCTGCTTGACTATGCATTAGTCAGGGTTCCGTAGAAATATTGAAAGTGGGGCTGGAGAGATGGCTTAGCAGTTAAGGCACTTGCCTGTGAAGCCTAAGGACTCATGTTTGACTCCCAGGACCCACATAAGCCAGATGCACAAGGGGGCGCATGTGCCTGGAGTTTGTTTGCAGTGGCTAGAGGCCCTGGCATGCCCATTCTCTCTCCCCCCCCCTCTCTCTCTACCTGCCTATTTCTGTATCTCTTTCTCTCAAATAAATAAGTAAAAAAAAAGAAATACTGAAGGTGATAGAATGAATATCATAAAGGAGATTTATTAAATTGCCTTACACCCTGTCTGCAGGCTGGTGAGTCCAAGAACCCGGTAGGTGCTCAGTCCACGAGGCTGGATGCTTCAGCAGCTCCCATCCAGCACTGAAGGCCTGGAGGGTTCTTGGAGAGCCGCTGGCCGTTGGTCCATGTTGGAAGGCTAAAGAAGCTGGGTTCTGGTGGCCATGAAGGATGACAGAAACAGAATAGATCTTTCCTGTGAGGGGGCGAGGGCAGGCAGGGAAAAGCAGAGCCCCCTTTTCGTGGAATCTGTTTATGGATAGGCTCCTACCTGAAGGACTGCCCACTATAGGGAAGGTCTCCCTCCCTCACTTAATCCTTTCTGGAAATGCTTTTACATGCACACCCAAGAGTCATGTCTTGAGAGGAAGTGCGATGCCTGATCTGGTCAAGTTGACAGTAGAAATTAATTTATCACAGCCTGTAAGTGTAGACTCTCAGGATGGAAAGGGATCTGCTCCAATCCATTCCTATCAGGAAGTTGAATCTCTTGCAGGTATTTCAAATAGTCCTCAAGGAAAGGGCATCCTTACAGGGCAGGGTTAAGGGACGACAGGCAGCCAGAGACACACAATAAGTCTTACTGTTGCGGTTTGCCCATCAGGCTGAGCCTAGTAATTGCTGAGCTGCGGAGGTGGGGCTGGCCAACTTGAGTTGTGGGTGTGGAGGGCGTCTTTGTCAATCAAGGAGAAGGCAAGGGGGACCTTCCCTCCTCTTCTGATCTTTGGTAGGTTTCTCCAACCAGAAGCTGGACAGTTAAAGAAGTCTGGGTGATGTAGTCTATTCAAAACACAGCGTAGGGCAGGAAAAGGGAGATCTTGGTTGTGAGATGGGATGGTCGTGATCCAGCCAAGTGGCTATAGAAACTCAGGAAGCCATATTTACGCCGGGATAGGAAACTTCTGATTCTTCATCTGAGGTGGGCAGCATGTGTGGCGGGCAGGTGTCTGTGCCAAGGTAGAGATGGTGGTTCACCTGTGAGATGTGTGGCTGTGTAGCTCTCCCTGAAGACCAGCAGCAAGTTGATGCCTACGTGCTTTTGGCATCAATCCTGGCCGGCTGTGATTGCTCTGGGAGAAGGGCTGGCAGTTCTCACCTGTGGGTTTCCGAAGCTTCCTTGTGACATATTAGAGTCGTAAGGCTTAGTCCTCAGCCGCCAGCCCCCGTTGTACAGAGAAAAATTAGTCTTCCAAGAATGGATTGCTGAGTTGGTGAGCTGTGCCCGAGTTGAGGTCTCGATGGATTGTGTCACTCATGTGTCCAATCTCTGTTCACACTAGGGCACGAGCTGGAAGGCTGTGAATTCCAAAGTCTACGGAGCTCTGTTTGACTGCTGTCCACTGCTTTACATGGACCATGAGGAAACCAATTCTGCCCCCTCTGTGAACTCTGCTCTTTCAGAGCTGGTCTCGACGGGCTGTGCTGTCTCCTGCCCTTGTTTACTTAGATAGAATCTTAGAGCAGGGGTGGCTTCTCCCGAACCCATGGAGAGTTCTCCCATTGCTCAGACGGCTAAGCAGAGTCTCCTTCGATCCACCTTGCATGCCAGTTCAGGAGGCCAAGACAGCTGTCCTTTCATTCCTCACCGTCCCTGATGTGCCAAGTGAGATGTTGGGGGGAGCGGATACTGAATGGTGTGACCTGCATGTTTGACATTGGTGTCACACGTCCCTGTAGCTGTGGTAATGAGACAGAGTTAAAGAGGAGCGGCTACTAGACATGCCCGTGACATATAGTTAGGAGAGCACATTTGATTCAATGACTTGTGGCTCTCAGCGACGTCTGTGTTTATTCCTGAACGCTTGGCAGAGTGTTCGGCTGTACCTTCCAGGCCTCCATCGTAAACAAGGCTCTGACTTTCATTCATTTTGTTTTGGGGAGAGGTATTGTAAAATGAGGCTTTTCATTATTTTACCGAAACCCACGCTGTCAGACATCCAAGTGGTTCTAGCGACTAAGTGTCCTGTTGAAACTTCTCTCGACTCAATCCTTAAAAATGAGTTGAAACAGATTATAGAGATCCCCGTGAAATGAGCTGGTTTCGGAGGGGCAGTGAGCTGGAAGGCTCATCCGTTCTTTGATCCTCTGTGACTTCTCTGATCCCGTGGGTCCCGATGACTCATCTCGTACAGAGTCCTGTTGCGGCAGTCCCTTGGGAACCGTGGGGCTGTTGTGAATAAAGCCCACTCCCTAGCCTTTAGCTCTCAGCTGGATCCTGTAGTCCTCGGAACTCCCAGATCCTGGACTGAAGCTGAGAGCTCTTTACTCATGCGTAAGGCTGAATATAAAAACAAACAGTTTGGGATAACCTTGAACCAAGCTTTGAACCAAGCTTTACCCATCCTCTCTCACTCCAAGTAAATTGAGTATAAGGGTTTAGCGGGTGAGGATGCAGCCATTGTATCCATCTACTCGAATGGGCCAAGGAGACCAAGGATCAAGGGATTATGGGTTCCCAGCACAGCAGGGCATCTCTTAGCCAGAGTCCATGTTGTCATCGATCTATTTTGAATGATCGCTACTTGCCAGGTGACCAGGTGTTGCAGGTACCTTTTCGTACCATAAGCAGCTGAGGGCAGGAATATGGTAATTTTTTTTTTTTTTTTTGATTTTTAGCTTACAGACTGGGGTGGAAGCTCCATGATAGCAGGAGAAAACGTGGCACAAGCAGAGGCTGGACATCACCTCCCGGCCAGCATCAGGTGAACAGCAGCAGCAGGAGAATGTGTCAAACACTGGCAAGGGGGAGCTGGCAATAACACCCATAAGCTACCCCCAACAACACACCTTCTCCAGAGACTCCAATTCCCAAATTGCCACGAGCTGGGGACTTGGCATTCAGAACACATGAGTTCGTGGGGGACACCTGGATCAAAGCACCACACTGGGCTTGCTGCATGAGTCTAAGCGTGGTCTAATCGGCAGGGGAACTCATGTGTCCCTTTTTTTTTTTTTTAAAATCTTTTTTATTTGAGAGAGAGAGATACATAAAGAGGCAGAGAGAGAGAGAAGAATGGGTGCTCCAGGGCCTCCAGCCACTGCAAACAAACTCCAGATGCATGCACCCCCTTGAGCATCTGGCTTACATGGGTCCTGGAGAATCGAGCCTTGAACTGGGGTCCTTAGGCTTCACAGGCAAATGTTTAACCGCTAAGCCATCTCTCCAGCCCCATGTGTCCCTTTTTGCATCCACGAGATCTGGGTTCAGGTATGTAGGCACTGAGTTCAGTTTGTACTGTTAACAAACGTGCCTTCAGGGCTCAAAATCAGGGCGTCTAACCCCAAGATGTACAGCTTTGTATGGTGAAATAAATCTGCTGCTTCTACTTCCATTGAATTTCTGAAAGAAGACCCTGGGGGTCCAGGGGAGCAAGGAAGGGTCTTGGTGCAGGAGCGGGGAGTGGGAGGGAGAAGAGGGTAGGAAGGAAGGTAAGTTCAGGTTCTTCAGAGTGTGACGTAATGGCCTCTAGCATGCTCCCTTTCAAAGAAGGTGGAGGAAGAGAGCATTCTCTAACCACTGCGTCTTCCCTCCCGTTCCCTCCCTTCCCTTTCCCTTTCCTCTTTCTTTTTCTCTCTTTCTCTCTCTCTTTCTTCCTTCCTTCCTTTCTTTCTTTCTTTCTTTCTTTCTTTCTTTCTTTCTTTCTTTCTTTCTTTCTTTCTTTCTTCCTTCCTTCCTTCCTTCCTTCTTTCTTTCTTTCTTTCTTTCTTTCTTTCTTTCTTTCTTTCTCTCTCTCTTTTGTTCTTCCTTCCTTCTTTCTTTTTCTTTATGAAAAAGAAAAAGAGAGAGAGATAGTAAGTGAGAGAGAGAATGGGCACACCAGAGCCTTTAGCCATTGCAAAAACCCCAGATGCATGCGTACCATGTACATTTGGTTTATGTGGGTTCTGGGGAATCAAACCTGGGTCCTTAGGCTTTGCAGGCAAATGCCTTAACTGCTAGGCCATCTCTCCAGCCCATCTAACCACTGCTTCTTGGGCACTGGGGCAGATGGCCCACCAAGAGGAAGCCAGGGTGCTGAGGGCTCTCCCGGGCACTATTACTTGGAGGGTTGGGACTGGCGTGCTGCCCTCTGAAGTTTACCTATTTTTTGGTCCTAAAGGCTATACGATGTCATGAGCTTCTTGGATGCCTTGGATCTAAAGAAGGCACTGTGACTGACCCCAGGGTGGGTTTTGCCCCTTATCCAGAGGGCTCCTGCATGTAGAGGCCTGTGCTAGGATACCAGACATGCCAGGTTGGGCCAGGGATGAATTCTGGTCCATGGGCATCCCAGCGTCCTTGTATTTCAGCCTTGAAGGATGAGGTGTTTTGGTGGGAAAGAGAAAAGAAGCGTGCAGGCAGATGGAGTGCAGCAGCTCGTCGCTGTTGTTGATTATGGGCTACAATGGGCTCCACGGATACTGTCTCCTCCATGTCCCTGTGTTGACGTCCACTCCCCTCTCCACAATGTATTAAGGTATTAAGAAGTGGGGCCTTGGTTAGGGACTGAAGGCGGAGCCTACATGAATGGGGTTAGTACCCTTATAAAAGAAATGCCTGAGAGTTCTCTCTGGCTTTTTCTGTTTCTGAAAAAGGACAGGTCAGAAGATGGCCTCATGAGGACCCAGCCTTCCTGGTCTTGGAGACCTCCCAGCCTGTGCTGCTTTCGTATAGGCGTCCAAAATGGCCGAGGCACTGACACATTTGCTTACAATAGAGCCCTCATTGTCTTCTATGGAAGCAAACCTCAAGTGTTATTATTTGGTATTTATAAGTTTTATATAACTACTGTAAAGCAAGATCTAGAAAATTTAGAAAATATTTTTGTTTTAGTTCTAAATTATTTTTGTTAAGTATCAAAACTATTTTTTTAAAATAAGGCTGGAGAGATGGCTAAGTGGTTAAGGTGCTTGCCTGCAAAGTCTAATGACCTGGGTTCAATTCCCCAGTACCCACATAAAGCCAGATGCACAAAGTGGCACGTGCATCTGGAGTTTGTTTGCAGTGGCAAGAGGCCCCAGCATGCCCATTCTCTCTGTCTGTCTCTCTTCACTCTATCTCTTTCTGCTTGCAAATAAATAAATAATTTTTTCTTAAACACCTCACTTTATTTATTTATTTAAGAGAGAGAGAAAAAGAGGCAGAGAGAGACGGAGAGAGAGAAGGGGGGTGGGGGAGACAATGGGTGTGCCAGGACCTCTGGCCACTGCAAATGATCTCCAGACACATGCGCCCCCTTGTGCATCTGGCTTATATGGGTCCTAGGGAATTGAACTGGGGTTCTTAGGCTTTGCAGGCAAATGCCTTAACTGCTAAGCCATCTCTCCAGCCTGAATAAAATTACTTTTTTTAAAGTAAAGTATAGCATTTCAAGTAATCAAATGTTATTTTTAACTCCTTTTTTTGGCACTTGAAATACAACTGTACCCTAGCATCTTCTTAAATCATATATATATATTTTTTGAATAAGACATTTTCTATGTAGTAGGCTCAGAGCGCTGGTATGTTTAGGGAGTGAGAATTTTCACTACCAAATTTAGCACATCATCCTTTTTCTCCTAACCTCCTCTCTTCAGGTACTACAGGTTTTTGGTTGTTTGTTTATCCTAATTGCCCCACAATAGGATTGCACATGGCAAAAACAAACATTTCCTAAAACTTTTTATTGGCAACTTCCATACATATAGTCAACATACCATGATCATAATCCCCCCTCCCCCGGAAGCATTGCTTTTCATTTTTTATCATTATTTTATTTAAAGAGAGAGAGAGAATGGGCACACTAGGGCCTTCAGCTGCTGTGAACGAACTCCAAACACGTGTGCCCCCTTGTGCACATGTGCAACATCGCATGCTTGTGTCACTGTGCATCTGGCTTACATAAGTACTGGGGAATCAAGCCTGGGTCCTTTGGCTTCGCAGCCCTTCTTTGTATTTTTTTTTAATTTTTAAAAATTTTATTTATTTTTGGAGAGAGACACAGAGAGAGACAGAGAGAGGGAGAGGGAGACAGAGAATGGGTGTGCCAGCAGTCTCTCAGCTGCTGCGAACAAAATCCAGATGTGTGCGCCCCCTTGTGGTCAAGTGTGGCATTGGGCCCTTGTGTCACTTTGCATCTGGCTAAACGTGGGACCTGGAGATTGGAACCAGGTTCTTAGGCTTAGCAGGCAGGCGCCTTAACCGCTAAGCCATCTCTCCAGCCCCCTTCTTTGTATTTTGAAGTCTTCTGCTCTCCTCATTGGCTGTGAGTGGCACCATGGGCATCTGGTCCCTGGGAGGGGAAGGGGCATCTTCAAACAGCAGGGTGCGTAGTTTTCCACTTTGTTTCAGCTGGACAGTGGCAGTGGCTCTGCATGTAGGCTTGTTTGACGGAGAGGGCTCCACGCAGCTCCTCGTTGTCGCTGCTTTGATGAAGGTTGGTTATGTGCATTTCAAGCAGTTTGGAAGAGGTTAGCATGACAAGCTCAACACAGTGCCATTCCCCTTTCAAACAGCGTGATTCAGTAGTCTCCTAGTCCATGTCTTGGGAGTGCTCCTCATGTAGTCCCTGACAAGATCTGGTGCCCACATTTCCTTGTTCAGAAATTATTCAGGGTCTTAAAGTTTCATTTAAGAACCCACTTAAAGCTGGTGTGCGTGTGTGTGTGTGAGTGTGTGTGTGTGTGTGTGTGTGTGTGTGCTTTGGAACTGAGAATGGAATATCAATCTTGCTTTTGTTGGGAAAAAACCCAGGAAAGACTCAGCTCAACAGCAGAGGTGGGCTTTATTTGGGGAAAGTCAGAGAGGGGCTCTGACCAGGCATGTGAGAAGCCGCTTCTCTTACAGACTCGGGGATACTTATGGGGTGGTGGGGTGACTGGAATTCTTTTGGCTGCAGGAGGGTCCACCTTACCTCAGGGATTGAACCACTTCAGGAATGTGGTAAGTAGACTGGAGGTTTCAAAAGTATCTTTGGCATGGCATGGGTAGCATGGGTCACTCTTGGGAAATAGAGAGTTACAATGAAATGGCAGCCAGAGTCAAAAAAAAAAAAAAAAAAAGAGAGCCTGGGTTGAAGCTCGCAAACATCTTCTCTCCCAAACCAGCTTCCTAAACTTGACCACATGAAGGTTGACATTTTATTTGCTATCTTGAGAACCATTTGTTTCATCTCATCTTGGAGGCACTGTTTGGTATTTTATTCAGTAAGTACTTCCTAAATATATTTACAAAGGAAGAAAGCTCAGCATGTTGTCTGGAAAATAGTGGGGTGTGTGTGTGTGTGTGTGTATGCAGGCTTAGGGTCCACTGTGAGGGGCCTTAGCTGGGATGTGTGTGTGTATGTGTGTATACTTTGGACGTGAAAATGGAATATTAACCTTGAGTTGTACAGTACATATATCTAAACCCCAAAATACTACCAGTCAGATCAAGTTAGGATGATATATTTCAGGCAGCTTGCAAGAAGAGTAAGGTTTTGCAATACAGGCCATTGCCGAGGCTCCTGGTTTCCTACCAGGAATAGATGGTAAGACCCTATTTCTCAAGGCTCCACGTGCTTGGGCTGCAAGGTCGCTGAGAAATCTTGCTGGAGCTGAGCTAAAAACCTCCTCCATGTGGACCAGCTGACAGAAAGATGGAAAAAGCTATGCTGCATGCAGTTCCATGGGAGAGAGAGAAGTCATCAGTGGACATAAATGACAGTGGACACTGCAAGCTGCAACTTTGGCCAGCTAGGCCAAATAAGCCAGTGGGTGCAATAGTGGCACATCTGTTATGGGGGAAACCATCTGCTCTCTAATTGGACTGGAGGCCCGCTCCATGGGAGGGAATACATGCCTGATTCTGAAAATGTATGATGGAGGAATTCATGAGCCTTGGGGTGTAATGTCTGCTGGTGTCAGGCTAAATGCATATACTATGCTCACTAAATTGCCTGGTAAGCATTTTTCTTAATGTTCATACCCATATATTAATGCTACTCTCACTTAAACATTTTTTTGTTTATTATTTATTTAAGAGTGGCAGACAGACACAGAGAGAAAGAGGCAGATAGATAGATAGAGAATGGGTGCACCAGGGCCTCCAGCCATTGCAAATGAACTCCAGCTGCATGCGCCCCCTTGTGCATCTGGCTTACATGGGTCCTGGGGAATCGAGCCTCGACCAGGGTCCTTAGGCTTCACAGGCAAGCGCTTAACTGCTAAGCCATCTCTCCAGGCCCCTACTCTCACTTTTGGTTAGAGAAGCTTCTCTTTTCAGATGGCAGTGACCACTAGAATGACCCAAAAGGCAACGTAGTGCTAAGAAGAAGTGACAGAGGAGTACTCAGCACTGAAACATCTGTATCATACCCTCCGAGGCTCAGGGTCCATTGTGGAAGAGGTGGTGGAAAGAATGTAAGAGCCAAGCGTGCTCCTCCAGACACAAAATGACCTGGATATCCATGACCTCACAGTGCCTGACACTACCTACATAAGACCATCATAATGGGAGGAAAAGATCATGACATCAAAATAAAAGAGACTGATTGAGAGGGGGAGGGGATATGATAGAGAGTGGAGTTTCAAAGGGGAAAGTGGGGGGTGTGGAACTTATCATGGTTTATTGCTTATAACTATGGAAGTTGTCAATAATAAACCAAAAGGAAAGAAAGAGTGAGGTTTTGGGTTTCATCACGTGATATCTTAGTAGGAGAAAAAAGATTGCTGAACAGGAAACATTTTACTGCTAAGCAAACCAATGACCAGCATGTATCACTAAGACACTGTCAGGGCAATGCATGCTGGTTTTTTTTTTGTCAACATCATTGAGGAATGAAAACATTGTTGCACTTAGACTCTGACATAATCCTTTTATACTGCTCTATTTTTTATGCGTATGTATGGAAAATGCTCTTTTAGGCTTATTCGGACAAAGATTTAGCAATCTGTAAATTCATAAGGAGAATGTAAATTCAATAAATGGGTGAAAACATTCCACAGATGGCTCACACTATCTGTGTCATCATGAGCCTGGAGCTCACCAAGCCACTGGACGCCTCGGCCTGCGAGCCCCAGAGATTTCCTCTCTTTATCACCCCAGTGCTGGGATTTATTGCAAGTACCTGCCACCATGCCTGGGTTTCTATATGGACACTAAGGATGTGAACTCCCGTCCCCATGCTACATGGCAAGCACTTTACCCATGAGCCATCTCCCCTACCCCAGTTTCTCTCTATTTTTAATTTTTTTAATTTTAATTTTTTATTTATTTAAGAGAAAGAAAGAGGCAAAGAGAGGGGGAAGAGGAGAGAGAAAGAGAGAGAGAGGAGAGAATGGGTGTGCCAGCACCTTTCAGCCACTGTGAACGCACTACAGATGCATGCGCCCTCTTGTGGTCAAGTGCGGCATTGCGCCCTTGCGTCATTTTGCATCTGGCTAAACGTGGGACCTGGAGATTGGAACCGGCATTCTTAGGCTTAGCAGGCAGGCGCCTTACCCGCTAAGCCATTTCTCCAACCCTTTTTTTCCTTCTTAAAAGAAAGTCGCAATGTGGCCCTTAATTGTGAACATCCCAGGATTAATGGAGCCAAGAAACTTTTTGTATTTTAAAGAAAGATATTTTTATTTATTTATTTGAGAGGAGAGAGAGAGAGAGAGAGAGAGAGAGAGAAAGAAAGAAAGAGCACGCCAGTGCCTCTAGCCATTGCACATGAACTCCAGAAGCATGCACCACCTTATGCATGCAAGTGGCTTACATGAATACTGGGGAACTGAACCTGGCTCTTCAGGTTTTGCCTGCAAGTGCCATCAGACATCCTAAGAACAGGGCTTAGCAGCTTTCTTTATTTCTCCTTTCAAGCAGTTAACTTTGACCTTTTCCAATCTTTTACATTCAATTATTTAGCCCACATCATATAAAAGGCTGAGGCCCTCGTCTCTAGATCAGCTGATGTCAGTCTGCTGAGGGTGGTCCTGATGAATCTTTTATGACATTATGAAAGGGGTCAGTTGAAGGTCAGGGAAAGGAAGTGCTGCATTACTGGAGAAGCAATGTAGCACAATCACTTCCTCTGACTCTTGTGTTAATCATAAGCCTCGGTCTTTCCAAAATTCCGAGCGAAAATTCCAAATATCTTGGCAGTAACTTCTAACATGACTTATTAGATCTGTATTTTCTGGTGTTAGATGGTTCTAACGTTCAGCTTCCAATGTCTAAAGTCATACTTTAGTCATTTAGGAAATGACCACCTTTGGGGGTCACTGCTAACTTTCCTTCCTGGACAGTTGGGGAAGATAGAAATGCAATTAGATAAAAATCCCATAGGGGGGCTGGAGAGGTGGCTTAGTGGTTAAGGCGCCTGCCTCCTAAGCCTAAGAACGCTGGTTCCAATCTCCAGCGGTTCCAATCTCCAGGTCCCACGTTTAGCCAGATGCAAAGTGACACAAGGGCGCAATGCTGCACTTGCCCACAAGGGGGCGCATGCATCTGGATTTCGTTCACAGCAGCTGAGAGACTGCTGGCGCGCCCATCTCTGTCTTCCTCTCTGTCTCTCTCTCTCTCTGTGTCTCTCTCCAAAAAAAAAAAATAATAATAATAAATGAAAAGTTAAAAAAAAAATCCCATAGGGATTGCACCGGCACTTGTGGGTTCTTGTTAGATCATAGAAGGAACTGATGACTCTCCAACAAGCCCTTAGGCACGATGCACCGATAGCTCCACCATTGATGGACTCTACGGATCCTATTTCCTGCTCTCTTCTGTGTGCTGTTGCCGGGTTTGCTGTTACGGAATTTATTACTCACAACGAGCACCCTCGCTCTCTTCAGTTGTTATTTTCCAAAAATAGTATCAACTTGGGTTGCCTTGGTCTTCCAAAGCAGAAAGTAATGCATTTGTATGTGGTGCATGTGGATAAAACCAACCCCATGTCTTCAGAGTTAGGCCTGGTAGCACTCACCGCTTCACCCTCCTCGGTCACTTGGTTGTCACTCACCTGCATGTAGCTGACGGGGACGTTTTGTTTCAGCATCCAGAGCCCATCGCTCTCAGTGCTGGAGCCCTGGAGTCACATCTACTAGTGGTGTGATGTCGGCCACGTACTTCTCTTTCCCGTCTGTACGATGGAGAGGAGAATAGTAACCTGTTCTTGCTGTTCTATGGAGAGCTGAATGTGGGGACCTGTGAAAAGCGCTCCCCTGAGCATCTGGACCACACGCAAGAAGATCTATATGGTCTGTAAAAAGGGTGGGTGTTCTCACAGTTTAACCACTCTCTCCTGGGGAATCGGTGTACGACAAAGTTGGACCAGAAGACATATTATTCCAGGGCCAGCTTAAATCGTGAACCAGACTGTTGGAGCCATTGTCCGTGGAGACATAGTTGTGTTTCCACAACAATGCAGTGTGTCTGACCTTAGATTGACAAAGTCATTCTCAGACAGGTTGGGGCCTGGGCAGGTTATTTAATTTCAGCTTCTTCATTAAAAAAAAAAAGGTGGGGGGGACAAGGTGTCTGGCTAGAGGCAGGTAGGGTGCCTCTGTGCTACAGCTGGGGTGGGTACACTGTTGAGTGCGACGATGTGGCCCCTCAGCATCCAAGACATGCAGGTGCCGCTGGTGCTTGTCACCGATCAGCTGCTGCTCATCTGTAAATCTGTTCAAAAGACTACGTCAGCCTTCGGTACCAGAAGCTGGTGTGTGTGTGGGGGGGGGGGGTGGTGCTAGGGCCATGGACGCTGCCTCCTTCAGAGGATCCCAGCTGCCCCTGAAATTCCTCAACAAATAGAATCCACGCTCCACAAACATGTCCTAGCCAGCTTTGCGACCCAGCCGATGGTTGGCATGGATGAAGAGACAGTGTCGGTGTGCCAGCTGGAAAGCTTCAAGGCTCTGTCAGTCCGCTGGGAGAAAGCCCTGGAGAAGCTGCCCCTCACACCACCCCACTGTGGCTAGAGGGAAGGAATCAAGTTATTCCTTTAGGATGCAAGTGGCAGAAGAATCAGGTAAATTATATGCAAATATGCTTAGGTGACTTATGCATGGTTAGTGGGTAATGCAAACTCTGGCACAGGGACTGTCTGTCCTTGTGGCACGGGATCCTTCTGCAACTCCATCCTCATGTGTTTTCCACAGCGTGCCTTCCTTGGTCCTCAGTCCTTCCTGTCTGCCCCTTCAGCGTGTTGTGTGGCATCAGCCTGTTGAGTTGCGAGAGCACCACACGTATCCGCTGGGTAGACTGTGGAACAGAGGGAAGGACCTACCAATTTTGGTCGGTACCTGTACCCCACAAAGGTTTACACTCACTAATGAGTTTCATAGTTTGAAATTCAGTCCCTGTGTGGAAAGCTAACTATGAGGACAACCACCAGCTCGCGAGCAAGCAAGGCAATCTTCCCTGCTGCCTCTTAGTGAGCAGTTCACTCTTCTGTAAATTTGTTTGCCCTATAGTCACGCTCTGTAAAATTAATCCAAGTTCTGTGGCGGGGGGGGGGTATGATCATAGGGGCAACTTCATACTATTTTTTATTTTTTTATTTTTATTATTTATTTGAGAGTGACAGACACAGAAAGAGGCAGAGAGAGAGAGAGAGAGGGAGAGAGAGAAAGAATGGGCATGCCAGGGTCTCCAGCCACTGCAAACGAACTCCAGATGCATGCACCACCTTGTGCATCTGGCTTACGTGGTCCTGGGGAATCAAGCCTCGAACCGGAGTCCTTAGGCTTCACAGGCAAGCGCTTAACCATTAAGCCATCTCTCCAGCCCCAACCTCATAGAATTTTTGTGAAGAGAAACGAGAGAGTTGAACGAGAGAGTCGGTACGAAAATGTTTAAGACCAGCACTTGACTGTCTTACAAAGACGTTCACCACCGATTTTTCTGACAGGTGGGATTTAGAAAAGGTGAATGAAGAAGGACAATTAGGGATGTAGGATTGGGAATTGTGAATGAAAGGAGGGATACCATGGTCCTAGAGGGCTCCATATGATCAGAGCACACATCATATGTATGAGAATGTCGTAATGAAACCAATTCACTTGCATAATTAATAGACACAAGCACAATGCTTGATACATACTGTGCACTCAATAGGAAATAGGACCCAATGCTGTAGAACCTACAGTGTTCCACCTGCTAAGGCTGTGCTTGCTTCTGGAGAGATGAATGTAGAATTTTCCAGACCGTAGAGGAAAATTTGGGAGCTAAAATGCTTGCCTTCAATTCCCACTTCCCTGATTTCTTGAACTCTGGCTTCTACTGCCCCCTCCCCACCATTCCCTTAAAGATGCCATTGTAGAAGGCATCATCAGATTCCATCCCATGGCCTTGACCCCCCATCTCCTAGAGGAGGCATGGATTTCAGAGTTCAATACCCAACACCATCAGTGCTAAGAGAGGAAACTGGGTCCTGCAGATTTCCCATAGCTCGTTTGTGACAGACAGGAATTCTCCACTTTACCACATTGTTTCTTTTACCAAGTGACAGTGGCTTTACTTCTGTTTTGACAAGTTAGGGTGGGACTTAGGCGTTAGCCTGTGGTTGGTGTTAAGAACCCCTCTGTCTTCTCGTTCATTGTGCTCAGAGCCTCTGTCCCACAGACCTTGCTAAATAAGGCTCTGGTCTGTCCAATATTTTAAGAGCGCTGTTCTGTTTTCTGCAGTGGGGTTACACCCCCGTGCCCCTCTGTAGCATAAAGACCTTGTGTTTTTCCTTCCCCAGGGACTTGGCCTTCCTGGGGGGCATGTATTCCTGTTTCCCGCAGGCTCCCTTGTTTCCTTGGGCTGGCTGCCTTGTTTGGTGGCTTTGAGCAAGGGCTCTGTGAGATGTCAGGAGGTAGGGAAGAGGCTGCAGTGGATGCGATCATTGGACAAACAGCCTGGGTGACAGATGAGCCTTCTCCCCAGGGAGTTTTGGGTCAAGAGAAGTCCAACTGATAAGTTTTTTTTTTTTTCTTTCTTTTCAGAATTGAATAACTCAGAAACAGTGCCAGGAAGATCTTACCTCTTACCACTTCTGTGGCTTTTTGTATTGATTTTAAAGAAAACTCAGAGAGGCAGTATCTCATTTTAGGAGAACACAGCTACATTCTGGGCAGATTTACATACATGCGAGGCAATTGCTTTGGAAGTAGTTATGCAAGGAGAAGGATGGGGGGGGGAGAAAAAGATCTTTTAAAAAATTCCTATCAAAATATTTCCTTTCTTCTAAGTATTGTAAACACACAATATAATCCTTTCTTTTCCCAAATGATCTCATAGCTGTTTATTGAGGGGAAATACCAAATGCTTATTATAATTATTGTTGTTTTCTTTCTTATTTTTTTGTTTATTTTATTTTTATTTATTTGACAAACAGAGAAAGGGGGAGAGAATGGGCACACAGGGCCTTCAGCCCCTGCAAACAAACTCCAGATACATGCGCCACCTTGTGCATCTGGCTTACGTGGGTCCTGGGGAATAGAGCCTGGAATTGGGATCCTTAGGCTTCACAGGCAAGTGCTTAACCACTAAGACATCTCTCTAGCCCCTCTTTCTTTTTTTTCTTTCTTTCTTTCCTTCTTTCTTCTTTCTTTCTTTCTTCTTTCTTTTTTGTAAAAGCTTCTTCAGTCTTGATGATTCACGTTGATATCATTTTCTCTGAGACAAAGCTACACCCCAAGTGATATACTCTGTGTCAGAACAATTCCTGCACTGGAGGAGTGGGGGGCTGCAGCAGCAGCGGTGGCGGCGGCTGCAGTGGTGGCAGTATGCAACCTTCTTTACTCCCCTTCCACAGACGTTGTCCTTGAGTCCTTGAGACGGATGTGAGCGGAGTTTTTCAGCCCTCATGCAAAACAACCATCTAAACATAACAGATGACATCAGCTTTCGGGCTTTTCAATTCCTGGATGGCAGCGGCCGTGTTCAGAGCCTGGCAGGAGGACAGCGCTGCCGCTGGCTTGAGGAAATTGATGACGGGGGGTGGGGTGGGGTGGGGGGAAACCAGTGTATAAAACTCATCCACGTTGTAGGCAGGCAGAGGTTCAGCTACCACTTTGGATAGCAGCTTGCCACCCTCCAAAGACCACCTCCAACCCAGCAGGGGAGCCGAGCCTTAGCCAGCTGGAGAAACATGAGAGGCCTCTTGTTTCTCATCACGCTCCTGGTCCCTGCACACCTGACCCTGGCCTGGAGTGCCAAGTATGCTGTGGACTGCCCGGAGCGCTGTGACAACGCCAAGTGCAGAAGCAGCATCTTGCGCTGCAAGAGGATGGTGCCGGACGACTGCGGTTGCTGTCCGGTGTGTGCAGCGGGGCCGGGAGAAACCTGCTACCGAACAGTCTCCGGCATGGACGGAGTCAAGTGTGGCCCGGGACTAAGGTGTCAGTTCTACAATGAGGAGGATGATTTTGGTGACGAGTTTGGCATCTGCAAAGGTAAACAGAAGCTCCTTCCTGGCTTCATCCTCTTCAAGGCTCCCTGAACGCTTTTTTTTTTTTTTGGCCAGTTCGGGAAGTCAGGTGGCTTTGCTCCTCAGGACCAGGGAAAAATGCATGCTCCAAGCAGGTGGCACCCTAGGTAGGGGGAGGAGAATAATTCTGCAGCCACAGACACCAGGGTGCAGGAAGCCAGGAAGAACCACAGCATTGCATTCGTGATGTTCCCATTTAAGAAGGAAAGTTGCAGCGAAAGAGCGCATTGCCTCCCTCCCCCCCTCCCCACCACTCCGGAAAACTTAAGAAACTTGACAAGCAGTCTGTTACCAATAGTGGAAGTTTTCTTTCTTCCACAAGGCAGTGATTACAGAGGTCCCCACCAGATAACCTCTTCGAGTGGTTTCTAGTCCCTGCGATCGCATGAGTCTTTGATCTTGCAAGAGTGCACAGGGTGGAGGATTTTGATGCACACTAATGCACTTTATAGAGTAGGGTGGGCTTAAATCAGCCCACGAAATAACTCACATTCTTGCAAGCGGGTCCCTTGAAGTATCAAACAAACCTCATTGTATTTTGTAAAAGTTTTGGTTAGCTAGAAAAATAACAGATGGCGCAAGACAGGCAAAAAACAAAAAAAAAACAAAACAAAACAAAAAACCCCAGTAAATTGGAAATCTGTAGAGAGTAAGGTTGGCTGTTTTATAGACTTAAAGAAAAAATTGAAATTATGATTAAGATAGAAATTGTACCTAAATGGTTCACTTAAGCATTTGTGGAATTTATTTCTTAAGCAGTAACTGATTTAAAATGCTTAACATTTAGAAATGTGTAGAGTTAAAGAAATGGTGATTAAAAATACTTGCAGATCGATGCCTTAAAATCTCATCATTAAGAGTGCTTATTGTGAATCTGCAATGCATGCCCAACCTTCAATCAGCTGCATAATACAAAAAAGCTGCCACGATTATATTTAAAAGTTCTGAGAAATTTCTAAGTTTTCTTTAAGGAATGACAACTACCCAGTATTGAGCTGATCTCATTAATTCTCCAGTTAGAAAATAGTTGTAAATTAATCATCATTTAGTCTATAAACCCCATGAAAGATTAGGAAATCAATTCTTGAACTATTTGGAACACTTTATTCTTTGCTTAGGTTATTTTTGCTTAAAACAAGCAATAGATAGAATATGGAGGAAACATTTTCTTTGGTGGACACACTCATGTTTCTTTCAACTAAATAGGCCTCTGTGTTATCTGTAAATTACAGGGCTTATCAGCCAAGAAAACAGTACCTCACATAAGGAAATCAGGGAGGAAGTGGTTAACACAATCATGCTTATGATATAGCAAGTGTACATGGGGGGTTGTGTTTTCTCTTGGAATAAAAATGCCTTTCTAAATGTGATTATAAATGCACAATGAGGGGCTGGAGGGATGGTTTAGCAGTTAAGGCATTTTCCTGCAAAGCCAAAGGATCCAGGTTTGATTCCCCAGGACCCACATTAGCCAGATGCACAAAGGGGTACACGTGTCTGGAATTTGTTTGCAGTGGCTGAAGGCCCTGGTGCACCATTCTCTCTCTCTCTCTTTCCGTACAAATAAATAAATAAATGAAGTGAAATATTAAAAAATGAATGTATAACGACAAGGTAATGGATGGAGCACTGGAGATTTTACTCTCTAGGTTTTATTCTATAAGTGATCAAGATAGATATTCATGCAATGCACTTTTTAAAAATACATTGTTGCATTGCTCTTTTGGCCTCTTGCAGACTGCTGATGAGTCTTATTTGGACAATTTTCTCTCGGAACAGATAAAATGAGCCTGAAGGCACCTTAGTGACTCTAGATAGATTTCTTCCTTCAGCAAGTGAAAGTTGTATGCTGCAGCTTGCATATCCAGATGTTTTAAAGTATTTAAGTGCTTCATGTTGTGTAGCCCAGATAATTATTGGCTGGCCAACACACATTTATTGGACAGTCATTATTTATTTGGCATCAGGGGCTATACTGGAAGCAAAGCTGGGAATTGGGCTAAAGTTTTCATTTTCAGTATCACTGCAGATACAGTCAAATCTCAGTCCTGTGTGTTTTTATGTCAGAGGGTTTTAAACAGATTTATTTATTTATTTATTTATTTATTTATTTATTTATTTATTTATTTATTTATATGAGAGAGAGAGAGAAAGAGAGAATGGGCACACCAGGGCTTCTAGCCACTGCAAATGAACTTCAGACACATGCGCCACCTTGTGTATCTGGCTTACATGAGTTCTGGGGAGTTGAACATGAGTCCTTAGGCTTCACAGGCAAGTGCCTTAACTGCTAAGCCAGCTCTCGAGCCCTCAGAGGGCTTTTAAGAACCCCTTTGAAGGACTCTTTTTCCTAGCAGAGAGGAAAGTGTGTAAAACCAGAATCCTCTGTCATCCCAAACACGAGGGCAAGAATAATGCATGTCTGTCTTTAAAATACTTCATTGATATCCAACATGATTATTCAGTGCTGAAAACTCAGATCCCCCTACTTGTTGCTTTATGCATGCAGGACTGTGCTGTTGCAAGGATATTTTCATACCCCAAGATACATAGTCTACCTCTATTCTGCGGAGTTAATCTACCAAGATGGTGTTTATGTCATAATACAGTGCTTTAAAAAAAAGATTTATTTATTTTTATTTATTTATTAGAGACAGGGACAGAGAGAGGGAGAGAGAGAAAGTGAGAATGGGTGCCCCAGGGTCTTCAGCCACGGCAAACGAACTCCAGAGACATGCATCACCATGTGCATCTGGCTTACTTGGGACCTGGAGAATCGAACCAGGATCCTTAGGCTTCTAAGGCATGTGCCTTACCTCTAAGCCATCTCTCCAGCCCCACAGTGCTTTTTGAATAAAAGGCTCTGACCTCTGTATTTTAATAGAGTATGTTTTTATGTTTTTTTGTTTTTGTTTTTGTTTTTTGTTTTTTGAGGTAGAGTCTCACTCTAACTCAGGCTGACCTGGAATTCACTATGTAGTCTCAGGTTGGCCTCAAACTAATGGCCATCCTCCTACCTCTGTCTCCCAAGTGCTAGGATTAAAGGCATGCACAACCATGCCTGGCTAATACAGTATGTTTTTTAAATTATGTATTTTATTTATAAGAGAGAGAGAATGAATGAATATGGGCACATCAGGCCTTCTTGCACCTGCAAAGGAACTCCAGATCCATGTGCCACTTTGTGCATCTGATTTTATGTGGGTACTGGTTTATCAAACCTGGGTCATCAGGCTTTGTAAGCAAGCACCTTTAACAGCTGATCCATCTCTCCAACCTCTCAATATAGTATATTTTAGTCTAGGTATAAAAACACTGAAACTCTTGCTGGGCGTGGTGGCGCATGCCTTTAATTCTAGCACCGGGGAGACAGAGGTAGGAGGATCGCCATGAGTTTGAGGCCACCCTGAGACTACATAGTGAATTCCAGGTCAGCCTGGGCTAGAGTGAGACCCTACCTTGAAAAAAAAAACCAAACAACACTGAAACTCTGAAAGCACCCAGTTCTTGGTAGGTGTGCAAACCGTCAGATGTATAAACACTGAGTTTATTTTTCTTTTACCTACTTAGCCTTCTTTGCAAAAAGATTGAGTATTGAACCCTCTTGATAACTGGGGAGTTAGCAAAGTTGTACTTCTGTATTAAGAGATAAGGGTTATAAGGGTTGGTGCGGAATGGAGGCTGGTTAATTTATGTGGAGTGGGCTGACAGCTCTCTTAGCCATGGTCATGGTAAACTATCTATAAACACAGTCGAATCAAAGACAGCGCTATACCTAGTACACTCTGAGGAGATGCACATGTCTGTTCAATTTCCCATCTTCACTGAGCTGTTACCAAGGTAACCGGTGAGAATCTGTGTCATCAGCTATGCAGAAAATAAACAGAGTTAAGAAGGGCTCAAGGAGATTGGTTGTGTGTAGCTGTCTTTACCTAAACTTTCCACCATGACACTAAGCCTGAGGCAGACACGATCTGGTCTTCGTGTGTGATTTCACGTTTATAACTCCGATCTTCAAAGCATGGGTCTTTTGAGAAGTGGGTTTCATGGTACTGTCACAGTTCATGAGGTTGGTTCAAATTGCAAGGTGGATCATGCAGGGGTTGCAAGGATGGAGTCCTGTGCATTGCATGCAGCTCTTTTTTTTAAAAAAATATTTATTATCTTATTTGCATGCAGAGGAGAGAGAGAGAGAGAGAGAGAATATATGAGTGCACCAGAATCTCCAGCCACTGCAAACAAACTCTAGATGCATGTGCCACCTTGTACATCTGGCTTTATGTGGGTACTGGGGAATCGAACCCAGGTCATTAGGCTTTGTAGGCAGGTGCCTTAATCACTGAGCCATCTGTCCAGCCCCTGCAAGCAGCTCTTTATCTATCTTCCTCTACCCTCAGAATGCCCCTATGGCACCTACGGGATGGAGTGCAAAGAGACCTGCAACTGCCAGTCGGGCATATGTGACCGGGTGACGGGGAAATGTCTGAAGTTCCCCTTCTTCCACTATTCAGCAGCCAAGGCCCCCAGCAGGACGCTCCCTTCTCCTGCAGGTAAGAGCTGACTGCAACAGACACTGAAACAAGAGACTCATGTTTTCCTTGAATAACTTTAAAAAAATCAGTAAATGAATATGATAATTTGAGTAATCTTTTTGAAAATATTTTTATTTATTATTTGCAAGGAGAGAGAGCTGGAGAGAAGAGAGAGAGAGAGAGAGAGAGAGAGAGAGAGAGAGAGAGAGAACGAGAGAGAATGGGATCACCAGGGCCTCTAACCAGTGCAAATGAACTCCAGATGCATGCACCACCTCGTGTATCTGGCTTTACATGTGTCCTGGGAAATTGAACCCTGGTCGTGAGGCTTTGCAGGCAAGTGCTTTAACTACTTAGTCACCTTGCCAGCCCCTGCTGCTGTAAATGAACTCTAAATGCATGCACCACTGTGCATCTGGCTTTACATGGGTTCTGGGGACTTGAATCTAGGTCTTTAGGCTTTGAAGGCAAGTGCCTTGATGGCTGAGCCCCCACTCCAGCCCAATTTAAGTAATCTTGTTCCCTTAATTGATGGGGGAAACGGTAGTTGAGTTTGGCGGCAGTTGGTCTTTTCTAAAGAGGTCCCATTAATAACTTTGAGGCTGGTTTCTCATAAAATTTACTGAGGTTTGATGGAGAATGCTAGGTTTGATGAACAAAAATAAATCTGGGGCTGGAGCGATGGCTTAGCAGTTAAGGTGCATGCCTGTGAAGCCTAAGGACCCAGATTCAAGTCCTCAGGTCCCATGTAAGCCAGATGCACATGGTGGCGCATGTGTCTGGAGTTCGTTTGCGGTGGTCAGAGTCCCTGGAGCGTCCATTCTCTCTCTCTCCCTCTAATAAATAAATAAATAAATAAAAATGAAATCCGAAAAAATAAAAAACCATATCTGTAACAACAAGCAACCAACCAAGATATGCAAAGTTCTTTAAATTCTTCAGTGATCTGTTTTACATGTTCACTAGACAAAACTATTTCTCTCCCAACTCCACCTAGAAAAAGTATGGTGAGGTAGTTATTGGATCAGGCTTAAGAGCCGTGGTTGAAAGTATAGAACATTTCTTCTCTCTTTTTTTTTTAAATAAATAAATAGAAGCACGTGTTTTTATAGATTTTCGGGAAAGATAAATAGTAACTGTGGTGGAAATTACGAAATTGTCATAATGCTCACGTGCTGTTCTTAGGTCTGTGTGTGTCTCTTACAAAAGTTGCAAGAACGTGAGCAACCCATAAATTATACAATGGTCCAGTGCATACATTTGTTGATAAATGGCTAAGCCCACAGAACTCTATTAATTTAAAAGTAGCTCATTTAAATGATTGGATCAGGGCTGGGGAAAATGGCTTAGAGGTTAAGGCGTTTGCCTGTGAAACCTAAGGACCCCGGTTCAATTCCCCAGGACCCATGTAAGCCAAATGAACAAGGTGGTGCATGAATCTGCAGTTCATTTGCAGTGGCTGGAGGCCCTGGTGTGCCCATTCTCTCTATATATATCTGCCTCTTCCTCTTTCTTTCTCTCTCAAATAAATAATAAAATAAATATTAAAAAAATGATTGGTCAAACTAAGTAAAGAAGTAAAACAACATATATCATGAAACCTTATTCCTCCAATGCATAGAATGGTAATAATGATCTATCATGTATTTCAAAATTGCTGAAAAAATAGATTTAAGATATTTTCACCACTAAAACCTGGCATGTGATATAATAGATATTTCAGTTTGATTTGTATATCAAAAACTCACTCTGTACCCCAAAATATATACAATTATATAGGATGTTTAAAATTAATTGATATACCCTGAACTCTCAACATTTATCCAAAACAACACCTAATAGCAACAAATTATGCACTCCCCAATATATTCATTCAAATAATATTTCTGGTCCTTTGCTCTTGAAATTAATTAAAATGTGAAGTTGGGCCAAATGTGTTTATTTTTTTTTTTCTGTTACCTCCGTCAAATATTGCACATTTTTAGCATGTATTTATGTAGCACGTGGTGTGTGTGTTGTATGCATGTGTGTGTTCAAATGTGCATGTCCCTGTGGCAGGGTGCATTTGCCTGTGGTGGCCAGAACAGGACATTGAGTGTCTCACTTGGTTGTTCTTCCACTCATTCTTATTTGAGCAGGAGTCTCTTACCTATTCCAGAGCTTGCAGTTCTTTTTTTCTTTTTGCTGTTATTTTTTTGTCAGCTCCAGTGATTCTCAGGTCTCTGCTCCCCTATAGAACTGGGGTTGCAGACACACATGACTGTGCCTAGCTGTTTATTTGGGTCCTGGGGCTTGAACTGGAGCACTTATTTGAGAGAGAGATAGAAAGAGAGAGAGAATGGGCACGCCAGGGCCTTTAGATGCTGTGCCCCCTTGTGCATCTGGCTTACGTGGATCATGGGGAATTGAACCTGGGTCCTTAGGCTTTGCAGGCAAGCACTTTAACCACTAAACTATCTCTCTAGCACCAGAAAGTACTATTTTTTTTTGGAGAGAGACACAGAGAGAGAGGGAGAGGAAGACAGATAGAGATGGGCGCACCAGCATTGTCTCAGCTGCTGCGAATGAAATCCAGATGCGTGCGCCCCCTTGTGGTCAAGTGCGGCATTGTGCCCTTGCATCACTGCATCTGGCTAAACATGGGACCTGGAGATTGGAACCGGCATTCTTAGGCTTAGGAGGCAGGCGCCTTAACTGCTAAGCCATCTCTTCAGCCCCCCCAGAAAGTACTCTTAACCAATGATCAATTCTCTAGCCTGTGAATAGTTTTGAGGTGAAATTCATAGGCAGTAAATTAACCATTTTGAAGGCAAACAGTTCAGATGCCTCAGGTGCATCCAGCATGACGTAGCCACTTCCTCCATCTATTTCCAGAATATTCTCATCAGCCCAGTACTTGCTGGTCCCTCTTCCTCACATTCCCTGAGAATAGAACACCACTCATCTGCTCTCTCGAACCTGGGAGTGTTTTGAAGGACTGGGTTGCTTCTAGACCAGCTTTGAAAGGCATTCATTCCCTCAGCATAAGTAACTGCTTCACATAGAAGGAAACCAAAGTTCTTTTTTTTTTTTTAAGTCACAGGCTAAAAAGAATGTTGAAAGAACATCTTTTTCTTTAGTCCTACATTTGTCAATTGTTTTTCTTCTTCTTCTTCATTTATTTATTTATTTATTTTGGTTTTTTGAGGTAGAGTCTCACCCTAGTCCACGCTGACCTGGAATTCCCTGTGTAGTGTCAGGGTGGCCTTGAACTCAAGATGATCCTCCTACCTCTGCTTCCCAAGTTCTGGGATTAAAGGTGTATGCCACCCTGTCTGGCTCTTCTTTTTTTGTGATGAAACTCCAAACTTTATTTATCATACTCAGTACAAAGTATTTTTACAGTTATGATTAACAGATGACTATATAGATATTTCTATTTCTGTGAAGATTACATATTCTTTTCGTGTTTTTTATTATTGTTATTATCATTAACAAGATATTTCGTATGGACACATCATGTATTGGTACCCTCTTTTCCCTCTTCCCTGCCTCCATTCTGTTGGGGACGCTCCACAGTGGGGTGGCAAGTATTCCCTATGGGGTTGTGGTTTATGCGTTGTGGGAGCAGTCATCAACTGTTGAATCCCTTACATTCCTTTAAATTTACATCTAGGGGCTGAGGAGATGGCTGAGAGGGTAAAGGTGCTTGCTGGCAAAACCTGATGGCCCCAGGTTTGATTCCCTAGTACTCATATAAAGCCAGGTGCACAGAATGGTGGGAGGTGGGTGCATGAGTCTGGAGTTCATTTGCAGAGGCAAGATCTGCTCTCTTCCTCTCTAATAAATAAATATTAAAGCTGGGTGTGGTTGTGCATGCCTTGAATCCCAGTACTTGGGAGGGAGAAGTAGGAGGATTGCCATGAGTTCGAGGCCACCCTGAGACTACATAGTGAATTCCAGGTCAGCCTGGGCTAGAGAGAGACCCTACCTAAAAAAAAAAAAAACTTAAAAAAAAAAAATAAATATTTAAAAAACCTCCAAACCAAAGTTCATCTACATCTTCCTCACCAGGCAATATTTGACTGTTGTCTTTTCTTCTTCTTTTTTTGGTATTGAGGACGGAACCCAAAAGGCCTCTGTATAGACAAGACAAGTGCCCTCCCGTCCAACTTCATTTTCAGCCCTCTGCTGTGGTCTGTTGTTGGATAGAATGTCTAAGAGCTCTGGGAGCAGGTTTAGAATAGTCAGTCCTTCCTGACAGGGACTCTTACTGGTTCCCTGACATCCGCTGACAATGGTATTGTGACCTCCTGGTCTCTTGTCCTGCTGAGCCATCTTTTCCATCAAACCTGTCACCCTCTCTGGTTTATGCATGCTGTGCAAATGCCTGGCTGTTGTTATGCAGATGCCGTGTAAAGACACTACGATGCTGGTGGACGTCACGTTATAGCACACACAAAACGTCTCTTTACCTTGTGTGGACACTATGACGCTGGTGGACATCACGTTATAGCACACACAAAACGTCTCTCTACCTTGTGTGGACACTATGACGCTGGTGGACGTCACGTTATAGCACACACAAAACGTTTGTCTACCTTGTGTGGACACTATGACGCTGGTGGACGTCACGTTATAGCACACACAAAACGTCTCTCTTCCTTGTGTGGACACTGTGACGCTGGTGGATGTCATGTTATAGCACACACAAAACGTCTCTCTACCTTGTGTGGACACTATGATGCTGGTGGACATCACGTTATAGCACACACAAAACGTTTCTCTACCTTGTGTGGACACTGTGACGCTGGTGGACGTCACGTTATAGCACACACAAAACATCTCTCTCTACCTGTGTGGACACTATGACGCTGGTGGACGTTATAGCACACACAAAACGTTACCTTGTGTGGACACTATGACACACAAAAACGTCTCCTCTGGTGGACGTCACGTTATAGCACACACAAAACGTCTCTCTACCTTGTGTGGACACTATGACGCTGGTGGACGTCATGTTATAGCACACAAAAACGTGTGTGGACACTATGACTGGTGGACGTGTTATAGCACACACAAAACGCTCTACCTTGTGTGGACACTGGTGGTGGATGTCACGTTATAGCACACACAAAAACCTCTCTACCTTGTGTGGACACTGTGGCGCTGGTGGGCGTCACGTTATAGCACACACAAAACGTCTCTCTACCTTGTGTGGACACTCTCTCTACATCTCTCTACCTTGTGTGGATTGTGGACGCCACGTTATAGCACACACAAAACCTCTCTACCTTGTGTGACACTCTGGTGGATCTCACCTTGTGTGGACACTATGACGCTGGTGGACGCCACGTTATAGCACACACAAAACGCTCTCTACCTTGTGTGGACACTATGACGCTGGTGGATAGCACACGTGTGGACACTATGACGTTGGATAGCACACACAAAACGTCTCTCTGGACACTACATTGTGTGTGACACTATGACGCTGATGCTTATAGCACACACAAAACGTCTCTGGTGGACACTATGACGCTGGTGGACGTCATGTTATAGCACACACAAAACGTCTCTCTACCTTGTGTGGACACTATGATGCTGGTGGACGTCACGTTATAGCACACACAAAACGTCTCTCTACCTTGTGTGGACACTATGACGCTGGTGGACGTCACGTTATAGCACACACAAAACGGTGTGGACACTATGACGCTGGTGGACGTCATATAGCACACACAAAAACGTCTCTCTACCTTGTGTGGACACTATGACGCTGGTGGACGTCACGTTATAGCACACACAAAACGTCTCTCTACCTTGTGTGGACACTATGACTCTCTCTACCTTGTGTGGACACTATGATGCTGGTGGACGTCACGTTATAGCACACACAAAACGTCTCTCTACCTTGTGTGGACACTATGACGCTGGTGGACGTCACGTTATAGCACACACAAAACGTCTCTCTACCTTGTGTGGACACTATGACGCTGGTGGACGTCACGTTATAGCACACACAAAACGTCTCTCTACCTTGTGTGGACACTATGACGCTGGTGGACGCCACGGACACACAAAAACGCTCTCTACCTTGTGTGACACTATGACGCTGTCATGGGCGTCCACGATAGCACACACAAAACGCCTCTCTCTACCTTGTGTGGACACTAGCACAGCACAAAAAACGTCTCTCTACCTTGTGTGGACACTATGATGCTGGTGGACGTCATGTTATAGCACACACAAAACGTCTCTCTACCTTGTGTGGACACTATGACGCTGGTGGACGTCACGTTATAGGTGGTGTGGACACTACGTGGTGGATGTCGTTATAGCACACACAAAACGTCTCTCTACCTTGTGTGGACACTATGACGCTGGTGGACGCCACACACACAAAACGTCTCTTGTGGACACTATGACGCTGGTGGGCGTCAGACACACAAAAACGTCTCTCTACCTTGTGTGGACACTATGACGCTGGTGGGCGTCACGTTATAGCACACAAAACGCCTCTCTACCTTGGGATGTCATCACGTTATAGCACACACAAAACTTTCCTGTACCAAAATTAGATATGGAGATTCTTATTAGAAATTGATGGGAAAAAGGAGTCAGTTCTTTTATTTTCTGACCCAGGGATTTTAAAAGATTATGACTAGTACAAAATTAGCCAACCTCGGGTTTAGGAGGGAGAGGGAAATGTCCTGACTATGTGAAGAGGCTGTCCACTGGCATCCTGCATGTTTGTGCTTCGTCTGCATGTGACTTGCTGGTGCGTGTGCTAGAATTTACAGGACCCTTTCAGAGATCACCCTTTGAGAACAAATTAAGAGACTCCAAGGTTTACCAACATAGCTTCTTCTGGTTCCATAAGGCTGTTTTCTTCAACTTTCCACCTGTCTTTGGCTCCAATACTCTTAGCAACTGGGCTTCCTGACTTTGTTGTCCCATTTTTAGTTTTTTGAAAAAAATATATTATTTATCTATTTGCAGGCAGAGAGGGGAAGAGAGAGAGTGTGTATGGACGTGCCAGGGCCTCCAATCACTGTAAACAGATGCCAGATGCATGGGACACTTTGTGCATCTGGCTTACATGGACACTGGGGAATCAAAGCCAGGTCCTTAGGCTTTGCAGGCAAGCACCTTAATCGCTGAGCCATCTCTCCAGCCCCCATGTTTAGGTTTTATTTATTTTTTGGGAATGTCCAAGAATGGAAATTCATGTCACTCTTTTCTTAGTAGGGCATCAGCTCTGGAATGTTCCACAACTTTATACACATGTGTCTGCCAGGTTGCACTAATCTTACAGTGTCCCCTTTCAAGATGTGCACTGCTGAAGCGGCCACAGCTCACTATTCTTTAAAGTGAAAAAAATTATTTTAGTGAATTATAAATCTTATAAATATTGTATGTACAGCAAGAACTGTCTTTCTTGTTAGACTGGATTTTTGGGGTGTGCATGTGCATGTGTGGTATGTGGTGTGTGTAGTATGATGTGCATCTGCATCGGTCCTAGGTGCACGTGTGGAGAAGCTAGAGGAGGGTATTGCACATTTTCCTGAACAGCTCTTCTGCTTTGTTTCCCTGAGGCAGTGTGTCTCACTGAATCGGGAGTTTGATGTTTGTGGGTGCTGGGAATTAACTCAGGTCTTCATTATTTATTTATGAGAAAAAGAGGCAAGGGGAGAGAGAGAATAAATGTGTGCGGCAGGGCCTCCAGCCACTGCAAACAAACTCCAGATGCATGCGCCACCTTGTGCATCTGGCTTACGTGGGTACTGGGGAATTGAACCTGGGTCCTTAGGTTTCGAAGGCAAGTGCCTTAATTGCTAAGCCATCTCTCCAGCCCTCAGGTCTTCATTCTTGTAGGCAAGTGCTCTTAGTCACTGAGCTATCCCCTCGTCCCCAAGTACTATTGTGTGTGTGTGTGTGTAGTGTATGCATGTCGACGTGCAGATGCATGTGCATGTATCTGGAGTGTGTATGTGTGTGTGTGTGTGTGTATAGTGTATGCATGTTGATGTGCAGATGCATGTGCATGTATCTGGAGTGTGTATGTGTGTGTGTGTGGGACGTGCACACACAAAAACTCTATTGTGTGTATGCATGTTGATGTGCAGATGCATGTGCATGTATCTGGAGTGTGTATGTGTGTGGACACTATGACGTGTGGAGTGTATGCACACATGACTCTGCAGATGCATGTGCATGCATCTGGACTATGACGCTGTGGACGTGTGTATAGTGTGTGTCTCTCTAGTGTACACTGCATGTTGATGTGCAGATGCATGTGCATGTATCTGGAGTATGTGTGTGTGTGTGTGTGTGTATAGTATATGCATGTTGATGTGCAGATGCATGTGCATGTATCTGGAGTATGTGTGTGTGTGTGTGTGTAGTATATGCATGTCGATGTGCAGATGCATGTGCATGTATCTGGAGTATGTGTGTGTGTGTGTGTGTGTAGTGTATGCACCTGTTGATGCTGGTGGACGCAGATGCATGTGCATGTATCTGGTGGAGTATGTGTGTGTGTAGTGTGTGGACGCACGTTACACACAAAACCTCTCTCTACCTTGTGTAGACACTATGACGCTGGTGGGCGTGCAGATGCATGTGCATGTATCTGGAGTATGTGTGTGTAGTGGTGGATGCATGTCGATGTGCAGATGCATGTATCTTGTGTGTGTGTGGACATAGTGTATGCATGTTGATGTGCAGATGCATGTGCATGTATCTGTGTGGACACTATGTATGTGGGTGTGTGTATGTGGGTGTGTAGTGGTGGGCGTCGCGTGCACACACAAAACGTCTCTCTGCACCTTGTGTGGACACTATGACGCTGGTGGATCGTGCAGTGCAGATGCATGTGCATGTATCTGGACAAAACGCCTCTGTGTGTGGACACTATAGTGTATGCATGTCGACCTGCAGTGCACCATGTGCATGTATCTGGACCTTGTGTAGACACTATGTGTGGATGTCACGTTATAGCACACAAAACTTTCCTGTACCAAAATTAGATATGGAGATTCTTATTAGAAATTGATGGGAAAAAGGCGTTCTTTTATTTTCTGACCCAGGGATTTTAAAAGATTATGACTAGTATGCAACCTCGGGTTTAGGAGGGAGAGGGAAATGTCCTGACTATGTGCAGATGCCATGGCATCCTGCATGTTTCTGGAGTCTGTGTGACTTGTGTGTGTATAGTGTATGCATGTTAAGAGACGTTTACCAACATAGCAGATGCATGTGCTGTTTTCTTCAACTCTGTCTTTGGTATGTGTGTTGTGTTTTTAGTTTTTGAAAAAATATATTATTTATCTGCAGTGTGTATGCCATGTCACTGTAAACGATGCAGATGCATGTGCATGTATCTGGAGTATGTGTGTGTGTGTGTGCCCCCATGTTTAGGTTTTATTTATTTTTTTGTGTCCATGGATGTTCATGACATGCAGATGCATGTGCATGTATCTGGAGTTGCATGTGTGTCCCCTTTCAAGATGTGTGTGTGTAGTAAAAAAATTATGCATGTATGTACAGCAAGAACTGTCTTTCTTGTTAGACTGGAGATGCATGTGCATGTATCTGGTGTGTGTATGTGTGTGTGTGTGTGTCTGTAGTGTATGCATGTTTCGAACAGCTCTTCTGCTTTGTTTCCCTGATGCATGTGCATGTATCTGGAGCATGATGTGTGTGTGTGTGTGTCAGTAGTGCATGCATGGCCTCCAGCCACTGAAACAAACTCAGATGCATGTGCATGTATCTGGAGTATGTGTGTGTCCTTGGTTTGCATGCTCAACCATCTGCCCTCAGATGCATGTGTCATGTATCCCCTGGTCCCCAAGTACTGTGTGTGTGTGTGTGTGTGTAGTGTATGCATGTCGACGTGCAGATGCATGTGCATGTATCTGGAGTGTGTGTGTGTGTATAGTGTATGCATGTCGATGTGCAGATGCATGTGCATGTATCTGGAGTGTGTATGTGTGTGTGTGTGCGTGTATAGTGTATGCATGTCGATGTGCAGATGCATGTGCATGTATCTGGAGTGTATGTGTGTGTGTGTGTGTGTGTAGTGTATGCATGTTGACATGCAGATGCATGTATCTGGAGTGTGTGTGTGTGTGTGTGTGTAGTGTATGCATGTTGATGTGCAGATGCATGTGCATGTATCTGGAGTATGTGTGTGTGTGTGTGTGTGTGTGTGTAGTATATGCATGTTGATGTGCAGATGCATGTGCATGTATCTGGAGTGTGTGTGTGTATAGTGTAATGTGCATGCATGTGCATGTATCTGGTGCAGTGCATGTGCATGTATCTGGAGTGTGTATGTGTGTGTCTGGCGTGTGTGTATAGTGTATGTTGATGTGCAGATGTGCAGATGCATGTGCATGTATCTGGAGTATGTGTGTGTGTGTGTGTGTGTGTAGTGTATGCATGTTGACGTGCAGATGCATGTATCTGGATTGTGTGTGTGTGTGTCTGTAGTGTATGCATGTCAACGTGCAGATGCATGTGCATGTATCTGGAGAATGTGTGTGTGTGTATGTGTGTGTGTAGTGTATGCATGTCGATGTGCAGATGCATGTATCTGGAGTGTGTGTGTGTGTGTATGCATGTGTGTGTGTGTATGTGTGTGTGTGTAGTGTGTGTGTTGACGTGTATGTATGCATGTATGCATGACATGCAGATGCATGTGCATGTATCTGGAGTGTGTGTGTGTGTGTGTCTGTAGTGTATGCATGTCGACGTGCAGATGCATGTGCATGTATCTGGAGCATGTGTGTGTGTGTGTGTGTGTGTAGTGTATGCATGTCAATGTGCAGATGCATGTGCATGTATCTGGAGTATGTGTGTGTGTGTGTGTGTGTGTCTGAACTGTATGCATGTTGATGTGCAGATGCATGTATCTGGAGTATGTGTGTGTGTAGTTTATGCATGTTGATGTGCAGATGCATGTGCATGTATCTGGAGTGTGTATGTGTGTGTGTGTGCGTGTATAGTGTCTGCATGTCGACATGCAGATGCATGTGCATGCATCTGGAGTGTGTGTGTGTGTAGTGTAGTGTATGCATGTTGACGTGCAGATGCATGTGCATGTAGTGTATGCATGTTGACGTGCAGAAGCATGTGCATATATCTGGAGTATGTGTGTGTGTGTGTGTGTGCTGTATGCATGTCGATGTGCAGATGCATGTGCATGTAGTGTATGCATGTTGATGTGCAGAAGCATGTGCATGTATCTGGAGTGTGTGTGTGTGTGTACTGTATGCATGTCGATGTGCAGATGCATGTGCATGTATCTGGAGTGTGTGTATGTGTATGGTGTATGCATGTTGATGTGCAGATGCATGTGCATGTAGTGTATGCATGTTGACGTGCAGATGCATGTGCATGTATCTGGAGGCCAGCACAGATCATCAGGATCCTCCTCCTGTTTGCTCATCTGCATATTTCCTCGAGATGGAGTCTCTCTCATTGAACTCAGAACTGCTGTTGATCAGTCAGGCTGGCTGGCTAGCAGGTCCCAGCAATGTTCTGGTCTTCGCTCCACACAGGACTGGGCTTATGGGTGTGATTGACCACACCCGGCTTCTCACATAGATGCTGAGGAATAGAAGTCAGGGCTAATCAGGTCCTCTTAGACCCCTGTTCTTGCACAGTCATTTCCCCAGCCCATGAACTATTTTCATAAAAGTTATGACCTTGGGCCTGCCTTCTGTAAGCACACCAAAAGGTTCATGCTTCTTCTGTACCAGCTAGTGTAGAATTCTTACTCGGAGATCTATCCGCATAGCGTTTGCTGATTCACTGAGTGTTCATCAAGAGCTGTCATATTCCAGGCACTGTTGTTGGTGCTGGAGATCTCGCCGAGCAAATGAAAGAAAGTTCCTGACTATGGAGTTGGAGTTGGAATCTTAATAACGGGACTATGTAACACAGGGGGGAAAGAACAATGCACATATAAGCTAATGATAGGAGATGATAGGTATATAAAAGGAAATGATGCGAAGGACGGCAGTTTACCTAAGGAAGTGCTAACTGACTCAAAGCCATTTGACACAGCAGAGAATTTTGATTCTGCAAAGATTGATTTTACCTTTTATTGAAAGATGACACTGGAGTAAATCCATGCTTAACCATTGAATTGCAGATCTTTGGACCTGATTTGTCTTCTGTCTACTTTCAGAGCGTGAAGTTGCATCTGGAGATGGAAATACCGTGAGAGAAGAGATCGTGAGAGAGAACGCTGCTCGGTCGCCTGTCATGAAATGGTTAAATCCACGTTGATCCTCGGCTGGAGTGTCAAGAGAAGGCTCTACCTTAGTGATCAATACTCAGCCAACATTTTAAGAACTGTCTAGATTATAGAATACGGACATATAACTTTTGAAGATCAAGTGTGATTCAGAGTGGATCCAGAAAAAAAAAGTAGGCTACATATGAGACAGATATTTGTTAAATATTTAATGCATATAGATTTGTAATTGTGTGTGTGTAGTAACACTGAGGATCGACAAATGCAATTTAAATGATCTGCATAGATCGAAGAGTAATCTAGTGAAGGCTGAAGACCACAGCCAGCCTATGGGTTCCTTGACTTGGAGATAGATTATATATATTCATTCTTGTTGAGATGAGGGAAGAGTTAGGATCAAGAAGAGAAGGGGAAATACTTAGCTCTTTCTCACAGTAGCTTTCAACAGAATTTGTTATTTTTTTCAACTTGAAGAAAAGTAAAAAAACAAACAAACAGAAAACCCTCAAAGTATGTAAAACCTGTAAGAGTTTGAGTAATAACCTTGAATTAAACTACTGCTAATGTAGTTCTCATGGTGGTTCTGGGCAAAGGACTTCTGTCACTGGCTTAAAGAGTGCCGCTTTGCAAGACAGAGCTACGATGAAGTATTTTGCCTTTTGGGGTGATGAGAAGGGGTAAATATTTATATATTTTTATAAAATATGTTCATTCAAGCCATCCTCCATACTCATCTATCTTACCTTCCTAAGGAAATGAACTTAATATTGTTTAAAATGATTACGGTAAAGATTTATCCCGTAATTATGGTTTGCAAAACCCAAGCATGGCCCTTTTATTATGCATAATTACAGCAAAATCAACAAGAAAAACATAGTCACTCTGACGTTGTAAGATGTCAAAACATAAGCAACAGAAACAATTGCTTTTGAGAATACCATGACTTGGATTAATTTTAAATTTAAACTGTCTAGAAGGGCTTGTGAAACAAGAAAGAGTTTTCAGCACAAAACACAATTTTAACTTAGTTTCTTTTCTTTCCAACTTGACTGATAAGTGGAACGAGGAGCACCCTTGGGAGGAACTGCGGATGAACAGGACTCTTGTAGTGAATGTTGTCAGGAAATATTTACAGAAGTATTTTATTTGAAATGAAGGGCTTATTTAAGAATTATTTCATTATTTACTTATATTTTATTCTCTGAGTTTGCCAACAGAGTTGTGAATGTCTCTTGAATGTAAGTAAGCACAATAAGCTGTTAGGTTTAGTTTTAAAAGAACAAGTTGACTATTGTTCAATAAAAAACAAAAATGACAAAGTGGTTCCATGTTGATTGCTTTTGGTAAATCATTACACCTTACTCATTTGATCAGTAGGACCTCTTATGCATGTTAAAGCGAAAGGTACATTAATGAAAGATACTCATCCACTATGAGGTTAAAACAGAAAACAGTGACAATCTATACTTTCACCCAAGTGCAATGAGGTTTCAGGATATGTTCTTAGGAAGTGAGGTTACTTAAAAATCTGTTGTCCTGGCATGAAGCCCAAGCCCAAATTCAATATTCTTTTGCGATTAGTATAAGCAGTAGAACAGAGTTAGACAAGGCACAACCGGCCTTTATTCCTGACTCTAAAGCAACCTCCTCCTGTGTGACCATAAATGATAAAAATCCAGTAAGAGTAAATTTATCGACTCTGAAGTTGCAGGCATGTTTCTTGAATTTGCTGACTCATATTATGGGGTGCTTTTTTAAAAGTATTTTTAAAATATGTTTAATTTATTTATTTTTCATTTTGGGGGCGTGTGCCAGGGCCTCCAGCCACTGCAAATGAACTCCAGATGCATGTGCCCCCTTGTGAATCTGGTTTATGTGGGACCTGCGGAATTGAACCTAGGTCCTTTGGTTTTGCAGGCAAGTGCCTTAACCTGTAAGCCATCCCTCTAGCCCCAACAGTTTTTATTTATTTATTCATATTTTAGACAGAGTGAGTGCAAGAGAGAGAGAGACAAAGACAGAGGAGAAATAGAGAATTAGCCAGCTAGGGCCTGAGCCACTGCAATGGAACTCCTTGCGCTTGCACCACCTCCTGGGCATGTGCGACTTTGCAGTTGCCTCACCTTTGTGCATCTGGCTAAGGTGGGATCTGGAGAGTCAAACATTGGTCCTTAGGCTTTGCAGGCAAGCGACTTAACTGCTAAGCCATCTCTCCAGCTCCCCAATAGTTTTTTTTTTTGTTGTTGTTGTTTTTCAAGGTAGGGCCTCACTCTAGCTCAGGCTGATCTGGAATTCACTATGTAGTCTCAGGGTGGCCTTGAACTCATGGAGATTCTCCTATCTCTGCCTCCTGAGTGCTAAGATTAAAGGCATGTGCCATCACACCTGGCTTTAGTTTTTTTTTTTTTTTTAATATTATTTATTTATTTATTTTCAAAGAGTGAGAGAGAAAGAGAAAGGGAGTAGAGAATGGGCACACCAGGGCCTCTAGCCAGTGCAAACAAACTCCAGGTGCATGTGCCACCTTGTGCATCTGGCTTAGGAGGGTACCGGGGAATCAAACCCAGGTCTTTAGGCTTTGCAGTCAAGTGCCTTAATCACTGAGCCATCTCTCCAGCCTGATGCAATGGTTTAAAAAAGGTTTTAAACTACTTTATTTATTTTTGGAGAGAGACACAGAGAGAGACAGACAGAGAGAGAGGGAGAGGAAGACAGATAGAGATGGGTGTGCCAGCAGTCTCTCAGCTGCTGTGAACGAAATCCAGATGGTTTGCAGTGACTGGAGGCCCTGACGTGCCCATTCTCTCTCTCTGTGTCTCTTTCTCTCTCTCAAATAAATAAATAAATAAATAAAATATTTAAAAATGTTAGAAAAAAATATTTTAAAAAAGGAATATACTTCTGAGGCTGGGGAGATGGCTCAGCAGTTAAGGTGCTTGCCTACAATGCCTAATGATCTGGGCTGAATCCCCTAGTACCCATGTAAGGCCAGATGCACAAAGTGGCACATACATCTGGAATTCCTGGGCAGTGGCTGGAGGCCCTGGCGTGCCCATTCTGTCTCTCCTTGAGAATAAATGAATATATTTTTAAAGAAAAGAATATAATTCTGTATTTCAATAAATAAATAATATATATTAAAAATAACATAATTCTGCCTTTCAATAAATAAATAATATATATTAAAAATAATATAATTCTGTATTTCAACTATTTTGAGATGTATCCAGATGTAGAGACAGAATTTCAAACTGACTACAGAAGACAGCTGTAAGGCTTTAAACAAAATACAATTTAACCCTTAAAGCCTTAGCCATGACTGTTACCAGTATGATTTTGATCAAATATTTCACAATTTCTTAAATAATCAAAATAAAAAGAGACTCCCTGCAATTTATGTGTTGGCCTTCATGCAAGCTTAACATGACCTTAATATTTGTCCTTTCTGTTTTATAAATGTTACAAGATACATTTTATTTTTGTCATTATATATATATATATATATATATATATATATATATATATATATATAAAATAAGATCAGTTTTATACATGTAAGACTGGTTTCTTTTGTTATATGTATGAATAGAATGTGAAATTATATATATATATATATATTAAAAAAAGACAATTGTAGTTGTGTACAAAGACTACAGAAAAGCCAGGAGAGGTGGCGCATGCCTTGGCACACGCCTTTAATCCCAGCACTCGGGAGGCAGAGGTAGAGGTAGGAGGAGCGCCATGAGTTTGAGGCCAACCTGAGACTACAAAGTGAGTTCCAGGTCAGCCTGGGCTAGAGTGAGACCCTGCCTCAAAAAAAAAAAAAAAAAAAAAAAAAAACAAAAAAAGAAAGAAAAGAAGAAGGAAGAACGACAACAGCGCACATTTGCATACATAGTACCTCTCCCTTGGAGCAAACACCCGGTCCAACAGACACAAAACCAGGGAACCCTTAGAATGCAGAACGAAAGGTCTTTGGACCAGTTTTTAAAAATGTTTTATTTTGTATTTATTTATGAGAGAGAGATACAGAAATAGGCAGGTAGAGAGAGAGAAAGACAATGGGTGCGCCAGGGCCTCCAGCCACTGCAAACGAGCTCCAGATGCATGCGCCCCCTTGTGCATCTGACTTATGTGGGTCCTGGAGAATCAAGCCTCAAACTGGGGTCCTTAGGCTTCGCAGGCATACGCCTTAACCACTAAGCCATCTCTCCAGCCCCCAAAGTGTACATTCTTGAAGTTACATTCTACCTTCTGCACCTACTCTATCTGTGTCAAGCAGGTGACTTGGGCCACCAGGGTTTTAAAATATTTCCTGACACCTGTGGAGTGGGTAAATATTTCCTGTTTTTTTTTTTTTTTTTTTTTTTTTTTTTTTGTGTGTGTGTGTCTAGAGAAAACAGGAATTAACAACTTGGACGTGATTACTGAACACCAGCAGTGCGTGGCCTCTCCATAAGCAGTTTCCAGATGAGATATTCATCTTGAAATCCACTATCACTTACGTCACTGAAGTGATGAACGCAGTGTCTTAATGAACTCACATGGGTTGAATGGGGAGGGGGAGAGGGAAGCCTTGTGCTCAGAGGGATGGCGCCTGTGCTTGTTCTAGAAGGTGTGGAATAGAGGTATCAATTCAGTTTTAAGTCTTCCAAAGTAAGCAAGACGGAGAAAAAGAAAAGAGTGAGTGTGCATCCCGCCAGTGGCTCTGAGCTAGTTCACACGCTTAACAATGTTCTCTGCCATCTTAAAGGTCTGAGGAAGGAGAGGAAGGTGAGTCTTCTCAGGAGAGGGAGTCCGTGTGGCACTGTGCCACCTGCTGCTACTGACCTCAGGCGTTCTTTTCAGTGTCCGGCTTCTGTTCCCCTTTCCCATGTCCTGTGGGTGATGGCTTATGGCACAGTGGAAAAATCATCCATCCCGTCGAATCAAGGTGTCTGCCATGTAGTAGGCTTCTCAATGGATAGTGGATATCTGTGTTATTATAAAAGCCAACGTTGGGCTGGAGAGATGACTCAGTGGTTAAGGCACTTGCCTGCGAAGCCTGAAGGACCTAGGTTCAATTCCCCAGGACTCATGTAAGCCAGATGCACAGGGGGGGCATGCATCTGGAGTTCATTTGCAGTGGCTGGAGGCCCTGATGTGCCCATTCTCTCTTTCCCTCTGCCTCTTTCTCTCTCTGTCTGTTGCTCTCAAATAAATAAAAATAAACAAAAAAAAATGTAAAAGCCAACCTTATTGCAAAATTTGTTCTCTAACAGATGCTGCAAGACTGGTTTAGATGAACTGATAAAGAAAAAAGAAAACCAACTGCACAAACTTAAAGATATTCCTGAATGACGGCAGACAGCAACGAGGGAAAATTCAGTTAATACGACTTGAAACTCTCACAGTTCTACAAAAGAAGTGACTATTTTTAAAGAACAAATACCTGGGTTCTATTTAAATCTCCAAACAATTATTAGCATGCTCCTAGAAAAAAAAAAAAAGCAAAGGTACAATACTTAGGAGAATGTGAGGGAGTCCTACAGATGTGGCATACTTCCCTGTGTGCTATTTTTAGTTTTCTAGTCCTGCCTTTTATTTCAGGACTTGGTTCACTTCCTTTGCGGCTTCCCCTTAACTTATTCATACCTTTCTTTCTTATATAATGCATTTTAAGCTGCCTTAAAAAGAAATCTCAGCTCGTAAAGGAAACCCAAGGAATGTTGGTCAGTTCAGGAATTCCTGCTTGTCTTGGCAACAGTGAAGTTTTTTTTTTTTTTTTTTTTTGGGTGAAAACAACGGAGGAAATTCAGTAGCTTTTTTTACTTTCTAGTTATTTGATGCATCAATCTACCATTTGGATGTGAGGTTAGGAATAAGTAGATACTAAATGTCATTTCACAAAGTTTTGCATGGCTGGTAGGAAGTAGAAGAGTTTGAAAATAGACTTCATTTTCCATGGATTTATTTTTTAAAAAATCTAGTTTTACCAATAAGGAGAAAATCCAGTGCTCTAAAGCTATTGCATCCTTTATCTGTGCTCTGTCTCAGGCAGGCTTATTCTAGAAGAGTATTTATTCAATATAGTGCAAACAGGAGTTGCGTGAGGACATGAACAAGGATGGTCTTTGTCCCTTGCAGAGAAACTGATGGTGGCACTAATAAAATGGAAGCACAGGGCTGGAGAGATGGCTTAGTGTTTAAGGTGTTTGCCTGCAGAACCAAAGGACCCAGGTTCAATTCCCCAGGACCCACGTAAGCCAGATGCACAAGATGGTGCATGTGTCTGAAATTTGTTTGCAGTGACTGGAGGCCCTAGTGTGCCTATTCTCTTTCTCTATCTGCCTCTCTCTCTCCAATAAATAAATAAAAATAAAATATAAATTTTAAAAAATGGAAACACAGAAGTACCAATGAGGTAGCTTATGATTCTTCGGTAGCAAGTAAAATGAAAAAAAAAAAAAAAAAAAAAAGACTTCAACCAACTTCAATTAAAGTCGTTTTCTTGGTAGGGTGTAAGGTGCTTCCACAATGGAAAAAGAGAAAATACCGGTCAAAGAGGCTGGTTTGGAAAGTGCAGGTCAATGGAGGTGGGGTGGGTGGTGGTGGTAAGAGGCGGCTGAGTGCTGCCACTGCTGTGTTGTACTCCTTACCCCAGGGTTCTTTAAAACTTGTGGGACTCAGGTGTCTCCGCCACTTTAGCAAGTGGCTTGTGGCAATTCTTCTTCCTTTGTAAGTGGGGCTCAGTTTTGGCTTTGGCCAAAGCCATTCAGCGTCCTGTCCAACCAATGAGGAAAGAAGGCTGTGGAAGAAGTCTGGCTTAGGAAGACATGATTAAGACAAGTCCATGCCTTCCCTTACCTATTAAGTTCCTCTGTTGGAGGCAGAGGCAGGAGGATTGCTGTGAGTTCGAGGGTAGGCTGAGACTACACAGTGAATTTCAGATCAGTCTGGGCTAGAGGAGAACTCTATCTCAACAAAAAGAAAGAAAGAAAGAAAAAGAAAGAAAGAAAGAAAGAAAGAAAGAAGGTAGGCTGAGACTACACAGTGAATTTCAGAAGTCTGGGCTAGAAGAACTCTATCTCAACAAAAAGAAAAAAAAAAAAAGAAAGAAAGAAAGAAAGAAAGAAAGAAAGAAAGAAAGAAAGAAAGAAAGTAGGCTGTGACTACACAGTGAATTTCAGATCAGTCTGGGCTAGAGGAGAACTCTATCTCAACAAAAGAAAGAAAGAAAGAAAGAAAGAAAGAAAGAAAGAAAGAAAGAAAGAAAGAAAGAAAGTAGGCTGAGACTACACAGTGAATTTCAGATCAGTCTGGGCTAGAGGAGAACTCTATCTCAACAAAAAAAAGAAAGAAAGAAAGAAAGAAAGAAAGAAAGAAAGAAAGAAAGAAAGAAAGAAAGAAGAAAAAGCCCTGCTGGTGACTGGGGTACAGCTCAATGGTTGCATTTCTAAAACTCAAAACTGAGGACAAATGTGAATTCGTACATATGCCTTCATGCTGTTGGCCTGCTTCATGGGTGAAAAGTGAGGTGAGAAAAACTAGTTCAGAAGGTTCCACCGATTCTAGTGTCTGCTTTCTTTTCCTTGAGGGCAGACTGGGCTGCCCTCGCTCAGTGTTCTGTGTGTTTTGAAATGCGGGGAGATAATGTACAAAGGGGAGCCCGCTTCCTGGGGAAGAGCGAGGGCCAGGCCAGCGGGCGGATTTTCCCAGACGCGCGGTTTACCGACAGGTGCTGGAATGTAGCGGTTTTGGGGATTTCTTCCTGGGCTCGGGCTTACTTGTGTCTTTTGGAATGAGCCGCCTTCAGCGTGCTAGAGGGGACTCTGCTCAATCGGCTGTGGGAAAAGAGAAAAAAAATTCCCTTTAATAATAACTCGAAAACATGGGCTTGTTTATTCTGAAAGAGCGGGATACATCCTCATTCCACACAAACAATGTGACACAGACTGGAGCCAGGCCAAGGGGTTTCTATGAATAGAACAGGGCAGAGAATATTGGACTCACCTTCGGATTTGCAAGGCAATCCTGGATGTCCGCTCCAGCAGAGGAAATTGTTTACCGGCTCTTCAGAGGTGGAAATTCACAGGATTCCCTCCATTCCTCCCACACACCTCGGACCAGCATGGATTTGCTAAGCTTAACGCGTGAGCCAAGTGGCAGAGAGGATGTTGTCACCTGTGATTAGAGAGACCTCTGCTCTTGAGATGCAATTACAGGCTATGGATGTCAAGGGAGGGAAGATTACAGTGGTTATCTGTCCAACATGGGACACATTCTAGGAGCTCAGAAGATCCCTGCAACCACGGATAATGGAGAGCCTTACCTGCAAGAGGGGTTCTTCTACACACACGCACATGCACACACCAATGTTTAAGCTAGAAGATGGGCAGAGTAAGAGTAACGTTAACTAACAATAAAATAGAATGATTACAACACTATGCTGTATTGAGGTATATTTTATTAAGGCATCAAAAATCATACGACTTGCTTATTTCTGGAGCTTTCCATTTCATATTTTCGGATAGATGTTGTACACAGGAACAAGATGCCCAGGAGCAGCCCACGGGGTTGACAGGGCAGTGGCATCTGGCCCACTGAGCTGAGCTATGTTGGGTTCTATAGACGTGAGGCTTGTGTCTGGACTTACTTGATTGCAAGGAAGGGAAACCCACTCAAAAGGACTGAGGTTAAAAAAAAAAAGGACAGGGCTGGAGAGATGGCTTAGGGGTTAAGGCGTTTGCCTTCAAGGCCAAAGGACCCTGTTTCGATTCTCCAGGACCCACATCAGCCAGATGCACAAGGGGGCGCATGCTTCTGGAGTTTGTTTGCAGTGGCTGGAGGCCCTGGCACACACATTCTCTCTTTACCTGTCTCTCTGTGCCTCTCTCTTTCTCTCTGTCAAATAAATAAATAAGAAAAAAAAAAAAAAGGACAGACAGGAGAGTGTTGTAAGCATACAGAAAACTTAGAATATACATGCCTGGCACTGTGAAAATTGGGGAGGTAGCCATGTACTTTTCTCCTGCCCATTGACTCTGTTGTTACCTTCTTTTTGTGTTGTTTTTGTTTTTGTTTCTGTTTTGGTATTTTTTGAGGTAAGGTTTCGCTCTAGCCCAGGCTGACCTGGAAATTCGCTCTGTAGTCTCAGGTGGCCTCGAACTCACGGTGATCCTCCTACCTTTGCCTCTCAAGTGCTGGGATTAAAGGCGTGCACCATTACGCCCAACTAGAATTGCCTTCTAAAAAAATATTTATTTGGGTTGGAGAGATGGCTTAATCTTTAAGTTGTTTGCCTGTGAAACCAAAGGACCTAGGTTCAAGTCCCCAGGACCCATGTAAGCCAGACGCACAAGGTGGTGCATGTGTCTGAAGTTGGTTTGCAGTGGCTGGAGGCCCTGGTGTGCCCATTCTCTCTGTCTGTCTCCGCTCCATCTCTTTCTCTCTGCTTGCAAATAAAATAAAATAAAATAAAATAAAATAAAATAAAATAAAATAAAATAAAATAAAATAAAATAAAATGATTTTAAGAATTATTTATTTATTTATGAGAGAGAGAGAGAAGGAAAGAATGAGCATGCTGGAGCTTCTTGCTACTGCAAATGAATTTCTGCTGCATGTACTATTTTGTATACCTGGCTTCATGTGGGTACTGGGGAACAGAGCCCAGGTTGGCAGATTTTGCATGCGAGCCTTTAATCACTGAGCCATCTCCCAGATCTGCTGCCTTCTTTCTACTGGGTTTCTTCTCCTTTTAATCAATGCTCTTTTTCTGCTTAACAATGTTAGTTAGTACTATCATAATGCTTGGTGGAGGCTTGCCTAGCGTGGATAAGGCTCTAGGCTTGATCTCCAGAAGCAACAAAAAATAGTAATAAATAATAAACTTCAGGCGCTATAATAATAACAGTTACATGTAGTGGATTTATGAGCCACACAAGCTCTAAGTGCTTTGCATATTTTCATTTTCTTCACAACTGCACGAGTGAGGTAAATACGATGCAAAAGGCTGGGCGTGGTGGTGCCACGTCGGCAGAGGTGGGAGGATCACCATGAGTTCAAGGCCACCCTGAGAATACGTCGTGAATTTCAGGTCAGCCTGGGCTAGAGTGAGACCCTACCTTGAAAAAAAAAGTTTATTTGTGGGTGCTGGAGAGATGGCTCAGCAGTTGAGATGCTTGCCTGCAATGGCTGGAGGCCCTGGCATGCCCATTCTCTCTCTTTCTCTCTCTGCCTCTTTCTCTGTCTCAAATAAATAAAGACATAAAATATATTTTAAAAAAAGAAGAGGAGTAAGAGAAAGAGGAGAGACAGACACTGGGGTTCTGGTAACCTGTTCAACCCTTCAAGGACACATCTTCAGTGATCCAACTTCTTCCCAAGTCCCACTGAGGGTTCTATTACCTCCCAGTAGCATCTTGGTCGTGAGGGCAAACTTTGGCTTGGGAGCAAACCCAACCTGGGCCTTTCTTTGTGAGGAAGTCAGTGTTCCGTGTCCCATGTCACCCGTGTGTGGTAGTCAACCAACCTGGAGGCTAGGGGGTCTCCAACAGCTGCCTTGGGATCATTTGTCTGCAGCAAGTGCCTTTCTGCAGCTCTTCTGTCTGGAGGGGGACCTTTGTGTAGTTCAGTGCCTGGGGGAACCACCTTGATAATTTATTTGTGTAGTGGCTCTTCTTTCACAGCCTACATGAAACCACCAGAAAATGTCTTTTGCCAACCCAAGACTCCTATCTCCAGGGAGCAGATGTCTTATTTATGTTTGGATAAACTATAAAAAAGAAAAATATTTCTGGGGAAAAGAATCAAGACGGAAGTGAAATATGGTGTCCTGAATTTGAGGTGGGGGGAGGAGGTGGTAACTAAAAGGAAATTCCGTAGGTGGTTCACCAGAGCTCAAGTCCTTTGGGTTTTTATTAATCTAAAGGAGGAAAAAAAAAAAAGGCAAAGCGAAAATAACTTTTCATATTTAAAAGGCAACACCCGAGATGGCCGGAAAATGGCCAAGGAATCTATGGCTCTATGCTACTTAGGCACAATAAAAAATACATTTTTCAGGGTTGCGCATCTCCTGGGTATTGTGATAGCTTACCACTGTGCTCATGGGCTTTTGGTGAACAATAGACAGGAACCAGAGAAAAGGCATCACAATTCCATCAAGACTGCTTACATTTTAATTTTGGCCCAAGTAAAAGAAACCCTAGATGGACTTTCCAAAGTGTCCAAGGAGTAAAAATCGAGAAGATTTTTTTTAAGATAGCGAAATGGGTTTGAAGATTTGCCTTCGATTGTAATTTGCATGCATTACCACCACAAGCATAACATAAGTTCCTTAAAGACAGGGGAGGGGCCTGGTGAGATGGCTCAGCAGTTAAGGTACTTGCCTGCAAAACTTAAGGACCCAGGTTCTATTCGCTAGTGCCCACATAAAGCCAGATGCACAAAGTGGCGCATGCATCCAGAAGTCATTTACGGTGGTCCTACCATACTCTCTCTGTGTCTTCCTCTCTCTCTCATAAATAAATAAATAAATAAATAAATAAATAAATAAATAAATAAATAAAAAGTTAAAGACAGAGGAAGCTGTTCTGTATCCTTCATGAATTTGGTCTGTGTTTCATATAGATTAGAAGAGAAATAAATGCTTAGTTATAAATAAATCAAGGGACCCTTGTCTGTACTGCTCAATCCTGCTCTCTTTCTCTCTCTTTTTTTTTTTTTTTAAATAAGATGTCTTTCAACTAATGTGCTCATTCAGTAAAGTTACTGATGATACTGGGTCTACAAACATGTAAAAAAGGAAGCTCACGGTTCAGGAGCAAGACAGACAATGGTACAGGGGACACTAGAGTGGGGACAGCTTTGAGTGCTGGTAAGAACAGGTCTACTGGGGATTCAAACAGCGCCCAGTGGATGAACCGGGATTCTTAGGTGTCCGGTCAGAAACAATGCAGGTCCAGGGAGCTGGAGGCGGAGGAGAAAAAACAAGAATAAGGCATGGAGATTTGTGAGATGAGGGCATATGGGGGATGTCAAGTAATCCGCCATGACAAGTGTGTTCATGAGATGGAGCTGTGAAGGGAAGCTCCGAGCAGTTGGTGGAAGGCATTGGTACTATATTGGGTTGACGGTTTTCTTCTATAGCAAAGAGGTGGAAGCTGAGATCGACTGGTGGTGATAATAATGATTTCTACAAAGGAAGAGGTCAGAAAGAAAGCCAAGTGACCTGCTTTGAAGACTACCATCCTTCAAAATAGAGATACTTTTAAATTTTTTAAAAACTTAAAAGTATTTTTATTTGTTTATTAGAGAGAGAGAGAGGGAGAAAGAGAGAGAGAATGGGTGCACCAGGGCCTCCAGCCACTGCAAATGAACTCCAGATGCATGCGCCACCTTGTGCAACTGGCTTACGTGGGTCCTGGGGAATCGAACCTGGGTCCTTAGGCTTTATAGGCAAGTGCCTTAAAGGCTAAGCCATCTCTCCAGCCCTTTAAAATATATTTAAAAGAGAGCTGGAGAGATGGCTTGGCAGTTAAGTCACTTGCCTGCAAAGCCTAGTGACCCGGGTTCAATTCCATAGGACCCACATAAAGCCAGATGCACAAGGTGGTGCATGAGTCTGGAGTTCTTTTGCAGTGACTAGAGGCCCTGGTGCACTCATTTATTCTCTCTCTCTCTCATAAGATAAATAAGTTATAGCAGACAGCTTCAGGTTCACTGAGATGAACTTCCAGACCAGGCATAGTTATGGAGGAAGGGATTTATTGAAGCTTACAGATCCAGGGGAAGTTCCATAATGGCAGAAGAAGCTGGCCTGTCTTTTACAGGACCAGGCAGAGAGAGAGAAAGCCAAAAGCCAAAAGCCACACAGCACAGCACACCTCAGGAACTCCAGCTAGGCACACTTTGCATTTCTTTAGATTGAAATCCTAAACCCCCCACCACACCTTAAGATCCGTCCAATGACACCGCCTCCAGCCAGGTGGCTGCAGATGCAAACTATAAACTAATAAGACACTTAATATATTGGGGGCCATAAGTCAATATAATTGTAAAATATTCAAAAGATATGAGGGTGAATCAACAGAATTTGGTGAGAAATTGGACAGTGTGGATGTTTGGGGAAGATACTGGTTGGTGACTAAGCATGGCATAGGAGAAATTCTGTTTTAGACATGGTAAGAAGTGATGGGTCATACAGATGGCAATGAGCAGAGGCATAGGTCTGTGCTTGTGACATCACAATGGCCATTGTGACCCGGCAGTACCCAACTGTGATATCACAAAGCCACACTCTGACGTCACAATGCCAACACTCCCACAGGGACACCACAGTGCCCAACTATGACATTGCAATAACCTACTCTCACATAAAAATACTCTACATGGGGGCTGGAGAGATGGCTTAGTGGTAAAGGTGCTTGTCTGCAAAGCCAAAGGACCCAGGTTCGATTCCACAGGACCCACGCAAACCAGATGCACAAGGGGGTGCATACATCTGGAATGCATTTGCAGTGGCTGGAGGCCCTGGTGCACCTATTCCCTCTTTCTCTCTCTCTCTCTCACTCTGCCTCTTTCCCACTTTCAAATAGATAAATAAATAGAAATACAAATAAAATATAATAAAATACATAGGATCAAAATGTCCTACTGTAACATTTCAGTGCTCCAAACTGACATCAAAATGCCCACTTGTGACATCACAAAGCCCAAATATGACAACAAAGCACCCCAGTGTTCAATCCTGATGCCCTGCTGTGACAATACAGTACACAACTGTGTCATCACAATGCCTTACTCTGACACCAGTGTACCTGACTTTGACAGCACAGTGACCCTGTATGACATCACAATTACAGAATGTGACATCACAACTCAAAACTGTGACAGCATAATTCCCTGTAGTGATGTCATACTGCCCTTTTGTAACTTCAAAATGCTCTGTTGTGACATCACAATACCCAATATGACATCACAACACGCTATTTTACTTTATACTGCCTACTGTGTCTTAAAATACTCCACAGTGACATCTCTATGCCTGACTTACTTCACAATGTCTCACGGTAATACCACAATTTGTTCATGTGATATCATCATACGGAAAGTGTCATTATAATACCCCGTAGTGACTTTACAAGTCCTGCCTGGGACATCACAATGCGACACTGTGACTACATTGTGACATTGGCATTAAGGCACCCCACTGTGTCATCTTAATGAATCATTTCGTGTCATAATGACCCCCCGCTACATCACAACGTGACACTGTGACTTCATGATACCCTACAGTGACATTGTGATTTTTTTTTTTTTTGAGGTAGGGTCTCACTCTAGCCCAGGCTGAGATGTCATAATATTTTTTAATTTTTTTAATCGTTTTTATTTATTTATTTATTTATTAGAGACAGAGGGACTGAGGGAGAGAGAGAGACAGAGAGAGAATGGGCACTCCAGGGCCTCTAGCCATGCAAACGAACTCCAGATGCATGTGCCATGATGCGCATCTGGCTAACGTGGGACCTGGAGAATCGAACCTGGGTCCTTAGGCTTCGCAGGCAAGTGCCTTAACTGCGAAGCCATCTCTCCAGCCCAGACATCATAATTTTTAAAATGACACATATGAATTTGTAACGGACCAGAAATACTAATAAATGCCTAATATCTGATACTTTGACTTCTTATTTTTCTGGATGAAAACACTGGGAATTTAATAAACAATTATTGTCTATGCAGACAATATTTTTCTCCTTATTTCTTAGCATTTCCAAGTTTGTTCAAGTTACCCTCAAGGAAGATGACCCTAATTATGCCGTATCACTTACGTCAAGTCCAGTTCTACTGGCCAAACTGACTTAAAGATGGATCAATTCTCACGTCTACCAAAGGAGACTTACAGAGTTATTTTCTGAGGTCTGGTGGTGAGGAAAGAAAACTTCCCTGCCGTTGGATAGAGTCGTACCTGAGTGTTGCAGAAGCTGTCTTGTCTGGGGCAAAGTTCTTTCATGTTGAATTCACCGGTGTTGGGGGCCAGCGAGAGGGCAGCTAATTGCATCTCTGGAATTGTATGATTACAGCAGATACTTTCCTTCTGGAGGAATTCGTGGTTGCTACAAGCTACATCTATTGCGAGTGCAGAGAACCACAGATGAGCCTTTCTGCATAATTAGGTGAGACCTACAGCAATGTGTCTCTGGGCTAGTGGACTTAGTGAGGGACAAACTTAAGACAGGAGCCATACCAGACTGCCTAACATTAAAACCGCAGAAGAGGGCTGGAGAGATGGCTTAGTGGTTAAGGCGCCTGCCCGCTAAGCCTAAGAACCCGGTTCCAATCTCCAGGTCCCACGTTTAGCCAGATGCAAAAGTGAGGTAAGGGCGCAATGCCGCACTTGCCCACAAGGGGGCGCACGCATCTGGATTTTGTTCACAGCAGCTGAGAGACTGCTGGTGCACCCATCTCTATCTGTCTCCCTCTCCCCTCTCTCTCTCTGTATGTCTCTCTCTGTCTCTCTCTCCAAAAATAAATAAAGAAAAAAAAAAAAAAAAAAACCACACAAGACAGGTGAGTAGTGGCTGTTATTATACTTGTCACTGATTCTCTTGCTCACTTCAGTAGCGACCATGTTTCCCTGCAGGCATGAGGATCTGACTTAGATCCCCAGAACCTACATAAGAATGTCATGGGTAGTGGCACGAGCTTGCAGTGTAACCCCAGTGCTGGGGTGGGGGTGGTAGGTGGACCCTAGGACTTGCTGGTTAGACAATCAGCCTCATTGGAAAATTACCCTATCATAAAAAGGTGGACGATATTTCTGAGGAGCAGCCCCTGAGGTTGTCCTCTGGCCTCTACATGCGCCCCCACTCACATGGGGTGGGGGGGAGGGTGAAATAGGTGCCATTGACTCCAAATTTGGCCTGCTTTGGAGTGTCTTAAAACCTCTATAGAAATGTAAAATAGAAAGATAAAAGATAGCCGGGCGTGGTGGCGCACGCCTTTAATCCCAGCACTCGGGAGGCAGAGGTAGGAGGATCGCTGAGAGTTCAAGGCCACCCTGAGACTACATAGTTAATTCCGGGTCAGCCTGGACCAGAGTGAAACCCTACCTCGAAAAAAAGAAAAAAAAAAAAAAAAAAAAAAAAAAAAGATAAAAGAAAGCAGAATTTCTTTAAGATAATTAAAAAATATTTTCATTATTTATTTTTTTTGGGGGGGAGAGAGAGAAAATGGGCATGCCAGGGCCTCTAGCCATTGTAAAGAAACTCTTGACACAGGCAACACCATGTGCATCTGGCTTATGTGGGTACTGAGGCATTGAACCCTGATCCTTTGGCTTCTCAGGCAAGTGCCTTAACCACTAAGGCATCTCTCTCCAGCCCACAAAGCAGATTTTTAAAATATGTTTGAGATCAGCTGTTAACATAAACGAAACACTTTTCACATTACTTTTGAGTACTTTTAATTTTCCCCAGTAGAGTTTGCCAAGGAATGACAGACAGTATTAGAAAAAGTTGAAACAGGGCTGAAGAGATTGCTCAATGGTTAGTGCACTTTCTTGCAAAGCCCAATAACCTGGGTTTGATTCCCCAGGACCCACATAAAGCCAGATGCACAAAATGGTGTATGCATCTGGAGTTCTTTTGCGGTGGCTAGAGGCCATGGAGCACCCATTTTTTCTCTCTCTCCTTTTCCCACCCCGCTTGCAAATAAAAAAAATTTTTTTTAAACAGAAAAGGTTCATAGTACTAGACATATTTTGAATTTCCTATCCTATGATTTAAATAGAGAATCTTGGCATATAGTTAAGTGGCTTCTTCACACCAATCACTAATTTATAGTTAGTGTTCAGCCTAGTATTTACTCCATTGACCTTGTATTGCAACATTTTTTTTAATGTTTAACTGTTTTTAAAAAAAAATAGAATATATTTATAGCTTAATAGTCAAGAACCAAAATTGCTGCTGAATAACCATATTGTCACCCACACTGACAAAATGTCTCCAGAGAGAGCAAAAATTCTGCCAGAAGTAAGAAAACACAAAATTTGAACCACAAAGTTATTTTCTACAATTTTAAAATGATTTCCCAGTTTATATTTTAATAGATGTAAGATGAATGAATATATATTACATTTTTGGAAAAATGCAAGTAGACTTTTTCATTAAAGTTAAACTTAAAAGACTAAAAGCTAAACTGGGCGTGGTGGCGCACGCCTTTAATCCCAGCACTTGGGAGGCAGAGGTAGGAGGATCGCAGTGAGTTCAAGGCCAACCTACGACTACATAATGAATTCCAGGTCAGCCCGGACTAGAGTGAGACCCTACCTCAAAAAAAAAAAAAAAAAAAAAAAAAAAAAAAAAAGACTAAAAGCTTTTGTGCCAGACAAGCAGTAGCCATCCCAACATCTGTATAAAGAGCCAGGCACGGCCATACATGCCTGTTACTCCAGCGCTGAGGGGGACAGAGAAAAGGGGATTCACTGGACAGCCAGTCTAGATGAAAAATGACCTGATTTCCAGGTTAAGTGAGAGAAAATGGGATGAAAGAGTGACAGAGGACACGTGATGTCTTCTTCTCGATGCATAGGTCAGGCAAATCTACGCACGTCACACACAGGCTTCTCCAGAGACCAAATATGCTGACCTGGAATTCACTATGTAGTCTCAGGGTGGCCTCGAACTCTTGAACTCATAGTGATCCTCCTTCTTCTGCCTCCCCAGTGCTGGGATTAAAGGCATGCACCACCATGCCCAGCTTATGCTGACTTTTTAAAAGATAGTTTTTATTGATTTATTTGAAGGAAAGAGACAGAGAGAGAATGGGCGCACCAGGGCCTCCAGCCACTGCAGACGAACTCCAGACGCATGCGCCACCTTGTGCAGCTGGCTTACGTGGGTCCTGGGGAATTGAATTGAGGTCCTTTGGCTTTGCAGGCAAGTGCTTTAACCTTGAAGCCGACTCTCCAGCCCCAGGCTGACTTTTGAATCAGATTTGTTTTTGAACAAATTTCTATTATTTATAAAAAAAAAAAAAAACAAAACTTCCCAGTTTCGGGTATTTTGTTATAGCAGCAAGAACAGGCAAAGACAGTTGGAACAGTATGAGACCAAGTCTTCCTTCCAGAGCCAGTGCACGTGACTTCCTAGAGTCGGCTTTGTCTCCTACTCAGCTTAGTGACCTTCTGTTATTCAGCATGGACAGTGGCCTGTGCCCAGGTCTGCTGAGGCGACAGTAGCTGCTTTTGCTTTTACTCACTAGCCTCGTTAAACATAGCAAGTTGGACAGAAAAAAAAAAAAAAGTCATTTAAAGCCTCTTTTCCTCATGGAAACAGCATGAAGGCAGGCCTGTAAAAGCTTTGTGACCTTGCTAGCACACTTTGGCATCTGTTTCTAGCCCATAATACTTTTTCCTGGGCACTGATTATCTGCCCTGGAGGAGGTCTCCCACAAGCTCTGGTGTGAACTTGACTTAGAAGGGGAAGCAGTCAGGCCTCGTAAACAGAAGTGATGGTGTGGAACAAAATCTTGCTAGTGTACATCTGACATCAACATTTCCCCTAAGGGAAGAATCCATCAACGCAAAGACAATGGCACCCTACAGCGTGAAGGTAATGGCAGTCAGGCTTTCGGAAGGAGAAAATTCCTTCTAGAGGAGAAGGAAAGGGATTTATTTGTTGCTCCAGCGGAAGGAGTTGGGTGTCATTCCATGGCAGCTCAGCGACAGCAGGCTGCTTCTCTGGCTGTCTGGAATGCTCCCTTACATCCCATATTCTATTCCCTGAGGTGAGCAATCCCTATTTACAGAATGCCCACGAGGATGGAAATTTCTAGGTCAGCTAGAGGGCAAAAGTGAAGCAGTTTTGGAAAAGATGATATAGTAATTAACCTTCAGTGGGCAGGGACGGAAAGATGAGAGAAAGGAGAATAAATGAACCAACAAGAGGGCGAGAGGCAAGGCCCGGGCTAAAGTAAAGAAGGGGCATGAAGCCCAAAACCTCTCTCCCATGAGTCAGCCAGAGGACTTTCCCACCAATCACAGACCTGTCATTAAAAAAAAAAATTTAGTTTTTATTTATTTATTAAAGAGAGAGAGAGAGAGAATGGGTGCACCAAAGTCCAGATGCATGCTCCACCTTGTGCATCTGGCTTATGTGGGTACTGGGGAACTGAGCCTTGAACTGGGGTCCTTAGGCTTTACAGGCAAGCGCTTAACCGCTAAGCCATCCCTCCAGCCTGACCTGCCATTTAATTCACAGTTGTTTGTACTCCTGCAGCACAGCAAACGAGTTCTCCATCACCTTCAAGAAGTTCAAAATCTTCCGTCCCAGGTATGAGTGAGGATTCACTAGGGGGTCACTTGGAGAAGTCTCTAATTTTAATGTCTGGGTTCACCCACACAGCAGGAGAGACTGTAAGCACATAGGCCACTTGCAAAATCATGTGTGGTAGTTAGCTACATGTTCCTGGGAAAAAACACCCGGCCAAAAGCAGCTAACAGGAGGAAAGGGTTTATTTCAGCTCATGGTCCTGGGGGGAGGTTCACTGTGGAGGGGAAAAGGCGGCAGAGCAGAGGCTGGGCACCACGGTCTCACCACAGCAGGTGGAAGAGAGCATTAAGAGTGAGCTGAGGGCTGGAGAGATGGCTTAGCAGTTAAGGTGTTTGCCTGCGAAGCCTAAGGATCCAGGTTCAATTCCCTAGGACCCACATAAACCAGATGCACAGCGTGGAACATGCGTCTGGAGTTTGTTTGCAGTGGCTGGAGGCCCTGGTGTGCCCATTCTCTTTCTCTCTGCCTCTTCCTCTCTTTCTCATAAATAAATAAATAATTTTTTTTTTTTTAAAGAATGGGCTGAGCTCTGGCAAGGGGGCAAGCTCTCCTTCTCCAATTGCCACCAGCTGGGACCAAGCATTCAAAACACACTAGTTTATGGTGACATCTGACTCAAACCACCTCCCAGTCTTGTAACGTGATGCACTAGAATACTCTTCCTACTCTCATCAACCTGACTTTAAGGCTCAGATCATGTGACAATGACACCTTCTCTCTCTCTCTCTCTCTCTCTCTCTCTCTCGTGTTTTGTTTTTTGGAGGTAGGGTCTCACTCTAGCTCAGGCTGACCTGGAACTCACTATGTAGTCTTGGGCTGGCCTCAAACTCACAGTGATCCTCCTACCTCTGCCTCCCGAGCGCTGGGATGAAAGATGAGCGCCACCACGCCCGGCAATCTTTTCTCTCTCTTTGTGGATCATTGTCTTGCTGCTCTCGGTTGCTAATGAAATGCACTCCTGGCTCATAGGACACTTGTTCTATGGTCATTCTGGGATGCTTTGTGACATTGGGGACAAGGCATGGATACCAGAGCCTCTTGCCTCCTAACCTCCTCATTTATAATGCCAAGATGTAAGACATTGTTTCCTTTTCTTTACCAGCAAATCCACAATCTGCTTCATACTATAATGGCTCTTAATTATTCTATCTATAAAAATCACTGGTTCTTTTTTTTTTTTTTTTAAATGTATCTATTTATTTCTAAGGAGAGAGAGAAGTGTGCCAGGGCTTCTAGCCACTGCAAACAAACTCCAGATGCATGTGCCACTTTATGCATCAGGCTTTACATGTTGTGCTGGGGAATCGAACCTGGGTCATTTGGCTTTGCAGGCAAGTGCCTTAACCGCTGAGCCATCTCTCCAGCTCTAAATCACTACATCTTATATTTTTCTTTTTGTCTTTAGCCTGTTCCCTTTCAGTCTGCCCACGGATGGACCCACATCATCAATACACTTAAGTTCTGAAGGGCCCTCCACTCCCTAATCCTCTGCTTTTCCATGTCTCCATTTCTTTCCTTCTTCACCTGGGATTTCATGGCGTGTCGTGTTAAGGAAGTAAAATGAAACAACTCCAGCTGGTGCCCTAAACTTGCCTTTAAATTTTTGCTCAATAAATTTGACAAAACCCTGTCATGACAACACTTTATTGAGTGGCCCTTTCTCACTGTCTTGGAAAAATCAACTCCTTATTGTCACACTTTATATTCATAGAATTAGGGAGATGCAAGTTTTAACTGCTTTTGTGTTGAGAGCAGACTGACTCTGTTGTGTGACCTATAGTAGATGCCTAAATCCATATCTCAACATATAAGCATCTTTAATACAGCCAAGTAGAATTAAAAAAATTTATTGACAACTTCTATCCTTATAGACAATAAACCATGATATTTCCCTCACCTCCCCTCACTCCCCTTCAGAACTCCACTCTCCATCATATCCCCTCCCTCTCTCCATTAGTCTCGCTTTTAGTTTCATGTCATCATCTTTTTCTCCTCTTATGAGGGTCTTGTGAAGGTATTGCTAGGCACTGCAAGGTCATGGATATCGAGACCAATTTCTGTCTGGACAGTTGCATTGTAAGGAGTCATACCCTTCCTTCGGCTCTTACATTCTTTCGTCACCTCTTCAGCAATGGATCCTGAGCTGTGGAGGGTGTGACAGAGAAGTTTCAGTGCTGGACACTCCTCCGACACTTCTTCTCAGCACTATGTTGCCTTTTGGGTCATCGTAGTGGTCATCTCCATCTGAAAAGAAAAGCTTCTGTAACCAGAAGTGAGAGTAGCATTAATATGTGAATATGGACGTTAAATGTAGTGCTTTCAGGGCAGTTTGGTGGGAATAATATATACATTTAGCCAGACAAGAGCAGGCTTTATACCCCTAAGGCTCATGACCTCCCCTGCCATAGACTTTGGCTTAGTTTTTTCAGTACCAGGCATCTATTCCCTCCCATAGAGAGGGCCTTCAGTCCAATTAGGGAGCAGTTGGTTTCCCCAAAAGCAGACATGCCACTATTGCATCCGTTCAGTCACTTGGCCTGTCTGGCCAAACTTGAATTTTCAGTGTCCACTGTTTTCACTGTTGATGGCTTCTGTCTCCCATAGGGCTGCATGCAGTGCAGCTTTTTCCAGCTTTCAGTTGGCTGGTCTACAGGGAGAAGGTTTTCTGCTCAGCACCAGCTTGCTTTCTCAGTGATCTTGCTGCTCAGGCAAGAGAGGTCTGCAGCAATAGGGTCTTACCATCTGTTTCTCAAGGGCCTTGGCAATAGCCTGTAATTTTTGGAGGCAACAGGGACCTCCCTGGCCAACAACTCCCTGGAAGGTATCCCATCCCAGGCACTGAAAATTTTCTAGTAACAATCTATAGCTTCTGGATGTGCCATTATTCAAAAAAGTAGGCTTACATAAGTCTTATTCAGAATATCTTGAATTTTGATTGACCATCCCCAGCCCTTCCCAAGTAGAATTTTACGTCTTCCTTTCCAAGCCAATCATCTTGACTTATGCTCCACGATGATGTTTTTATTGTTTTTATTGCTTCTTTTTCTAACTCACTCTCCATATCAAATTAATTGTCAAATCCTACTGCTCTTGTCTAAAATCACTTTCAACTCTAACATTTTTCCTCCTACTGCTCTTACAGTAAAGGTTGGGAGTCCATATAAAAATGTGTTTGTGGGGCTGGAGAGATGGCTCAGTGGTGAAGTCACTTGTCTGCAAAGCCTGACAACCTGGGTTCGATTCCCCAGCACCCACGTAGAGCCAGATGCACAAAGTGGCACATGCGTCTGGAGTTCATTTGCAGCACATGGAGGCCCAGCACACCCATTCTCTCTCTTGACTGTCTCTTTTTCTCTCTCTCTGCTTTCAAAGAAATAAATAAAAATATATTTAAAAAGAGAAAAAAAGTTTTTGGTGTTCGATGTGTAACAACGCAAGAATATCAACCAAGTTAAGAATTTATCTCAACTCCCAAAATATGAACGAGGAAGATCATCTTGTATTTTCTATATTAAAATGCATTAGCTTCATTTTCTCCAATAAAGATGATGTATAGACAAAATTAAAAATGTGACTTCCTGCTTTAATTTTGGGGTCCAAATTTTCTCCTTTTTATTCATTAGGCTTGTGCATGACAGGCGTGTACAGCAGGCCTTCCTGTGGGGTAGCAATAGAATGTGACAGAGAGAAAGGGAGAAGTGCTTGAGTGTTCAGAGGCATTCTGGTAACTGGTGCATAATCTTGCCCGGCGTAGATTTCTCAACACCTAAATGGCTGGGAAAACAGAACTCAGGTGTTTCCTCCAGGTTGGATAAAAACCTTTCCCCTGGGGCTGGAGAGATGGCCAAGCGGTTAAGGCGCTTGCCTGTGAAGCCTAAGGACCCAGGTTTGATTCCCTAGTACCCACGTGAAACCAGATGCACAACATGTCACATGTGTCTGGAGTTCCTTTGCAGGGGCTGGAGGCCCTGGCATGACCATTCTCTCTCTCTCTCTCTCTCTCTATCAGCCTCTTTCTCTCGCTCTCAAATAAATAAATTAAATAAATTTTCCTTTATAATTTTCAACTTTGTGCACATATTTATCTTTTCCCTGTAAAGAGCTCAGAAATATAGAGAATAAATGTGATCGGCAAAGAATGAAACATAAACCAAGGTCTCTGCACTTTGGATACTTACTAAATTTATTTTAGAACCTTTTCATTCTGCAGAAGCAATGATGTGCTTCAGGCCCTTCAGACATGCACGTGTTTTGATTTCATAAGTCTTGCCGTTCCCATCAGGAAACTGGATTGTAAATAAATGGTACTTCTATGTATTCAAATATATTATTAAGCCAGGCACCCTTGTTTAAACAATTAGCTTTGTAAACAGGAGACTAAACAAAAATCCGGCGCAGAATGATATCTTTCCCCCGTAGACATCCACCATTTTCTGAACCTGGACTGGCATGTACTTGTGGTTTGGAATGTTGGCAAAGGACGAGAAAGTTCTGGTGCTGACAGCCCTGTTTCCAAACGCCTCCCTTGTCCCGGCTGCTCGGAGAGGAGGAGAGCCCATTCCTACCCCCAAACTGGGTTCTAGCTGTGCTGGTCCCCGGCCCTTGGTAGCCGCTGTGGTCAAAAGCACTCTCATCCAGTCTCACACTGTGCTGTGCCTATAAACATGGTTATTTTCTGTGCATGCCAGCCAGGAGAAAGGAGAGGCTCTTTACAAGCTTACAGGGTCAGACTGTCTGCATGAAAGTCCAGGCCTTTGCAGTGCGCCTGGCTTCCCCTCCCACGGCCCAGCGCTCTCTTTCAACTCCCGTGGCTGTTCCACATGGCCTAAAACCCATTTCTCTGTCTCCCATGCTTTTGCTACATGGGTTTCACCCAGTTATAATGTCCTCCTTCCCCATCTATATCCCCAACATCTATGGCCCTTTAAATACTAAGGCCCACAGTGGAATGGATGTTATAAGGTAACCAACTGCTTTCCGATGGGATTTGAGGGCTGCTGCCCTGTTTTCTGGTGCAGCAAACTTGGTCAAAAGCTCACGGCCAGGAAGGGCAATCTGCTCTAATGTTGAAGCTACTGCTGTTGTTTTGCTAAAGAGCATGGTAAACCCCTCAAACTGCCTGTTATTATATTAACTATATTATATTAATTATTATTATATTATATTTATTTTGAGAGAGAAAGGGACAGACAAAGAGAGAGGGGGGGATGAATGGGTACGCCAGGGCCTCCAGCCACTGCAAACAAACTCTAGACAATGAGCCACCTTGTGCATCTGGCTTTATGTGGGTCCTGGGGAATTGAACCCCGCTTTTCAGGCAAGAGCCTTAACCACTGAGCAATCTCTCCAGCCCCCTAACTGCCTTTTTTTTTCAAAAATATTTTATTATTTATTTATTTATTTGAGAGAGAGAGATACAGAAATAGGCAGGTAGAGAGAGAGAGAGAGAGAGAGAGAGAGAATGGGTGCGCCAGGGCCACCAGCCACTGCAAACGAACTCCAGATGCATGCACCCCCTTGTGCATCTGGCTTACGTGGGTCCTGGAGAATCAAGCCTCGAACCGGGGTCTTTAGGCTTCATAGGCAAGCGTTTAACCGCTAAGCCATCTCTCCAGCCCCCCTAACTGCCTTTTAAATGTTTGTGTTGATGCCCATGGATTAGGGCTGCTCTCAGCTTTGTGTGGAGAAATTTCTTTCTGCTGAGACTCGTAGCAGGTCAAGGGCTGAGAATCAGTAACAATTGGACGCTTAGTCTTAAATGGGCCCATCTATATCATCCCTTCCAAGGCTCAGGGAATAACACAAAAGAGGTGACAGAAAGAATGAAAGGGGCTGAAGAGATGGCTTAGCGGTTAAGGCACTTGCCTGAGAAGCCTAAGAACGCCTGTTCAAATCCTCCAGATCCCACATATAGCCAGACGCAACAGTGACACAAGGAGGGCCCATGTGTGTGGAGTTCATTCACAGCAGCTGAAAGGCCCTGGTGTACCCATTCTCTTTCTCTCTGCCTCTTTCTCTCTCTCTTTCTCAAAAAAAAAAAAAAGAAAGAAAGAAAGAAAAAGAAAAGAAATAAATAAAAGAAATGAAAAGAAAAGGGAATGAAAGGGCTGAAGGAGAGGGAGCAGCATTGTAGAATGCCATCTTCTGGATATGACATGGTAGTTGATAGCGGCTGTGATGAACTGCCCAAGACCAACAACATCTGGTCATGAATAGGAGATGGCTTATAAGGCCCCGCTGTGGTGCACCCATTCTCTCTCTCTCTCTTTCTCCCTCTATTAAATAAATAAATAAATAAATAAATAAATAAATAAATAAATAAATAAAAATATTTAAGAAAGGTAAAGTAGCTTGCCCAAGGCTGAATGGCTTAAAGCAATAAACCCAGGGCTCAAAGAATTTCCCCAGCTCTCATTAGTACATATTTAAGGACCCATCATATTGGAGGTGATCTGGGCTGTGCAAAAGGGCCATCAAGAAATTTAAGACTGGGCTGGAGAGATGGCTCAGCAGTTAAGGCACCTGCCTGCAAAGCCTAACAACCCAAGTTCGATTCCTCAGTACCCATGTAAAGCCAGATGCACAAAATGGCACTTGCATCTGGAGTTTGTTTGAAGCAGCTGGAAGCCCTGACATACCCATTGTCTCTCTTTCTCTCTCTCTTCTTGCAAATAAATAAATAAATAAATTTTAAAAATTTAAGAGTATATAAGGAAAAGGGTCCAATGCTAAGAGTAAATTGAACATGAATACAATTTTTGGACAACTGACTCATGCTTGTATACCTGACACCCACCTAATGCTTGTGCCTGTTTGGTATTTTGAAAGGAGAAGGAACACGAATAAGTACCAGGAAAGCTGTCAGCTTGCCTGCAGCGGGCACAGCTCCCTCAGGATATACTATAACCTTATAAAATTTTTCTATGTTCTTTAAGCTTGCCAGATCTACAATCTTTGTGACCATGTTTCTAACAGGAACAAAAGCTGATAAGGGGGCTGTAGAGATGACTTAGCGGTTAAGGCGCCTGCCTCCTAAGCCTAAGAACACTGGTTCCAATCTCCAGGTCCCATGTTTAGCCAGATGCAAAGTGACACAAGGGCAAAATGCTGCACTTGACCACAAGGGGGCGCACACATCTGGATTTCATTCGCAGCAGCTAAGAGGCTGCTGGTGCGCCTATCTCTATTTGTCTTCCTCTTCCTCTCTCTCTGTCTCTCTCTCAAAAAAAAAAAAAAGCTGAGAAGGGTAAAGAAATGAGAAGAGATGCTAGGTTTAAGAGGGCTGCTCTCAGGCTGGGGAGATGGCTTAGCGGCTAAGGCACTTGCCTGCGAAGCCTAAGGACCCATATTCAGCTCTCCAAATCCAATGTAAGCCAGACACACAAAGATGAGGCAAGCACAAAGTGGTTCAAGCGTCTGGAGCTTGATTGCAGTGGCTGAGGCCCTGGCGTGCCAATTCTCTATCTCTCTTCTCTCTCTCTCTCTCTCTCTCTCTCGGTCTCTCTAAAAAAAGTTTTTTTAAAGGGAACGAGAATGGGCACGCCAGGGCCTCCTGCCACTGCAAATGATCTCCAGACACATACCACTTTGTGCATCTGGTTTATGTGGGCACTGGGGGTTTGAATCTGGGCTATCAGGCTTTACAAGCAAGTGCCTTCAATCACTGAGCTATTTGTGCAGCCTGACAAATGTTTTTGAGGGTAAGGATTCTCATTTCTCAGTTTGAGCAAGCATTGACAATTATGAGGGATGGAAATTAAAATTACTAAAAGGCTCAAAAGCTTGGGTACATTTTCTGGTTTGCCAAGGCACAGAGAGCCCTTGTTCAGTAATAATGTCATTCAGGACTTTTATTATTTATTTATTTATGTGTGTGTGAGAGAGAGAGAGAGAGGAAGAGGCTTGGAGAGAGAGAGAGAATGGGTGTGCCAGGGCCTCCAGCCATTGTGCAGACAAACTCCAGATGCACGTGCTACCTTGTGCATCTGGCTTATGTGAGTCCTGGGGAATCAAACCTGGGTCCTTAGGCTTCACAAGCAAGTGCCTTAACCACTAAGCCATCTCTCCAGTCCTGATTCAGTTTTCTACTTTAGTTGAGAAGACCCCACAGGCTCACGAGAGTCCTAATCAAGACCATTATTTGGTAGATGAAAAAATTCCATGGTGGGTGGGTACCCAGATTCAGAATTCGGAGAACTCAGTTCTGTCAGTTACATATTTGCTAAGCTTTCATTTTATGACACAGGCTTTTGTCAAGCCTATGGAATTTCTCTTCTGTAGTATAATGCACATTCGCAAGGTAGCTTTCTGGGAAAGGAGAAAACAAACGAATGACAACCAGTTGTCCATCTACCCCATTCTACGGCGCTTGGCCTTGAACACGCATTTGTGAGTTCCCCTGAAGAGATCCTGTGACTGTGGTCATTGTCACGTGCCTGCTTGTTTTTCCCTTGAGAAACCGAAGGAGTGAAAAAAAAAAAAGAGAGAGAGATCGAAGCTAAACAAAAGCCTATCAATAACAGGAAACTGTTGGTGAGAAATACCCTGATGTTCCTGTAAGTTCACGTCACTAGATTCCCCAGGGACAAAGGTGCATGAACTGCCCGGGTAAATAATTATGATTTAATACAGAGACCTTGCAACGTTGTTTACAGTCAAACGACAACAAAAAAGGAATTGTTTCTGAGGGCGCAAATAAGCAAATAATAGAAACACGTATCAATATGATCAGGAAGTGGTGACGTCACGTCTGGGTCAGCTACTGAAAACGCTTTGTAATCTATCAAAGCATCTCTCCTCTGACTGCAACCCTGCAAGGTGGGACCCCAGGAGGAAGAGGCACCCTCATCCTCCACGGGGTGATGAGAAACCACAGAGAAAGGGAAATGGTCATTCTGAAAATTTTCTGAAAAAAAAACAACCAAAAAACGGGTGTCAACCTGTTTCTTTACAAGTTTTATTCCTATGAGTGATGAGAGAGAGAGAGAGAATAAAAAGTTGTTCCTTCTTTAAAAGGATTTCAGTTATAGCATAATGTCAGCCTGTGTCCAGCTAAGGAAAGAAATGAGTGGCTTCAATATAATTAGGGACTTTTCTTCTTTTTTTTCTTCTTTCTCTTTTTTAAAAAAATGATAAATGATGTTTTACTTGAAGAACACCAAGTTTTCTACTGCCTCTAAATCTATTGGCTATAAACTACATCAAAGCCCTTCCTTGCAGGTAGCTGCAAAGAAACTAATGTTTTATTGAGAGTAGGAGCGAGGTCACAGGCTTAAAAAAAGGATATTGCAAAGAAACAAACAACCTCCCCCTCTCAAACCAAACCCCAAAGCGACCACAGAACAAACCAGAGTATTGCAGAAAGAGAGTCAACGTGGGATTCTTGTCTGAAATATCTATGCTTTTTTTTTTCTGGGTGGTGGATTAAAACACCAGGAGCCACAGTCTCAGTGTCTAAACAATTTTCAAAATGTGTTCCTTTACACAGCTGAAGGTGATCTCACACCGATTATCCCCACTGTGCTTTCTCCATTTCTGAAATGATCCAATGGTAGGCAGAAGAATACACCCGCCCCCAAACGCCCACACCCGAATTTATAGAACTTAACATACATTTCATGAGGAAAGAGATGTTGCAAGTGTGATGAACTTAAAGACCCCACGTTTTAAAAATTACCTAGGATTTCTGGGGGCATAAAACGGAATTACTAGGTTCTTGAGAGGACTCTCAGAAAGAAATGTGATACTGGACGCAGAAAGATAGCAAGCTTTGAAAATTCTGTGCTGCTGCCTTTGAAGATGTATAAAGGGATCATGAGGCATGGAATTCAGGTGGCCCCTAGAAGCTGGAAAAAAAGGAACACGTTTTTCCCTCTCCATAGCAACACTGCCAACCCCTTGATTTTAACCTAGGAAGACCCAGTTAGGATTTGTGGCACTAGAACTGTAACACATTACACTTGTGCTGGCTGCACATTCATTAATTTATGATAATTTGTTGCAACAACAATATGAAACTAAGTAGATTCGGGCACTGGGGAGAATGGCTCCGCAGTTAAAGAGCCAGGCTTGCAAGGCTGCCAGCTTAAGTTCATTTCCTGAACACCTGTGCAAAGCCAGATGCAAGGCGGTGTGTGTATCTGGGACACCTACAGCCATGGCAGCTGGAGCCAGGAGAGTCCAGAAGGTTGTGGGTCTGCTAGACTGGTTCACACTAAGTGGCACAACAACAAGAGAGGCCCCATCTCAAAGAGAGATGGCTTACCGGTTGAGGCACTTGCCTGCAAAGCCAAAGGACCCAGGTTCGATTCCCCAGGATCCACATAAGCCAGATGCACAAGGTGACGCATGCTTCTGGAGTTTGTTTGTAGCAGCTAGAGGTTCTTCTGGCATGCTCATTCTCTCTCTCTCTCTCTCTCTGTCTGTCTGACTCTATCTGCCTCTTTCTCTCTCTCTCAAATAAATAAGTAAAATACAAAAGTACAAGTTACAGAGCAGCAGGGGCAGTCTGAGGGTTACGGTAGAGATACTCCAAAATGACCCAACTGTTCCTAAGCCTGTCATCATTAAGAGAAATGCCCCCCCCCGTGTTGGCTGTGTTTCTGATGCATGTCATAGCAGACATGCTCTAATTCTGATTCTGCCACTTAACTATAGGCATCAAGCTGTTTCATGGAGCAATCTTATCCCATCCATTTTTAAACCTTTGGGGAAAGGTACCATTACTGTCAATTTTACATTGACAATAGATTTAGATTTTGCAGATGCAAAAATGGAAGTCTAGTGAGGTTAAGGAACGTAAGAGCCACGTGGTTAGAACTTACCCTAAAGCCACGGAGCAAGAGGTTGAGACAGGCAAGCTAGTCTCCAAAGGCCATCTTCTCAGAAAATTGAACGAGGTGGTAAGTAGAGTGTGGTGTTAGTAGGATCCTGGACAAGTTATATTCCCTTCTGGGGTTCATTTCGACTCCAGTAACGGGATTGAGTCTATAAAAGACATCCTTGGGCTGGAGAGATGGCTCAGCGGTTAAGGCACTTGCCTGCAAAGCCAAAGGACCCAGCTTTCAATTCCCCAGTACCACAAGGTGGCACACATGTCTGGAGTTGGTTTGCAGTGGCTAGAGGTGCGCCCATTCTCTCTCTCTAGCTGGCTCTCTAGCTCTATCCTTTTCAAATAAATAAAATTTAAAAAATAAAATGAAATGAAAAGAATGCTCCAGACTTCTGGCATCGCCTGAACTTCCTAAATGCTTGCATTTGAGTCATTAATAAAGCTTGATGTTTGGCAAGATCTCTGATTCATGAGCGTTTGATTGGAAAATCTAATCTTTTTTCATCAGGTCATTCTCCTAGTAAAACCATAAGCTCCTTGAGGGCTAGAACCTTTTCATTTACCTCTTTTTTCCTCCCTGTATTGTATGTGTGTATGTACGCATGCATGCATGTTTGTATGTATGTATGTGGCAGATGCTTAATGAATAAATAAACATAGTAAGCGAATAGATTATGGAAAAAAACAGAAGATTAAAAAGCTGGTGGAGGGGCTGGAGAGATGGCTTAGCGGTTGATGCACTTGCCTGCTAAGCCTAAGGACCCAGGTTTGACTTCCCAGGACCTGTGTAAGCCAGATGCACGAAGTGATACATAAGCATAGGTACACAAGGTGGTGCATATGTCTGGAGTTAGTTTGGCCCTCTCTCACTCTCACTCTCTTATAAAAAAATTATTTTAAAAAACTGGTGGAAAGTATAGGAAAAGAAATGTATGTGGGGAAATGATGTAATTGCTAATCCTCGTACCGTTCCCTCTACTCTGGGAATAATGTACATTAATAAAAATGTGGTTTATCTGCACATTAAATCTGACATTTCTTTATATGAGAGCAATGAAAACTATTAGATGGTATGGGCTTTTAAAAGATTTTTCCATTTGAATTCAATTATAAGGCTCACAGACTTTTCTCAATATGTCTTAAGTATTTTGGTTCATAACAGGTTGTACCTAGTGGTACTAATTTTGGCTCTCCTTCAGCCTGTATCACAACCGTGATTTGCAATTAAAATTGGATCCTCATTGAGGGAAAAAGTAGATTATATTCTCACCTAATGAATGAATCAGCTTGTGCAGGCAGGGAACCTCAATTTAAGTTTGTTCCATTGTGGTTGGAAATCTAAGTATGGCAGGATACCTCTCGTCTTTACTGAGAGCTAAAGCTCTTAAGTTTGGATTTAGGTGATTGTTTCAGGACTAAGTATAAATATTATGTATTTCAAAGTGCCTCTTTTATCAGTCTATGATTATTTTCCAAATCATCAATGGTACTTTCATTTTTTTAAAAATTATTTGAGAGAGACAGGGACAGAAAGGAAGAGTCAGAGACAGAGAGAGAATGGGTGCGCCAATGGCCTCTCAGCTGCTGTGAACGAACGCCAGATGCATGTGCCCCCTTGTGGTCAAGTGCGGCATTGCGCGCTTGCATCACTTTCGCATCTGGCTAAACGTGGGACCTGGAGAATCGAACAGCGTTCTTAGGCTTTACAGGCGGGAGCCTTAACCACTAAACCATCTCTCCAGCCTCTCCACCAGTTTTTTAATCTTCTGGATTTTTCCATAATCTATCAGCTGACTGTGTTTTATTTATTCATTAAGCATCTGCCACATGCATGCATACATACATACATACATACATACATACATACATACATACATGCATGCATTTGGAGGATGGTTTTCCAGAAGTGAGGAGGAAGATGTGAGAGCAGGCAGGAAAAGTGCCAAAGAGAGAATTATTGCTCTTGGCACCTGGGCTGCCCTCCTGCTGAAGATCCTCCAAGGATGTGTGAGAATGCCCAGGAATAACCCTTTGAAAACTGGGGACTTTGCCCCCTGGAGTCCTTCCCTCATTGGTTAAGGGCTTCCCTTGGGAATATCAATCCATGAATCCTACAGAATGCAGCATGTGTGGACTGCACACGTTCCTATGTCACAGGAGAAAGCCCCTGGTCAGAGGACAGAAGGACGGAGGTATTTGGTGTGGCCACAGTGCATGATGCTGTATTTCCCTGCAGCTCAGGTGAACTTCAGGGGGAGAAAGACAACATGGGTTGGCACATCCACCCTCATCGCCTGGTTTATCCTGTGATCTAGGAGCCTGTATCAGACAGCTTCAGATTGGCTGAGATGAACTTCCAGACCAGGCACAGTTATGGAGGAAGGGATATTATTTATTGAAGCTTACAGATGCAGGGGAAGTTTCATAATGGCAGAAGAAGCTGGCCTGCTTTTACAGGACCAGACAGAGAGAGAGAGAGCCAAAAGCCCAAAGCCACACAGCACAGCACACCTCAGGAACTCCAGCTAGGCACACTTTGCATATCTTTAGATTAAAATCTCAAACCCACCATCACACCTTAAAATCTGCCCAGTGACACTGCTGCCAGCCAGGTGGCTGCAGATGCAAACTACAAACTAACAAAACACTGACTATATTGGGGGCCATCGATTCAAACTACCACAGAGCTATCACGGGATAGGACAAGGCAGGGGTCAGGCCCAGGTTGATTTGGAGAGCAGGATACGGGATGAGGAAGGGAACGTGAACAAGGGCTAGGGGTGTTTCTCCCGAATGACAAGCGCTGAGGTGAAGTTTCAGCGACTGAAGCTGCAGGTGTGAGGACCCGGGAGGAGCTAGGAAGGAACTGCGGAGGCCGTGTTTAGTAGCTGCTCTTGCCCTGACCATTTTTAAATTAAATCTTTCTGAATTTGAAGAGCGCCATCAAGGTAATGGCATACAAATTGATCTGGCGTTTCACAGACTCTGTCTGTACAGTCCCATCATGACTCATTTCTCTCTTACACTGGTCCACTTTGGTCCATGCCATGACTCATCACTCGATGTTAGCTTGCTTGTTCTTTGTTATTTCGGTACACGTGTGTGAGTGGGACCAACATTATCATGCACGTGGCTGGGCAAGTGTACCAAAGCTGGTTAGTACTTTGCTCCCTGCTTATTTTTTTTTTCCCTCACCAACTCTTAAACTTTCAGGAAGACGTAGGTATTATCTACAGTATTTTTTTTAAGTTAGCAGGCTCCTCTTCTTAAGTTAAATACTTGGTCATATTAAAACATTGACTATTTGCATTTCCAGCTTCTGAAACATTCTGGTAACCCTGGGTCACCATCCCCAGTCAGGTGAGTGACTTACTGCCGACCACCTGTGGTAGTCTGAATGCCCACAACAGACTCGGGAATTCTTATTAAAAATCTTGTAACGGAGGGCTAGAGAGATAGCTTAGCAGTTGAACCCTTGCCTGTGAAGCCTAAGGAGCCTGGTTCATGGCTCGATTCCCCAGGACCCATGTAAGCCACATGCACAAGGTGGTGCATGCATCTGGAGTTTGTTTGCAGTGGCTGGAGGCCCTGGTGCTCCCATTCTCTCTCTCTCTCTGCCTCTTTCCCTCTCTCAAATAAATTAATAAATAAAAATCTTGTAACAAGCTGGAGAGATGGCTTAGTGGTTAAGGCACTTGCCTGCGAAGTCTTAGAACTCATGTTTGAATCTCCACAGTCCATGTGACCAGACACACAGTGACACAAGCACACTATGTTGCGCATGCACAGAAGGGGGTGCACGCATCTGGAGTTCGTTCACAGTGGCTGAAGGCCCTGGAGCTCCCATTCTCTCTCTCTCCACCCCCTTTCTATCTCAAAAATACATAAATAAAGGTTGTAACTTGTATTTCTAGCTGTCTGGCTGGAAGAGGTGTCACTGGGGGTGCAGCTCCTGGGATCCAGCCTAAGGTGGATCTGATTTCCAGCCTAAGGTATGCAGAGTGAGCTCTGGGGGTCTGGCTGCTGTGGGTTCCCGCGTGTGCTTGCCGGCTGGTTGGTGGTGTCTGTCTGTTTGCTTGGATTTATGAGTGGAAGCCAACTTCTTCCACCATTGATGGACCTTCTCCTTGAATGAGCAAGTCTAAAACAAATGCCACTGCTTCCATGAGCTGTGTCTGTTTGGAAGTTCATCCCAGCAACGTGGAGCTGACTACAACACCACCTTTAGACTGCTGTGAGAACCCCACTGTGTCTGCTCCCCAATCTTGCATATGTGAGTTATTTACATAACCTTCCAAACCCCTAAAAGCACATATGACCAGGCTTGACAGTTCCTTCCCAACTGCAACTTGAAAACATGCCCCAGTTTTTTTTTTGTTTGTGAGAGAGAGAGAGAGAGAGAGAGACAGAGACAGAGAGGAAGAGACAGTCAGAGAGAGAATGGACCTCCCAGCAGCCTCTGAGCCACTGTGAATGAACTCCAGGCATGTGTGCCCCCTTGTGGGCAGGCGCAGCATTGCACCCTTGCATCACTTTGCGTCTGGCTAAACGTGGTACCTGGAGAATCGAACGGGCATTCCTAGGCTTCGCAGGCAGGCACCTTCACCGCTAAGCCATCTCTCCAGCCCCAGGTTTTTTTTTTTTTTTTTTTCTCTTTGAGCTGTTGTTGGTACCCCTCATACATGATTCTCCTCAACAATGTTATATGTGTCTCTCTGGAGGAATTCTCTAACCGTATGCATGATTGGCCTATCCTAACGGTTAAGCCAGAACACCAAAGAGCTGATACCCCAAGGAACAGCCTGTAATGAACTGCATTGGAGACGAACAGATAAGCACCCCATCCTCTACCTCAAGCAAATGGGCGCCAGCAGCACGCCTGAAGCCCAGAGTGCTTTGCTAAGTTGACTTCTCTTCCCTGTCTTGCTTTCCCACACCCCAAGGTTCTTGGAATCACCTTCCAAATTAGTCGTCTCAGGATCTGTGTCTGGGAGGGTCTTGCTAAGACCCTGCTGCTACTATGGCTCCAGTCATTCCCCTTTCTGCTCCTCTTCCTTATCCTTGCACCCCACTTTATTCCACAGTACCTCCTATCCCTCGGCGTGGGACGCAAGGCATGAGCATTTTCATGATCTCTTTGTTCCTAGGTTTACCTAAGCATGGAATGCAGATCAGTCCTGCTTGTTAAGGACGCACGGAAGTGAGGGAGGTGACCCTGCAGCAAACGGGACATGACGGATAGTGGACCAACGAACGACCTTTCCTCCTGTGGCTCAAAGTCCCACGATGTTGTAAGGGTTCTCAGAGGACAGCTCGGTGTCCATTCATCACTTGCATTTAGGAGTGGCTAATCTCCCAGCTCATCTCATTGTACTGCCTCTGTTCTTCCCCACACAGTTCCCCTGGCCCTTCCTGCTGCTCTTTGGGAATTGCGCTCCCTAATGTTGTGGTAACATGGAGCCTTTGTTTCAGCAACATTGCAGGACTCAAAATCAATGTAAAGGGCTGGAGAGATGGCTTAGGGGTTAAGGCACTTGTCTGCAAAGCCAAAGGACCCAGGTTCAATTCCCCAGTACCCATGAAAATTCAGCAGATGCACAAGGCGGTGCATGCATCTGGAGTTCGTTTGCAGTGGCTGGAAGCCCTGCTGGGCCCATTTTCTCTCTCTCTCTGTCTTTCTCTCTCTCTGTCTCTCGAATAAGTAAAATAAAATGATATTTTTTAAAATTAGTTATATTTTTGGATACTGGCAATGAGCAACTCAAAAAAGCAAATTAAGGAGCTGATTACACTTACAGTAGCCTCAGAAAATGAATTCTTGGGGATAAATTGAAACAAAGAAGGACAAGACTTGTCTACGCTGAAAACAACAAAATATTGCTGAAAGCAGCTGAAAATCCAGATAAATGCACTGGCACCAAATTTGCTGGACTGAAAGGCTTGACATGACAATAATCCTCAAACTGACCTTCAGAGTCAATAGAATTCCTGTTAAAAACACAGCACAGTGCTGGGTGTGGTGGAGCACACCTTTAATCCCAGCACTCGGGAGGAGGATCACTGTGAGTTCGAGGCCAGCTTGGGACTACAGAGTGAATTCCAGGTTAGCCTGGGCTAGACTGAAACCCAAAATAAAACGAAAATCAAAACAAACAAACAAACAAACAAACAAACAAACAATAACAACAAAACTCATAGCACATGAACAGAGAAGTGTCTCTTGAATCACAGGAGAGGAACTTCAAAGTTATTTATATGTAAATCTTATATTGTTAAACTTATTTTTATATAAATCTTATATTGGAGCAGGACTGTGGCCCCTCTCACCCCTATTCAGACTGAGAGAAAAGCTCGTGTTCTGTGCTCAATTACAATCTCAGGAATGGGACTACATTCGCTCAGGATGGAGAAAGGGGAAGGTCCTTACCCTGGACCATAAATGTTTGGTTCCTGGACAGAGAAGTTTTATTATCTTATGAATAGAACAGATGGCAAATTCAATACCCTTTAAATTCTAGGCTTTTCCTCTAGACTGTTTAGTAGTGTCTGTTGTTAAAAAAAGCCTTACTGTGTGTACATATGAAAATATTTCCCATAGGGTCCCACAGTCTGACTTGGCTTAGCAGTCTTGGCCCTACTTTGGATTACCAGACCCGCTGACAGAATGCCTCAGAATGTTAATCGGATAACCTCACACCCTCATCTACTCAGGGCAACCCCTGATGAGCTCAGTTACTATTCACTGTTAAAAGTATCTCGAGGTCAATGTCATCACCCAGCACAAAATGCCAACGGTGCCCATTCACAATGTATAAGGCTAATGCAATGAAGGCAGGCAGGAAGGAGATGGAGCTGAGCCATGACTAAACAGTCTGTCAGAGTGTCTCACACTTTATTTGAAACCCCAAACCTCAAAAACTCAATCCCATCTAGTAAGCCCCTTATCCATTTATGAGATAATTAATGTCATTTTATACTAAGTCCCTTGATAGAGAAAAATCTAAACTTCAGGAAATTATAGGAGAAGGTAGATAAATGTCAGCCAAAGAGAACAGCAAGGAAAATAGCCCAAAATAGCAAAGAAATGAAGCAGGATGGATTCGTAAGAAAAAAAAAAAAAAAAAAAATTGCATTTGGTTCACTTCAAGGATGTGAAACAGAGGAGAAAAATGAAAGAAATGGTCCCAGAAGTGTTTGGCGTTTGAGACAGTGTTTGTATTTTTCCTCAGGAAACACTTTGATGTTCGTGGTGGGTCTAGGGTGGTACTGCTAGATTCCTTGTATCATCCGAGCTCGGCTCTGGTGCTTGGATGAGAAGGAAGAGCACAGAGTTCTGGTCCTCAGCACTGTCATTTTGAGACACCGAGGTGCTCAGCTCGGAGAATTTCTTACCCATATTTCACTAGACCCTTGCAAGGGACTGACATCCTGTGAGGTTTTCATTAACCACATTTGCCCCTTGGCTTCTCATCTAGTTTATGTTGGCTTTTACTATACGTTTTTCTCTGTCACATTTGGTGGTTTATATAAAGCTGGCCTTATCAGTTTGTTTTTTTATTTTAATTTATTTATTTGACAGAGAGAAAGAGGGAGGAGAGAGAGAGAATGGGTGTGCTAGGGCCTCCAGCCACTGCAAACTCCAGATGCATGAGCCATCTTGTGCATCTGGCTGACATAGGTCCTGGGGAATCGAACCCAGGTCCTTCAGCTTTGCAAGCCATCCTGTAGCCCATTTTTTTTTTCAAAGCAGGGTTTCATTCTAGCCCAGGCTGACCTGGAATTCACTCTGTATTCTCAGGGTGGCCTCGAACTTGTGGTGATCCTCCTACCTCTGCCTCCCAAGTGCTGGGATTAAAGGCGTGCACCACCACTCCCAGATCAACCCATTTTTAAAAAATATTTTATTGTTGTATTTTGAGACAGGGTCTCATATACTCCAGGTTGGCCTCCAACTTGCTATGTAGTGAAGATTGGCCTTGAACTTCAGATCATCCTGCCTTAGCCTCCCAGTTAGCTGGAATTACAGGTGTGCATCACCACACCTGGCCCAATCTTATTTCAACAGGTAGAAACTAAGTCGGTGGAGTTTGAAATGAATATAGTGAAATAATTTTTGTGCATTATTTCTATGATGTCAGAATCAACTATCTAGGCTTTTCAAAAAATATTTTTTAGAGCCGGGCACGCCTTTAATCCCAGCACTCGGGAGGCAGAGGTAGGAGGATCGCCGAGAGTTCGAGGCCACCCTGAGACTACATAGTTAATTCCAGGTCAGCCTGGACCAGAGTGAGACCCTACCTCACAAAACCAATATATATATATTTTACTCTTTTATTTGCAAGGAGAGAGAGAGGGAGAATGGGGGTGCCAGGGACTCTAGCTGCTGCAAAACAACTCCAGATGTACATGCCACTTGATGCACCTGGATTTACTAGCACAATGTATATTCTTTCTTTTAATAAGTATTTTATTTATTTATTTATTTATTTATTTATTTATTTATTTATTTGATAGAGAGAGAGAGAGAGAGAGAGAGAGAGAGAGAGAGAGAGAGAATGGGTGTGCCAGGGCCTCCAGCCACTGAAAACGAACTGCAGGCATGTGCGTACCCTTGTGTATCTGGCTAATGCAGGTCCTGGGGAATCGAACCTGGATCCTTTGGCTTTGCATGCAAATACCTTAACCACAAAGCCATCCCTCCAGCCCATAATGTATGTTCTTAATGCTTGCTAACACATACCACTCACACGCACATACACACACACACACACACACACACACACACACACACACACCCCTGCCCTCAGGAAGCTTCTAGAGTCAGGAGATAGTCTATAAACAGTAAATTATACAGAATGTCAGATAGGATAAAAGAACAGATACAGGCTGGAGAGATGGCTTAATATTAAGGCACTTGCCTGCAAAGCCAAAGGATCCAGGCTCAATTCCCTAGGACCCACGTAAGCTAGATGCACAAGGTTGCACATGTGCCTGGAGTTTGTCTGCAGTGGCTGGAAGCTCTGGCATGCTCATTCTCTCTCTCTCTTTATCCGCCTCTTTCCCTCTATCCTATATATATATATATGAGAGAGAGAGAGAGAGAGAGAGATGAGAAGAAAACCCATGCCCTAGGAGAACCAGTGAGGGGTAAGGTTAATGCCACCTTTACGCAAAGGATTACAGAAGGACATAAGGAGAAAAGATGTGGAACAAAGCCTCAAAGAGGGCAGAAAGTCAATCCTGACTCTCGGGGGTAGGAGAATATTCTGGGCAGATGGTACAGCGAGGGCAAAGACCCTGGTTTTGTTGAGCCAGGCAGGTTTGTGGCACAGGCAGGAGGCTGATGTTGCCGGAGCAGAGATCAGCAAAGAAGATGAGTGTGGGAAGTGTAAGCATGGAGCAGGCATGGAATCAGTGTCCACCAGGTGGGGCTGCGCAGGTCTCTGTTTGGCCATCAAGAGGCAACTGCAATGATCAGGACAAAAAGTGAGGCTGGAGAGATGGTTTAGCCTCTTAGCACATGGTGGTGTATGCGTCCGGAGTTCGTTTGCAGTGGCTAGAGGCCCTGGCGCACCCATATTCTTTCTCTCTCTCAAATAAATAAATAAATAAATAAATAAATATAAAATATATTTTTTTAAAGTGGTAATAACTTGGACCAGCATAGCAGACTCAGGGAGCGTCAAATAGTGAGACTGTAGGTTATTAAGACACCGTCAGAAGGACAGGCAGAATGGCTTCCAGATTCCCACCTCCTGGTTGCTGCTCCCAGGAACACTATTTCTATGGTCACAGACGGCTTCTAGGTAATTGTCCCCAGATGCCTTCACAATGCTTCAAGTTTATCCTGCCCCAACCCATCATTCCTTAAACCCACTCCCACTGAGTGTGGCGTGCATACGTGCGTACGTGTGTGTGTGTGTGTGTGTGTGTGTGTGTGTGCAGATACATGTGTTTGTGGAGACCAGAGGTTGATGTTAAGTGTTTTTTTCAGTTGCTCTCCACCTTATTTTTTCACCTTCATTTTTATTTATTAGAGAGACAGAGAGGGAGAAAGAATGGGCGTGCCAGGGCCTCTAGCCACTGCAAATGAACTCCAGATGCCTGCTCCACCTTGTGCATGCACCTGGTTTACTCATACAGAGTACCGAAGTGTGGACCAATGAGGCTTTCTTCCATCCTGACTCTCATAGTCTGCGTTCTTATTGACCATCTCATTTGCAGATCGGTGGTAATGAAGGTTTAGCTTCACTAAACACTCTGAGGAACCTTCAAATTTATTTGCGAGCCTCTTTCTGGAAAGTCCTCTGCAGTCCATGGGGAATTTCAACCCTCCCTGTCAATGTCCCTTGTCCCTGGCCAGAAGTAAAATTTGTGTTGGACAAAGCCTGATCCAGAAGCGGAGTCACTTATCAGCTTTTCTTTTTCTCTGCAAGTTTCAAACACCCTGGTGAAGCAACAACGTGCCCCCCGCGGAGGCCAGACATCTTAGGTTTCGGATTTCGAGTCAGAAGATTCCTATTATGCAATTTGTTCCCACTGGTTTTCTCATTTCACACTGGAGTGTTGATCTTAAGCAACTGTTTCTTCTACAAAAATACACAGCGCGGTCATTTAACACAGCGCCCCTCTTATTTCACTTGGCTGGGCAAAGGCTGCTCTGAACAAGAGAACTGAGAGACTGTCAACTCAACCTGGGTTCATCCCAATTGCATTTAAAGAAGCAAGATCGCCGTGACTCTTTCTTTTCTTAAGTGAAATCTCAATCCAGTTTTATTTCACAGAGCTGTGGGACACAGAAGGAATCCAGGACATTATTTGAAAGAGCAGAAAGCAATTTTCACAGACCTAAGAGCGCCCCCAAGTGGCCCATCACATTTCTGGATCCTGAATCTCATGACAGCCCCTTTCAGATGCTTCCCTTGTGAGAAGCTGGAGAGGTTATCTTTGATCAAATGATGGCTAAGTACACCACCAGCACCATTTTTGCAGGCAAGCACCTTAACCTCTAAGCCATTTCCCCAGCCCACCATTTTTGTTTCTAGAGATCAAATGCATGATCTTGTACAGGTTAAGCATGCACTCTACCACTAAGCTCTAGCCCTTTACAGGTTTTTTTTTTTTAAAGATGCCTTTGCAAATTCTTTTTTAAAATTTTAATTAATTAATTAATTAATTAATTTGACAGAGAAAGAGGGAGGGAGAGACACAGAATGGGCGCACCAGGGCCTCCAGCCACTGCAAATGAACTCCAGACACGTGCATCCCCTTGTGCATCTGGCTAACGTGGGTCCTGGGGAATCGAACCTGGGTCCTTCGGCTTCACAGGCAAACGCCTTAACCGCTTGAGATGTTTCTTGCTACTTGTTGCTGTGACGGTGAAACTACGATGTAGGCATTGACGCTACAGAGCATGCCCGGTGGCTTCTCACAACACTCGCTTGGGGAAGGACAGGTTGGCTCAGAATCAGTGCTTCCAATTGAGCTGATGTTTAAGCAAGGATGGCGGGGGTGAGGGAGGACTTCGGAAAATAGGTAAATGATTTGAAACTAGCCTGCTCTGGTGTTCTCCCTTCTACACATGCAATTTTTTTTAAGGAGGTGCAATAATTCATGCTTTTAAAGGAAATAAGTGGTGTTGAATACCTTAGTTTCTCTATAGTAACATTACAGTGGTCATTACTGGTGGGATTTACAAAAAAAAAGCCCAGCCTGGCGTGGTAGTGCACGCCTTTAATCCCAGCACTCGGGAGGCAGAGGTAGGAGGATCACCATAAGTTCAAGGCCATCCTGAGACTGCAGAGTGAATTCAAGGTCAGCCTGGGCTAGTGTGAAACTCTACCTTGAAAAACCAAAAAAAAAAAAAAAAAAAAAAAAAAAAAAAAAAAGAAAGAAAGAAAGAAAGAAAGAAAGAAAGAAAGAAAAAAAGCCCACTTTGGCCATTATTTCTCAAGATTGACTTTGATCATAAAGTCTTTGAAGCATCTCAAGTCTACGAATTCTCACAGGTGAAAAACCACTCATGAGAACGCCTCACATTTTCCCCGTGTGACAGGAGTAAGATGGTGGATGGGAGGGAAAGGCTGAGGCTGGGAAGTGATGTCTTTTGGCCAGTAACCAGCTCCCTAAGATTCTGGAGGTACAGGTCTTCCTTTTGCTTAAGGAGGCTGAGCAGGCTGACCAAATCTGGCACATGCAGACGTGGTCTGGGGGTGGGAAAGGCAATGTGCTTCCCACCGCATTGATCAGGGAACCACTTGGAATGTCTCATCTTGTAATTTCACACTAAAAAAAAATATTTTCTAAGCTGGGCGTGGTGGCACACACCTTGAATCCCAGAACTTGGGAGGCAGAGGAAGGAGGATTGTTGTGAGTTCAAGGCCACCCTGAGACTACATGGTGAATTCCAGGTCAGCCTGGACTAGAGCGAGACCCTTCCTTGAAAAACCAAATAAAAATTGTTTAAATGTTTTCTAAATTTATTTATTTTCAATCGGGGGAAGAGGGGGCAGGCAGATAGAGAGCATGGGCATGCCAGGGCCTCCAGCCACTCACTGCAAACAAACTTCAGACACATGTGCCACCTTGTGTATCTGGTTTTACATGGATACTGGGGAATTGAACCTGGTCTTTTGGCTTTGCTGGCAAGTGCCTTAACTGCTCAGCCATCTCTCCAGCCCCACAGTAATTTTTAGTGTTTCATATAGACCACATAGAAGGGTCAAAGAAAAAAATTTAAGAGCTTTAAACCATAGGAATAAGAGATAAAAAGCTTTAGTGGAATGTCTTTTAATTGCTTTAATGAAGAAATGCCACCTGAATATGATGTCATGGATATTTATGCACAAGAAAGGGGGGTGCATCAGTTTGGTATGCTCGAGAAAGATTTTGTTATTAAACTCATGAACATTCTCAGGAGAATGAGGAAGATGGCCCACAATGGAAAGGATACATGGACTGGCTTTTCCAGGGGGAATTGAGACATCTCCAGACGCTCATGGAGATTCAGGTGCACTGCTCACACTGGCCACTGGAGGGCGCCCCACACAGTCGTCACTGCCCAGGGACCCAGATGCCAGGCTGGAAGGACTGTATTGCACTTTCTGAACATCAGCGGGATGATGTCTCCCTGGGTCATCTTTGAGGGCAGGCTGTCGCCCTGTGTATTTCAGTGTTTAGCAGCACATCTGACCTCTCACCGCTAGATGCCAGTACTCACCAACACCTGGTCCATGACAGTAAATGTTTCCAATAGCTAAATGTCCCTTGGGGAGGCAAAACCATCCTTGATGGACAATCACTTACGTGTTGTGTTTTAGATGCTGGCATTATTCCATTAGTAAGAAGGCTCCGATGGCCCCAAAGACTCAAAATAAATGGACAAAAGTGTTAAAAAAGACACGAGGGACTGGAGAGAGGGCTTAGTGGTTAAGACGCTTGCTTGCAAAGCCTAAGGACCTAGGTTGGATTTCCCAGGACCCACATAAGCCAGATGCACAAGGTGGTGCATGCGTCTGGAGTTCGTTTGCAGTGGGTAGAGACCCTGGCACGCCCATTCTCTCTCTATCTGCCTCTTTCTCTCTCTCAAATATATATATATATTGAAGACACGAGTATCCAGTAATTTCCCACTTAGACCACAGATTTAGGGTTCCCAATTTAGATGGCCTATACACCAGCTCTTGGTGCATTTAGTACCCATGACTCAGTCCCTGGGTAAGCTGAAATCAAAGTTCAGGATGCTTCTAAGTGACAAATCTGAACTCTAGATTCCAGACATGGTGGACGTCTACCTTAAATGTCGTCCTGTAGCCAGATGGGGCTGACGTCATAGTGGAGGTATTGTAGTTTTTCTCTTTCACTCGCCATTTTAATAAATAGGTCGTTATCAGTGTGTCTGTGAAAGCCTTTCCCATAAGGGTTTATATTCTTGAAACACAAAAGTTCCATAACTCAGGGATCTCTGTGTGTGCTCTTCCTGAGAGACAACAACGGGGAGCAGGGCAGAGTGGAGACGGTAGCTCCCCTTCCAAGCGAAGAGAAGACGGAGGACTGAGGGGAAGAGTGACTGGGTGTGCAAGGAAGAAAGCAGAGTAAACGAACAAGCATTATGAAACTCGCCCCAAGGGTTGATCCTGAGGAAGTTGACACAGGTCTTGGCTGCCAGGTATGTGGATCTGGCCAGGGGTGGAAGAACTAACTGGGGTCTGAGCCTCAGGCTATGGACCCTTCAGTCCCCATCAGAAATGGCTGAAACCTCACTATGGGGCTGGAGAGATGGCTCTTGCTTGCCTGCAAAGCCTAATGACCTGGGTTCAATTCCCTGGTACTTACATAAAGCCAGATGCACAATGTGGTGCATGCATCTCAAGTTTGTTCACAGCATCTAGAGGTCCTGGCATGCTCTCTCTCGTTCTCTCTCTCTCTTGCCTTCTTTTTCTATCTGTCTGTCTTCTCTCTGTCTCCCTCCCTTGCAAATAAATAAATAATTATTTGAGAGCAACAGACAGAAAGAGGCAGAGAGAGAGAGAGAGGGAGAGAGAGAGAGGGAGAGAGGGAGGGAGAGAATTGGTGCACCAGGGCTTCCAGCCACTGCAAACGAACTCTAGACACATGTGCCACCTTATGAATCTGGCTTACGTGGGTCCTGGGGAATCGAGCCTCGAACTGGAGTCCTTTGGCTTCACAGGCAAGCGCTTAACCACTAAGCCATCTCTCCAGCCCTAAAGATATATATAAATTTAATTTATTTTTATTTTTATTTTTGGAGAGAGAGACAGAGAGAGATAGACAGAGAGGGAGAGGGAGACAGAAATGGGCGTGCCAGCAGTCTCTCCTCTGCTGTGAACGAAATCCAGGTGCATGCGCCCCCTTGTGGTCAAGTGCGGCATTGCACCCTTGCCTCACTTTGCATCTGGCTAAACATGGGACCTGGAGATTGGAACCGCTGGAGATTAGAACCAGTGTTCTTAGGCTTAGGAGGCAGGTGCCTTAACCGCTAAGCCATTTCTCCAGCCCCCTTTTTTTTTTTTTTTTTAAAGAAAGCTCACTATTCCTTCTGTTGGTGTTCAGTGAGGACTTCGCTCTTCCTAGGGAATGAAGGTGAAGGTGGTATTTCCATTCCTCTTGGTTGTCTCAGGTCCTTGACTAATATTTAAGAAAAAGAAATCTTAGCTTGCTTACAGGAACAGTTAACGGTCAACGTGGTCCTCGCTACCATGGGGCAAGAGAAGCGTGCGGATGATCTTGCTTAGCCTTGCAACAGCCCTATGGATATTTCACCAGGGCTGAACAACTTGCTTTGCTGAGTCGTGGAGCTTGGATTTAACCCCCTTGTCACTCACCCACGCAGGGTTTATAGTGACTACAAAACTACGTGAAATGCAAATAATGTGTCTATTACCTTGCTATGCCGTTCCTTCCTCCAGGCATCTTCCTCGAGGGAGGGGGAGGTGGGGGTGCTCATCAGACTTATGAAACTCACAAGAAACTCAGGAGAACCACAAGGCTCCTCTTGAAGATTCTAGAAGCACTAAACAACTATTGGGAGAAGGGAGACTTCCGTGGTACTGCTGCCTGCAAGTTGTACGAGGGACTAGCAGTTGATGCAGCTGTCACAAGTGTCCCCGTGCTGTGTCCCCCACGCTGTGTCCCCCGCGCTGTGTCCCCGGTGCTGTGTGGGGCTTTTTGGTGCTGCAGTTGCCTGTGAACTTGTGCATAATCTCTTACCCAAGTTCCAAAAATAACCCTTATAAATTCATTATTCCACTAAACAGGCTTGAATGGAATCCTTTCTTTGATTTGTCATTGTTTTCTCTATCTGGGATGAATAAATATTAACTTCAGGGCTGGAAAGACAGCTTAGCCATTGAGGCACTTGCCTGCAGAGCCTAAGGACCCAGGTTCGATTCCTCAGGACCCACATAATCCAGGTAGCGCATGCATCTGGAGTTTGTTTGCAGTTTCTAGAGGTCGTGGCATGCCCATTCGTTCTCTCCCTATCTTTGTCTTCTCTCTCTCTCTCTTTCTCAAATAAATAAATAAAATATAAAAAAATAAACTTCACGGCTGGAGAGATGGCTTAGTGGTTAAGTGCTTGCCTGTAAAGCCTAAGGAACCTGGTTCAAGGCTCCAGTACCCACGTAAGCCAGATGCATATGGTGGCGCATGTGTCTGGAGTTTGTTTGCAGTGGTTTAGAGGCCCTGGAGTGCCCATTCTCTCTCTCTCTCTCCCCCTTTCTCTGTCTGTAATAAGTAAATAAATAAATTAATTAAAAGAAAAATTAAAAAAAAATAAACTTCAGAGAAAAAACATCATAACCCACCTAGACAGCTTTTCAGTAGTATTGTTTTTCTTCCTGAAGTCATTATTTAAAGTAATTATTTATTTTATTTAAAAAATATCTTATTTATCTATTTTCATGGAAAAAGAGAGAGAGCCAGGCATGGGGGCATATGCCTTTAATCCCAGCACTCGGGAGGCAGAGGTAGGAGGATCACCATGAGTTCGAGGCCACCCTGAGACTACATAGTTAATTCCAGGTCAGCCTGGGCAAGAGTGAGACCCTACCTTGAAACACCCTCCCCCGCAAAAAGAGAGAGAGACAGAGACAGAGAAAGAGACAATAGGCCCTCCACGGCTTGCAGCCAAGGCAAACCAGCTCCAGATGCATGCGCCACTTTGTGCATCTGGCCTTACGTGGGTCCTGGGGAGTGACACCTGGGTTGTTAGGCTTCTCAGGCAAGCACCTTCACCACTGGGCCATTTCACCAGCCCCTAAAGTAATTATTTAAAGAGAGCCTGCCAGGTGCTCTGGGCTCAAAGTCGAAAAGATGGTTGTCTGAGCTCAGGCGCCCGCAGAGTGACCCCTTTGGTCTTCTGGTTTTTCCAAGCTCCCGTTCCTCCATCCACTATGCCTCAGTTTCCACACTATTAGCTCGTGTTCTCTTTTAGGAGAACATCTCCCACCAATCAAGGAAGAGCAGAAAACCTGAGACCTTCATACTTAGAAAACCGTCCCTCTCTTCTCCAGGCAGCTGTTGTGAAATATTCCCTGTGGAGCTGGTCAGAGCTGTCGCTCCAGCCTGGATGAGGACCTTTCTTGTATGTGTTGTGAATCTCCAGCTCTCCAGCAGATTAAGGAATCTTGTGGGTTTTCAGGGCAACAAGGGACCTCTTGGTTGCTGGAGATCATTGGTTGAGCAAAAATTGCTCTGACTTCCCCAGAAACAGGCTCTGTATCTTAAAGCGCCCACAATTCTTGACAGAGACATTGCCAAGGCAGTTTCCTAAGAGTTCTGGGAATTTAATTTCTGCAACAAACTCTAGGGCTTCAATTGCCCTCCCTCCCTCCCTTCCTCCCTCCCTCCACACTCCCTTTCTCCCACTCCTTTCTTCTCACTACTTCCTTCTTGTCTTCCCTCCCTTCTTTTTGCTCTCTCTGCTTTCTTCCCTCCCCTCTCTCCCTCCTTCCCTTCATCCCTTCATCCCTCCCCTCCCTCCCTTCCTCCCTTCTTTCTTTCCCTAGAGACTAAAAGCTTACCGAGATATTATTTAAAGACTGGTATGAACACTAGCATTTCTGAGCTCAGTAATAGCTTCTAAAGATCCAGCTCATTTTCACAGATCACTTCTCACGGAGGTCACCGCCATTGCCTCAAAGACATTGGCTGGCTCCGATTCAGACATTTGCTAACCAGTTAGAGAGCAGCGTAGGTTCCATGAGCATTCTTAGCATTCTGGGGCAGGCTTCTTCATGTGGCAAATACGAACCCCACTTCAAACCTGCACGAAACACAAAGGGTTGGTCTTCAATGACCACCCTTACGTGACTTCATACCCTGCTCTGCTGGTGGCTACAGTTCCACTTGGTTTGTCCAGTGGAGCAAAGGGAAAAGGACTTTCTGTGCTGGAGGAAAGGCAGATAGGGGTGGACACCCAAGCAAGGACTTTAGTGGGCCCTTCAGAAAGTCAGAGGCACTACTCACATCTAGACTTCTGGGTCTCAGGAAAATAGCATGAGCACTGGGGAGAGAAAATTTATGGAGGGTGACTTTTGGAGGTCAGGGTTTATGCAGGCTCACGGGGATGGGGGGTGGACCTGGATGCCATTGCAAGGGTTTGGTTAGGGTTAGCATGCAAAATGGCTTGAGGGAAACGAAATGGAAAAGGTTTCTGATGCCTGGTGGGGCCGATGCATGTGGGAAAGAGGCCATTTGCAGGAAGTCCTTACAGAGACCCTTACAGAGGTGGAGGGTGGGGCGAGTCGGCAGAGTTCCTTGAGGCAGGCAACTGCCACATCCTTTCCAATCCCACTGACAGCTTGCCCCAGTCAAGTTCCATGGAACTTCCTCACAAGCTGGGCTAAGGGAGAGAATTCATCCCACAGCTGACCGAAAGGTGGTTTCGTGTTCACAGCAGATCAGAAAAGCAAACAGAAATCAAGTTGCATTTGGAAAAATAGAGAAAGCCTCAATTTGTGCATACCTGAATGTGTGAGGCAAGAGCTGTACACGGGCTGTAGCAAAGTGTGAAAGACCTCAGGAAACGATCATGGAAACAAAATTCAAGAAGTGCAACTGGCATTCATGGGAGTGACAGGGGACAAAAACAGCTCATTGTGGTCGGTGCCCTGAATATACCTTGTGAGCAGTTTTTGTCTGGTGACAGCAACTCCTCTTAGCAAAGACCAAGAGAGAGGCGTGAAAATCTCATTTTTTTTTTTTTTTTTTTTTTTTTACCAGATAGGGTCTCACTCTAGGCCAGGCTGATCTGGAATTCACTATGTAGTCTCAGGGTAACCTCAAACTCACAGCGATCCTCCTTCCTCTGCTTCCTGAGTGCTGGGGTTAAAGGCATGCGCCACCACACCCGGTTCGATTTTTTAAAATATATATTTTATTTATTTATTTATTTATTTTAGAGAGAGAGAATAAGAGGCAGAGAGAGAGAGTGGGGAGGGAGAGAATGGGTATGCCAGGGCCTCCAGCCTCTGCAAAAGAGCTCCAGATTCATGTGCCACCTTGTGCATCTGGTTTACCTGGGTACTGGGGAATTGAACCTGGGTCCTTAGACTTCGCAGGCAAGCACTTTAACCGCTGAGCCATCTCTCCAGCCCGTGATCTTGATTTGATGTAAAGATGCCTAGGAACTGAGTGTAAAGTTCACCTCTAGGTAAGCGAGGGCATTTCTGGGGACTTATCCCAAATGTGGGCTGCACTATCCAACAGACTGGGGCCCGACAGAATGAAAGAGGCAGAAGGAAGCAGCCAGCTAACACAGGCATATATATTGACCCTCTGCTTCCTAGCTATTCACGGGCGAGCAGCCTTTCCCGCTCGCTCCAGCTGCCATGATATTCTGTCTTGCCGCAGGCTGGGAAGTAATGGATCCAGCCCATCTCAGATGAAACCTCTCAAAGTAAAACCTTGCCTTCCTTTATTATCTGGGTTCTTTATCACAGCAGCAAGTCTGACTGAGAAGCAAGTGGCCCTCACAGCCCACGCATGGTCGCTGCTTCTCCGCAAGCTGCGTTGGCCTGGGTCCCAGCCGGTCATAAAGGGTGACTGACTGGCAGACACCAAGGTCACTGGCTTCTTTATGCTTTGTGGTGGTTTGAATGTGAATGTACGCTCCTCGCAACCTCAGCGATTTTTTTTTTTTTTTTTTTTTTGGTTTTTCGAGGTAGGGTCTCACTCTGGTCCAGGCTGACCTGGAATTAACTATGTAGTCTCAGGGTGGCCTCGAACTCTCAGCGATCCTCCTACCTCTGCCTCCCGAGTGCTGGGATTAAAGGCGTGCACCAGCACGCCCGGCTTTCAGCGATTGTTTTGATTAAGGTAAGCTTGCTGCTTAGGTCTCCAGCAGCCTGATGGAGGAGATGTCACTTCCGGGGGGGGGGAGGTGGATCTTTTGTTTTTTTGTTTTGTTTTGTTTTTCGAGGTAGGGTCTCACTCTAGCCCAGGCTGACCTGGAATTCACTCTGTAGTCTCAGGTGGCCTCGAACTCACGGCGATCCTCTTACCTCTGCCTCCTGAGTGCAGAGCAGTATGTAAAGAGGAGTCGGAGCTCTGGCTGCTCGTGTCTGCTGGCTGATGGTGGTGTCTCTGTGCTATGGATCTATGGAAGGGAGCCAGCTTCTACCACAATGGAGCTTCCCCTGGATTCTGTAAACCTGAACTAAACCCTTTCCTCCCATAAGCTGCTTCTGGTTGGATGTTTGTCCCATCAAGGAAAAGTAACTGTAACATGCTTCTTGGTTGAAAGCTTGTGTGTGTGTGTGTGTGTGTGTGTGTGTGTGCAAAACCAATAGACTAGCCTTTTTAAAAAAAAATGGGAGAGAGCGAGCGAGAGAGAGAGAATTGGTGCCCCAGGGCCTCTGGCCACCCCAGTCGAACTCCAGATGCGTGTGCCACCCTGTGCACATGTGCAACCTTGCGTGCTTGTGTCATATCATGCATCTGGCTTACATGGGACCTGGAGAGTCAAACATGGGTCCTTAGGTCGCAGGCAAGAGCCTTAACTGCTAAGCCATCTCTCTAGCCCATGGTTGAAAGAAGGAATTGGTTTTGATATGTTCTCTAGAATCAGGTTCTTTAGATCAAGAATCTATCCTGGCCCAATCATGTAAAGTCATACAAATCTGACATATCCACTCAGGCGAGTCACATACATTATCAATGGTGTATGGCTCCTACAGTTTAGAGAGCTTTTGGCAGAGACTTTGCCTGACTTCTAATTGCCTTAATCCAGACACAAATTGGCCTCGATATCCATGACCTTGCAGTGCCTAGCAATACCTTTACAAGACCCTTATAGTAGGAGAAAAAGACAATGACTTCAAATTAAAAGAGAGACAAATGGAGAGAGGGACGAGATATGATGGAGTGTAGATTTGAGAAGGGAAAAGTGGGGAAGGGGAGGGAATTATCATGATTTATTGTCTGTAAGTATAGAAATTGTCAATAAAAAATAGTAATTAAAGGCCAGGCGTGGTGGCGCACGTCTTTAATCCCAGCACTCGGGAGGCAGAGGTAGGAGGATCACCATGAGTTTGGGGCCACCCTGAGACTACATAGTGAATTCCAGGTCAGCCTGAGCTAGAGTGAGACCCTACCTTTAATCCCGGCATTTGGGAGGCAGAGGTAGGAGGATTGCCATGAGTTCAAGGCCACCCTGAGATTACAGAGTGAATTCCAGGTCAGCTTGAGCTAGAGACCCTACCTTGAAAAACCAAAAAAAAAAAAAAAAAGGTCTCCTTTAGACCAGGAATGCTGCTGGCACACGCGAATTCCACGTCAGCCTGGACTAGAGCGAGATCCTAGCCCGGAAAACCAAAATAAATAAATAAATAAATAAAAATAAAAAAAATTCTCACTTATATGTCTAAGACCTTGTCTTTCAGGGACTGTAAGTGACATCTTATTTAATTTAATTAATTAATTTATTTGACAGAGATAAAGAGACAAACAGAAAGAGAGAGAGATAGAGAGGAAGAGAAAGAGAGACAATGGGCACACTAGGGCCTCCAGCCACTGCAAACGAACTCCAGATGTATGTGCCAGCCACCTTGTGCATCTGGCTTATGTGGGTTCTGGAGAATCAAACCTGGATCCTTTGGCTTTGCAGGCAAACACCTTAACCGCTAAGCCATCTCTCCAGCCCCTAAGTGACATCTTTCATATCCCTTTGTATGCAGAAAAATTCACTGAATATTTTATTGAATCAAATGCAAATCCCTATATTTATTCTCTGCTTTATATATTGTTTCTGAGTAAGAAATGTAATTCTAAGAGCTGTTGCTAGTTAAAATGACTACATTAGAACATGACCTTTGTGTGGGTAGAGCTCTTCAGTAGACACTTTAAAGAAATGGGCATAAAATCACCGTTAACTGAATTTCCCATTAAAAAATAATACCGTGAAAGTCTTAATTTCTCACTAGTTTAGAGCCATCTTCACTGCCATGGAAATTGTGTGGGGATGACATTTAATCTTTGAAGCATTTAAGTGATAAATTAGAAGTAATTTTATAAAGAGAAGCAAGCGGGGCTGTACAGGAAGATAATTCCGAGTCGTCTCTTTTGACACTTTGGATGCTTTCTCTGAATTAAAAGCACCGAGTTTATTAGCAATCACCACCTTGGCTTCTGTAAAGAAATCCAAACACTGCAAGCTTCCCTATGTGCCAATTAAAAAGGCTCTACTTAATTGAGAATGCTGTCCCAGTGACAACTAATTAGAATCATGACACAGTGAGCCTGAAGGGGATTCTATTGTATTGTATTGTATTGTATTGTATTGTATTGTATTGTATTGTATTGTATTGTATTGTATTGTATTTATTTATTTAAGAGAGAGAGAGGAAAAAAAAGAGGCAGATATATAGAGAGAACGGGCACACCAGGGCCTCCAGCCATTGCAAACAAACTCCAGACACATGTGCCCCCTTGTACATCTGGCTTACGTGGGTCCTGGGGGATCGAACCAATTTCCTTAGGCTTTGCAGACAAATGCCTTAGCCCCTAAGCCATTTCCCCAGCCTCTTTTTTTTCCAAGGTTGGGTCTCACTCTAGCCCAGGCTGACCTGGAATTCACTGTGTATTCTCAAGGTGGCCTCGAATTCATGGTGATTCTCCTACCTCTGCCTCCCCAGTGCTGGGATTAAAGATGTGCACCACCATGCCTGGCTCTGAAGGGGATTTCTTTACTCAATCTCTTTCATTTTATAGGGGAGGAGACAGGACGGTACAGCGTATGCGACTTGTCACACATCTAGAACCAGCAAAATGGTTCCCACCAACTTGGTGCATGGTTTTTCAGCTATGAGAATGTTGGCACAACCAAAGGCAGGTGGAGAATGCCAGGCACCGCTAGCACGGGTAACGTGACTGAAATTTAGCAGTGTGTGTAGCTAAGTCCCTAGAAAGAAAATTAAAAAACAAAAACAAAAAAACCAGTCCTCTATCCTGAAGGAAAGAGACGGGGGATGTTTGGAGGCTGATAGAGGAACCCCATGGGCCTGGCTGGGCTCCCACACGTGCCAGTGTCTGATGAGTTCTTCCCATGAACCACATGTTCGATGCTTAGTCATAAGCTTGCTAGCTGTCCTGCAAGGCCTTGTGGGATTTGCACGATTACCTTCATTTTAGACAAGGAGACAAATGGGACGCTCAGATGATGAGTTAGTAGCCTGTGTTCTTTGTCAGAGATGGCACTTGAATAAAGTTCCCTTTGGAGACATGGATGATGGTGTGGACCTTCCTGGGAATCTCATGCCATCCCGCCTGTGTTTTCTGATGGATGTGGCACAAGTGTTCGGAACCGAACTGGTCTCTCAGCCCCAAGTGGATCCACGAACAGTGAGCAGCGCACCTCCAGTGCTTCGGTAGGAAACAGCCTGCTCGGGGCGACTCCTGCACCTGTCAATGGCAATCTAAGTGCAAAATTAAGAAAGTGGAGTTCTATTTGATATGCTTTATTAGTTCAAGGATGTTTAGTTTATGCCACACTGTAAATGGTGGGAAGTCTTACTAACAAAGAGCTTGCACAGGACCTGGAAAATCTAGTTCTTTTTTCTTTTCTTTCTTTCTTTCTTTCTTTCTTTCTTTCTTTCTTTCTTTCTCTCTCTCTCTCTCTTTCTTTCTTTCTTTCTCTTTCTTTCTTTCTTTCTTTCTTTCTTTCTTTCTTTCCCTTTCTTTCTTTCTTTCTTTCTTTCTTTCTTTCTCTCTCTCTCTTCTTTCTTTTCTTTCTTTCTCTTTTCTTTCTTTCTTTCTTTCTTTCTTTCTTTCTTTCTTTCTTTCTTTCTTTCTTTCTTTCTTTCTTTCTTTCTTTCTTTCTTTCTTTCTTTCTTTCTTTCTTTTTTGTGGGAGAGGAGAGTCTGCCTCCTTTCCTAACTGCTTCTTGACCCACGGATCACTGATGCTTGTTGGACAGATGACAGTAGTGAAGAACACATTTGAGGGCTGGAGATATGGCTTAGAGGTTAAGGTGCTTGCCTGTGAAGCACAAGAACCCAGGTTCAATTCCCCAGGACCCACATAAGCCAGATGCACATGGTGGTACATGCTTCTGGAGTTCGTATGCAGTGGCTAGAGGCCATGGCATGCCCATTTTTTTTCGCTCTCTTTCTGATAACTAAATAAAAAATAAACAGAACATATTTGGTGTGTGTGTTTGGGCTGGGAGACACAAAGAAATCTGAAGACATGGGTAAGTGCAGCGAGGTCAGGGGTAGAATCCTCCTGTCCAGGAACATTCAGGGCTCTTGCTGGGGATCTTAGTCCCACTCTTTTTTTTCCGAGGTAGTGTCTTGCTCTAGTCTGACCTGGAATTCACTCTGTAGTCTCAGGCTGGCTTCGAACTCATGGCGATCCTCCTACCTCTGCCTCCCAAGTGCTGGGATTAAAGGTGTGCGCCACCATGCCCAGCTTATTTTTATATTTTTATTTTTACTTTTATTTATTTTTTGGTTTGGTAGCAATATGGGGAAAAGGTTCCTTTAAGTGCCCACATTAATCAACAGGTCACTACCGTGGGCAGCTAGAACGCAAATCTCTGGGCCTATTAGAGCCCTCTTTGGAGTGATTGATGGTGAGGAAGCTTGGCTATTTACCCATCAGCTTCCTCCCATCAGACGTCTGCTTCTGTGGGCGGTCATGTCCGGTCTGCTTTGGGCAGGGTTCGGGCATGGCCAGCATCTATAGAGCGCAGGTCCAGCCAGCTTAGCTTGCAAGAGGACAGGAATGACTTTGGTAAACAAATCATAGACTGGGTTGAGGTGCTGCTGGCCTCAGAGGAGGGAGGAGGTGATAGATCCCAGGCCCATGCTGCACATCTCCTCTGTGTCTGTTATCGTCTCTTGCACGCTAGCTTGTCTGAAAACGCAGATGGCTTCCATAGTTCCCGGATGGAGTACAGCATCACCTCTTCCCTTTGAGCTGCCTGTGGAATTCCTCAGTTTGAAAATGGGGGGCCCTGCCTGGGTAACCCCTGTCCATCACTGTGGGGGGAAGGGTCCAGTTTAAATATGAATGTCCCCCATAGCTTCAGGCATTTTTTTAAAAAGTATTTTATTATTTATTTATTTGAGAGAGAGAGATACAGGAATAGGGAGGTAAAGAGAGAGAACAGGCATGCCAGGGCCTCCAACCACTGCAAAGGAATTCCAGATGCGTGAACCACCTTGTGCATCTGGCTTACGTGGGTCCTGGAGAATCGAGCCTCGAACCAGGGTCCTTAGGCTTCACAGGCAAGCTCTTAACTGCTAAGCCATCTCTCCAGCCCAGCCTCAGGTAGTTTTGATTAACATTAAGTTTCCCACTTAAGGCCTTAAGGTGTGTGCTTGCTGGTGCTGGCCGTTGTCTCTCTGCTGTGGATGTGTGACGAAGCGAGCCAGCTTCTTCGGGCACCATGAAGCTTCCCCCGGAATCTGTAAGCCTGAAATCAACCCTTTCATCCCACAAGGAGCTTCGGGCGCGGTGTTTGTCCCAGTAAGAGAGAGAAAGAAACTGGAACCATTGTGAGTGTTTATTCCTATTTCCCCAAACACGGTGGGGGAAAGGGGTGGAGGAGCCCAGTAAAAGAGGATGGTGAAGTTCCCAGTAGAACAGAGACAGGCTGCTGGGCGGGCAAAACATGTCTTTTCAGAATTCAAACAGTGGCCTCCCACATGATCCGCTGGAGAAAAGGCCAAAATATGACTTTATGCTTAAAAAGCACTTTATTTCAGAACTAAAAAAAGAAAACAAAGGGGACGTGAAGTCATAATTAATTTTATTAGGAGCAACTAGCACTCACACTGACTGTCCTGGTATCCCATGAGCTGGCATCTTTCTTCTTTTTTTTTTAAATTAAATTTAATTTTAAAAAATTTTTATTTATTTATCATTTGACAGAGAAAGAGGGAGGGAGAGAGAGAATGGGCGCTCCAGGGCCTCCAGACACTGCAAATGAACTCCAGATGCATGTGCCCCTTGTGCATCTGGCTAACATGCGTCTTAGGGGATCGAACCTGGGTCCTTTGGCTTTGTAGGCAAATGCCTTAACTGTTAAGCTATCCCTTCAGCCCTGAACTGGCATTTTGACAGATACCAATCCTGGGGAGAACACAGCAGAAGAAATGCAGCCCAGCGACACTGATTCCGGAAGATCCTGGGCTCCTGTCTGTCAAACCATGTTTTCCTGCACTGCTTCAAGTAATTTTTATCAGTGGCCTTGGACCTGGGTGGAACTTTCTCCTCTATGATAGGAGAGCTCACACAGGGCCAAGGCAGAAGGCCACAGCTGCCCACCACATATCTTGGGACTTTGATTTATTCTTCTTACAGGAAGTTGATCCAAAAATTCAATGAGTCAGGGCTGGTGAGATGGCTCAGCAGTTAAGGTGCTTGCCTGCAAAGCCTAAGGACCTGGGTTTGATTTCCCATGTAAAGCCAGCCGTACAAAGTGGCAAATGCTTCTGGAATTCATTTGCAGTGGCTAGAGAACCTGGTACGACCATTCTATCTGCCTCTTTTTTTTCTCTCTCTCTTTCTCAACATAAATATATAAATAAATAACTAAAAGATCTAATTTAGGGGCTGTGCTTAAAGAGACTGAAAAATAATGTTTACATAAATATTTGTATTTATTTATAATAAAAAAGAGGAGAGAGAGAGAGAGAAAACGAACCACCACCAGGGCTTTTGCCACTGTGAACGAACTCCAGACGCATGCACCACTTTGTGCAGCTGGCTTTTTCTTGGGTACTGGGGATTCAAACCCGGGACCACCAGGTTTTGCAAGCCAGCACCTTTGAACCCCTAAGCCATCTCTCCCACTCCTACACCTCCAAAGAACATTAACATCTACATAGGAGGTTTCCAACTGCACCAAAAATAAAGACACTCCCCACTCCCGGGCCCTTCCAGGGCGCACCTGGCTGGGCGGACAAACGCTTCAGGGCCAGATGAGGTCCTGCGTCCTGCCTTACCATCTCCCCCAGCCAGCTGTTCCGTCCTCAACTCTCTTTGTCACCTGCTACTGCTGCAAGCACACCAAGCAGATCTGCAAGCACACCGAGCAGATCTGCAAGCACACCGAGCAGATCTGCAAGCACACCGAGCAGATCTGCAAGCTGGCCCCTTGTTTTGCCTGGCACACCCTTCCCCTTCCCATGTTAGGCCCCTTAAGAGCCATGGAGAGGCGGGTCCCCTTGCGCGCCTGGGGAGATGGGACAGTGGAGCCTGGGCGCAGACGGGGAGTGACAGCTGGTCACCCAAGTGTCCTCGTCCAGGCCTGGGGGCGGTGCACCTCTCGGGGCTCCTCCCGGGGTGCAGCGTGCGCGGAGGGAGGCCGGCGCAGGTAGCTGGGCCTGGCCGGGGAAAGAGCGCGCACCGGGTCACCGGCGGGATGCGGAGGCCCGGCGCCCTTGGCCTGGCTCTGCTCGCCGCCTGCCTGGGGCACTGCGGGCAGCACCGGGCGCTCGGAGGTATGCGCCCCCCCCTTCCCATCCCAGGCTCACAGGGTGGAGGGTGGCGCCGCTCCCACTGAGGGGCTCCGATGGTTCTGGGAAGCCGGGGTCCCTGGGGGGGGGGGTTCACTATGGCTGGCATTCCAGAGCCAGAGGACCCCAGGGAGGAGACTTCCCGCTCCCTCCAGGACTGGGAGTTGTAAAGTTGGCCTCGGGACAAACCCAAGCACCCCACTGTTGGAAGCTTCCCCCCTCATGGGGTGGGGAGTCTTCCACTGCACTCTTTGTCCCCTGTGTCCCACCATGAAGGAGCTTAACATTTTTTTATTTGTATGTGCAGTTTTGCAAAGCGCTTCACAAAGTGTCTATGGCGATTCCAGACTTGAAAGATTACTACGAACGTAATGATTTAGACTTTATGTGAGTGAGCCCCAGTTCTTGGGCCTTCTTACCCTTCATTAATCTTTAAAAAAAGTAATTTATTGGGCTGGAGAGATGGCTCAGCGGTTAAGGCACTTGGCTCACTTGGCCGCAAAGCCTTAGGACCAGGTTCAAGTACCCAGTAGCTATATAAGCCAGATGCACAAGGGGGCTCATGTGTCTAGAGCTCGTTTGCAGTGGCTGGAGGCCCATTCTCTCTCTCTCCCTCCCTCTCTCTCTCTCTCTGCCTCTTTCTCTCTCAAATAAGTAATAAAAAATATTTTATTTATTTACAAGCAGAGAGAGGGAGGAAGGAGGGGGCAAGAAATGGGCACGCCAGGGGCTCCTGACACTTCAAGTGAACACCAGATGCATGTGCCATTTTGTGCATCGGGATTCATTTGAGTGTTGGAGAATCAAACACAGGCCATCAGGCTTTGCAAGCAAGTACCTTTAACCACTGAGCCACCTGCCCTCATTACTCTTTGAAAATGAATTCAGTTAAACAAAAGATTCCCTTTTCATCTGTTTGCCTGCATCCATCTATCATCTGTCTATCTTCTATGTATCTATGTATCTATCTATGTATCTATCTATGTATCTATCTATGTATCTATCTATGTATCTATCTATGTATCTATCTATGTATCTATCTATGTATCTATCTATGTATCTATCTATCTATCTATCTATCTATCTATCTATCTATCTATCTATCTATCTATCATCAACCAACCATCCACCCACATTTTAAGTTCCTGCTCTTTTGTGTATATCTATCATTTAGCTTAAGTTCCGATGTCTTTAGCTTCAGTTTTAGGCATAGCCAAATAGTATAGTTTCTGTGCACAGTAATTGCGTGATCTTATTGGCCAGGCTGGTAGGAAACTCTGCACTTCTTCCTTATCTTCCTCCCTACTTCCTGTCCCCTCCCCTGCCTCCTTCCTGCCTGGTTCCAGGGGAGATTGGACAAGGGGCTGTAGGCCCCGGGAGCTACTGAGTGTGATTTTAAGGGAGAAGGTGTGAGTTGCAGACCAAGGGCTGAGTGGCTTCTTGGGACAGACATGGGTGGTGATGGATGGGGGAGCCAGTAATACTGTCGACCAGTGTTTGGTGAAGGGAGGCAGGTGGTGGCGTGGGGGTGGACTGGACTAGGTCTTAATCGCCATGCTGTCTTTTTTTTTTTTTTTTTTTTTGACAACTTCTATACTTACATACAAAAAAAAGCACCTGATATTTCCCTTCCCTCCCCCCATTCCACTTTAGAAGTCCAATCTCCATCATATCCCCTCCCTCTCTCCATTAGTCTCTCTCTTAATTTAGAGTGATTTGGCAGCAAGTTACTTCTCCGGGGCTTGATTTTTGCCTCTGAAAATTGGAGATGATGATAGCTTTTTCAGATTAGGCTTAACTAAAACACAAAGACTACTTACCAGCCGGAGAACAATGTCAATAAACATTTCCATCCTTTCCTATTCATTATCCCTCCCTTTCTTGACTTCCATGCAATTAACCCGAGTAAGAGACAATAGGTTATAGATTTCTTTACCAGGAAGGAATGGGGCCCAAGGAGCTTTATTGAATTAAGAATTCCGCAACATAAACTTTCACATATATGTTCCTCATCCGTGACTCTGATGGCATGACGGGTATTGTTTACCAAAGCCTTGCCAAAATCTACTTTGTGGTGCGCGGAAGAGTGGCACTTTTTGGTTGTTTTCTCTTGTGATTCATGGAATTTCCTTGAGCAATCTGATTGCTTAAGCTTTAAGTGAAGCTCGAAAGACACAGGGCGCCTATTAGCTCAACTTGACAAGTCAGCACAGTGCGAAGACACTTTTGTCTGGGAAGAAATATTGTTTCATTGAACATGCTTTTTTAGGCTCAAGAGATAGCTCAGCCATTGGGGCACTTGCCTGCAAAGTCTAACAACCTGGGGTTCAATTCCCCAGTACCTACATAAAGCCAGATGCATAAAGTGGCACATGCATCTGGGCTTCACTCGAGCCCATATACTCCCTGTCTGTCTCTCTTCTATCACTCTCTGCTTGCAAAAACAAACAAATAAATAAATAAAAATATTTAAAAAACAAACAAAAAACTCCCATGCTTTTTAAGCTGGGCGTGGTAGTTCACACCTTTAATCCCAGCACTTGGGAAGCAGAGGTAGGAGGATCACTTGAGTTTGAGACCAGCCTGAAGGTACATAGTGGATTCCAGGTCAGCCTGGACTAGAGTAAGAACCTACCTCAAAAAACCCAAAACCAAACCAAAACAAACAAACAAATTAAAAAAACAAACATTTTAGCATGTAATATATGTACAGACACACACACACCCCTCCATGTATTTCTCTGTGTAAATCAGCACTGTCACTGGCCACTTCCTAAAGGTGACAGTGTACACATTGCACTGGGGCCCCGTCGTCAGTAGTTCAGTATTTCTAACCTTGCCTTCTGGCCAGATCTCATTTGTACATCAGTGGTTTTGCATTCTGACAAGGCTTGTCCATGAAGAGAAGAGCTGGGACTGGTTGTTTTGATCACCATTGCCCCTTATGTTATTTTATGTATTTTCTTTTTAAAAAAATTTATTTATTTATTTGTAAGCAGACCTGGAATTCACTAATTCACTATGTAGTCTCAGGGTAGCCTCGAACTCATGGTGATCCTTCTACCTCTGCCTCCCAAGTGCTGAGATTAAAGGTATGTGCCACCATGCCTGGCTTGAGTTTACCTTCTTATTGCTGGGACAAAGCACCTGACCCAAAGCAGCTGATGGGAGGAAAGTATTTTCATTTTGGCTTACTGTCCCGAGGGGAAGCTCCATGATGGCAGGGAAAGCATGGCGTGAGCAGAGGCTGGGCATCACCTCTGCCACCGCAGGTGGACAACAGCAGCAGGAGAGTGAGCCGAACTCCGGCAAGGGGGAGTTGGCTATAACACCCCTAAGTAGACCTCCAGAAACACACGTCCCTCAGCAAGGCTCCAGCACCCAAATTGCCACCAGCTAGGGATCAAGCATTCAGAACACATGAGTTTATGGGGCACATCTGACTCAAACCACCACCACATGCTCATCTTTCAGGACCATTCTTTTTATTATTACATTTTTTTAGTAGAAAGTTGGATGATACATTATGGTACCATCATTTCCATCCTCCCTGCCCCCATGCTGCTGGGGGCCCTCCTCAGTGGGATTGCTGGCATTCCGCATAGGGTTGTGGGTTATGAGATGTGAGAGCAGCGGTCAGTCACTGTAAGGGGCAGTGCCTCTGGACATCCCCTTCCACTCTGTGGCTCTTCCGATCTTGCCGCGTCCTCTTCTGCAAAGTTCCCTGAGCTGTGGTGGGTGTGTTTTAAGTGTACTTTAGTGCTGTGCTCTCAGCAGGTTCTGGATTTCTGCTTTGGTGCATTTTGAGGCTCCTCAGAGTCTGTCTCCGTCACAGGTTCGCTGCTGAGGCAGCACTCTTGCTCATCTCGCCAATTCCTCGTGCGTTTTCATCCGAGCCCTGGCTGATGTGCAAGAGCTGGTTTATCTCTCGTTCTAGCTGCCTTCTGGAAAGGGAAGACAGACTCTCCAAAGGAGACTGAGGTCAGCCTAGGTTCAATGGGATAAGCATTATAAAATAAGAGAGATTTAGGCGCGTGTAGCCTCTCTGTTGGCTAAAGAGTACATGATTTGGGTCTCCATAGAATTCTGACTTGGTTCCAAGTTCTAGCTAAGGGTTTCTCAGAACCATACTTACATGGTTATGCTTAGGTCATATTATGACAAGAATCAAAGCCCCACGTTGGGCTCAGCTTTATTTATTTATTTGAAAGAGAAAGAGACAGAAGGAGATAGAGAGAGAATGGGCACACCAGGACCTCCAGGCACTGCCGACGAACTCCAGGTGCATGTGCCACCTTGTGCATCTGGCTTACATGGGTCCTGGAGAATTGAACCTAGGTCCTTTGGCTTTGCAGACAAGTACCTTAACCACTAAGCCATCTCTCCAGCTCTGGGCTCAGCTTTTGGTCTCAAGGTGAACCGTCCACTTCTTCACATCTTCTTCCATTTTACTCTTATTAAATATACCCACCACCTGGGCATGGTGGCACACACCTTTAATCTGAGCACTTGGGAGGCAGAGGTAGGAGGATCACCGTGAGTTCAAGGCCAGCCTGAGACGACATAGTGAATTCCCTGTCAGCTTGGGCTACAGTGAGACCCTACCTCAAAAAAGAAAAGAACAAAAACCCATCAATTGGATTTTAAGAAGCATTAAAATGTGACAGAAAAAAAGCAAGCCTTAGACTTTGTTTCTGTTCTCCTTCTGAACTTAGGAAACAGACTCAGGCAGGAGCTGTGGGGTCTCTCCGGGAGCTTACTCATATCACCCCCCACCCAGCCTTGATGTAAGAGTGCTTCTCTCAGGAAGAAAAGGAATAGCATGGGGGTAAGGGCCCTTTCTTTTATTCTTCCCTCATCCCCTGGAGGGCCCAGATCCAGTTCAGCAAGCATGCAACTTCTCTCTCTCTCTCTCTCTTTTTTGAGACACACACACACACACACACACACACACACAGACAGAATGGGTGTGCCAGGGCCTCTCAGCCACTGTGAACAAACTCCACATGCGCGCGCCCCCTTGTGGTCAAGTGCAGCATTGCACCCTTGCATCGCTTTGCATCTGGCTAAACGTGGGACCTGGAAATCGAACGGGCATTCTTAGGCTTTGCAGGCAGTCGCCTTATCCACTAAACCATCTCTCCAGCCCCTGCAACTTCTCATTTTGATGGATGTGGTATTTGACACTGGCTCTCTCTGAGTTTATTCATCTTTTTTTTTAATGTCCTCTGTGCTTTGAAGGTTTTGGACAAAATTCAGATCAGGAGACTGAAGGTTTAAGGTTTGTAAACTGCCCGTGTGAACTTCAGTAAAATCTCTCTGGGCTTCAGGCTCTTGAACAGCAAAATCACAGGGAGGGGTGGCTTCGCCCGCTTCTCTCTCAGTTCCTCAGAGTTCTACTCTTCTAGGATGTGAAGGCCATAAACTTACTGATGTTCTCTGGTCCCACACCCCTAGGCTTGGACAGATGGAAAAACCATAGTGTTCTTTCCTCTCGCTCAGATCACTTTGCTCCAGCCTAGACTAAGTGAGGTTTGACATTGGAGAGGGAACCCTTTCCTCTCTCTCTCTCTCTTTATTTATTGTTGTTGTTTTTTCGAGGTAGGGTCTCGCTCTAGCCCAGGCTGACCTGGAATTCACTATGTGGTCTCAGGGTGGCCTCAAACTCAGGGTGATCCTCCTACCTCTGCCTCCCGAGTGCTGGGATTAAAAGCGTGCACCACCACGCCCGGCCCCTTTCCTTCTCTTTGATCGAGAAGCATAGTTTTGGCTTTAAAGCTGGTATTATGTGGGAATTTGGGGGTGTCTTTGTGAGTGAAGGGGCCCATTCTTGGCTCATGGTTGCACTTTAGCCCAGGAGTTAGGGTATGGGACTGTCAGCGTCACACAAACTCCCACTGAGTCAGTGGCCTCCGGGTTCTTGTTGCTGGGCCCTGCCGGGAAGCAGCGTATAGGAGGAGAGGGCTTATTTCAGGCCGACAGTTTAGAGGGGGACGTTTCATCATGACAGAACAATGCATGGCCGAGCAAGAAGCTGTCCCAAGCAGGTGGAGGTAATCCAAGGGAGCTAGGTTAGCACTAGCGAGCTGGGCTAACGGACCTCAATATCCACCCACTGCAACACCTCCTTCAGCAAGGTCCCACCTCCCTAATTGCTCTCAGCTAGGACCAAGTATTCAAAACACACAAGACTATGGGAACATTCAAACTACCACAGTAGGACAGTAAGGGCAATTGTTTTAATTTTTGACGCATATAGTGAATTCCTGTCAGCTTGGGCTACAGTGAGACCCTACCAAAAGAAAAAAGAAAGAAAAACCCAACAATTGGATTTTAAGAAGATTAAAATGATACAGAAAAAGTGCCTTAGACTTTGTTTCTGCTCTTCTGAACTTAGGGAAATAGACTCAGGCAGGAGCTGTGGGGTCTCTCCGGAGCTTACTCATATCACCCCCACCCAGCCTTGATGTAAGAGCAAGCCTCAGAAGAAAAGGAATAGCATGGGGTAAGGGCCCTTCTTTTATTCCCTCATCCCTGAGGGCCCAGATCCAGTTCAGCAAGCATGCAACTTCTCTCTCTCTCTTTGAGACACACACACACACACACACACACACACACAGAAAGAATGGGTGTGCCAGGGCCTCTCAGCCACTGTGGGAACAAACCCATGCGCGCCCCTTGTGGCTGGCGCATTGCACCCTTGCACGCTTGCATCTGACAACGTGGGACCTGCATCAGGCGGGCATTCTTAGGCTTTGCAGGCAGTCGCCTTATCCACTAAACCATCTCTCCAGCCCCTGCAACTTCTCATTTTGATGGATGTGGTATTTGACACTGGCTCTCTCTGAGTTTATTCATCTTTTTTAATGTCCTCTGTGCTTTGAAGGTTTTGGACAAAATTCAGATCAGGAGACTGAAGGTTTAAGGTTTGTAAACTGCCCGTGTGAACTTCAGTAAAATCTCTCTGGGCTTCAGGCTCTTGAACAGCAAATCGACAGGGAGTGGTCCCGCTCTCTCTCAGTTCCTCAGAGTTCTACCTTCTAGGATGTGAAGGCATAAACTTACTGGATGTTCTCTGTCCCACACCCTAGGCTTGACAGATGGAAAACCATAGTAAGTTCTTTCCTCTCGCCAGATCACTTTGCTCCAGCCTAGACTAAGTGGAGGTTTGACATTGGAGAGGGAACCTCTCTCTCTCTTTATTTATTGTTGTTGTTTTTTCGAGGTAGGGTCTCGCTCTAAGCCCAGGCTGACCTGGAATTCACTATGTGGTCTCAGGTGGCCTCAAACTCATGGTGATCCTCCTACCCTGCCTCCCGAGTGCTGATTAAAATGCACCACCACGCTCGGCCCCTCCTCCTTTGATCGAGAAGCATAGTTTTGGCTTTAAAGCTGGTATTATGTGGGAATTTGGGGGGTGTCTTTGTGGAGTGAAGGGCTCATTCTTGTCTCACATGGTTGCACTTTTTAGCCCAGGAGTTAGGTATGGGACTGTCAGCTCACACAAACTCCCACTGAGTCAGTGGCCTCCGGGTTCTTGTTACAATTTCCGCTGGAAGCAGCGATAGAGGAGAGGGCTTATTTCAGGCCGGTACAGTTTAGAGGGGGGACGTTTATCATGATACAGAACAATGCATGGCTTCCAAGAAGCTGTCCCAAGCAGGTGGAGGTAATCCAAGGGAGCTAGGTTAGCACTCAGCGAGCTGGGCTAACGGACCTCAATATCCACCCACTGCAACACCTCCTTCAGCAAGGTCCCACCTCCCACTTGCTCAAGCCAGGACCAAGTATCCAAAACACACAAAGACTAGACGTGGGAAATATCTAAACTACCACAGTAGGACAGTAAGGGCAATTGTTTTAATTTTTTTTTTTGTTTATTTACTTGAGAGTGACAGACAGAGAGAAAGAGGGAGAGAGAGAGAGAGAGAGAGAGAGAGAGAGAGAGAGAGAGAGAATGGGTGCACCAGGGCCTCCAGCCACTGAAAACGAACTCCAGACACATGCACCACCTTATGCATCTGGCTTACATGGGTACAGAGGAATCGAGTCTCGAACCAGGGTTCTTAGGCTTCACAGGCAAGCGCTTAACCGCTAAGCCATCCCTCCAGCCCCAGGGCAATTGTTTTAAAATGGAAGAAATCTCAGGAACTTGTAGGCAGAGGTCAAGGTGTGCTAGGCAACAAACACCTGTTTAGCTTAAGCTGTTTGGGCTCATTTGCTGAAGAAGATGTTTTTATCATTGTCTAAATTAGGACAGATGTGCACAGAGTCTTTTGGGGTTTCATTCATTTCTAGGGACATGGTAGAGACTTTAGTTAGAGGCTTCCTGTACACATGGCTGTGTGTCCAGCTCTGGGGAGCCTGGATGTTCTATGACTCAAGTAATGTTCTCCAAGGGGTCTTCTCTGACCACCCCAGAGGAAGTAGGACTGTGCTGTTTTCTGTCATCGGACCCAGATTTTGTTTAATTTGTACTCATAGCTCTGATACTAGACACATCAACAATCTATTGACTGTCTCCACCGATAACTGAAGGTTCATCTGTAATGCACTTTACCTGTGTTTTCCTTGGGGTAACCTCAGTATCTATCATAGAATCTGGTGCATTATAGGAACTCTATAAATATTTTTCCTTTTTATAAAAAGTTTTTTTTTTAAATTTTAGATAGGGAGAGAGAGAGAATTGGCGTGCTAGGGCCTCAGCCACTGCAATCGAACTCCACATGCTTGCGCCCCCTAGTGGGCATGTGCAACCTTGTGCTTGCCTCACCTTTGTGCATCTGGCTTATGTGGGGTCTGGAGAGTTGAACATGGGTCCTTAGGCTTCGTGGGAGAACGCCTGAACTGCTAAGCCATCTCTCCAGCCCAGGGCTCCATAAATACTGATAGCTAAGTGTCCTCACAAAAGTTACATGCGGCGAGGAAAACACATTGTAAATGATCACATTGTAAATGGAGTGGCTCTCACTGTATTGTTCTGCAAAGCCCTTGAGGGGATCGAATTAACTGTCTAGAGAACAGTGACACTGAAGAGCAGGTTGGTCGGGAAGGTCTCTCTAAGGAGGGCACTTTCACGAGGAGGCATATGTGTCAGAGTGACTGAGTCAGGCCCAGGGTTGGTTTGATCTGCAAGGACTCCCAGAACTTGGCATACTCAAGGCTAAGATTTATTTCAGTGAAACAAATGAAACAAAGGGGAAAGCTACACGGAGTGAAGTCCAGAAGAAACTAGGTCAAACTCCGAGAGTGCTTTTCCAGTGAAGTCATATGGAAGACGTGCAATTGGCTCAGTAAATTGTGACAACGCGGGCAATGGGCTTTCTACCAGGGAAGCTTATGAGATGCAGCCTGTCTAAGATTTTTTTTTCAGGGGGCTGAATGGAAGTGGGGGTGTTACGATTAAAGGATTCATTCATGTTACTGTTAGAGAAAGGAGCATTCCTGATCAAGGAGTGCTCCGGGACCAAAGAAGTGGGGTCTGTTGTGAGCCCAACATGTTCGGAAGGCATGGAAACCCTGGAGTGACTGGAGCAGACGGCAGAGGACAAAGAAAGTCAGACATTGGGTTTCCTGTTGAGAGTTGATTTTTTTTTTTTTTTTTTTTGGACATAAGGACCCTTTAGCATCATGCAGTTTCGTTCTGTTGGCTTCCAGAGATACTGGAGATGCAGAGAAAGCAGCCAATATTTACTGAGCCCCTGCTCTGAGTCAGGCTCAGTGTTGAAATGTAGCATGTAAGGAATGAAATGATTTCTCTCAATAACTCCTGGGATCAAACCAGGATTACAAAAGACTTGGGGCAGCAAAAGATTGAGTCACTTGACAAAGGGCATACAGTTCCTAAAAATGGGATTTGAGCCTGGGTGTCTGCGTACAGTCCATCTCCACTCTGCTATCCACGGCAGGAGTCTTCTGGCGGTTGCGACACGTCAGTATGTTCTTTGACAATTTCATTTATGGACACAATGCATTTTAAAAAAATTTTATTTATTTATTTAAGAGAGGGAAAGAGGCAGAGTGAAAGGGGGTGGGGAGAATGGGCGTGCCAGGGCCTCCAGCCACTGCAAACGAACTCCAGATGCATGCGCCACCTTGTGCATCTGGCTTATGTGGGTCCTGGAGAATCGAACTTGGGTCCTTAGGCTTTGCAGGCAAACACCTTAACCGCTAAGGCATCCCTTCAGCCCCACAATGCATTTTGATCCCCCACTTACCCTCGCTTTCCTCCTTTTCTCTCCCATTAAACCCATTAGATCCATATCCTCCATCCATGCCTTATTTATCTTTTAAAAAAAAATTTTGGACCCACTGATTTAAATGAGAGTCACTTGCTGAATTGATTGGAGAATGAGAATTCCTCCAGCCCTCACGTCTAAAGGACGTGACTCCCCTCTCCCAGCAATCGTTAGTTTCCACCATTTACCATTTACTGTGGGAGGTGTGGGGTCTTCTAGACCCTTCCTCATCTGTGATGAGAGACGGGCAGGCTCGGTCATGCACAGGAATCCCCGTCTCCTGCGAGTCCATGCACGTAACAGGCGTCTACCCAGAAGGAGCATTGCACAGCCCGCTTCTCATGCCCCTGCTCTTCCGTGCTTTCTCCCTCCCCCTTCCATGAGTCTTCCTGAGCCTTGAAAGGTATTCTTCAGACGTCATGTCTGGGGCCGAGCACACACTAGTCACTTATTCTGGGTAGTTCTGTCACCGGTGCATCTCTGTAATTACCTAAGGAGATGTCTGTGTTGGAGGCAGAGCGCAGTACCAATCTATGGGGAACTAAAATAGATGTGTAAAAGGTAGTTCACATGCTGTCCTATTAGCAGAACTACGGTATTGGGTTATCTAGTACGGTCCCTGTCCTTGGCCACAGACTCTTGGCGAAATTTTACAGTATTTGGCATGACTTCCTTCCTGTAGAGCGGGCTTTGAGTCCAATCAGAGAGCCGTTGGTTGCTCCCCTAGCTCTCCTGCCACTACTGCACCAGGGGACACATCTTGCCTGCAGGTCGGTGGTGAAGCACACCGGGTCCACAGCTGTGCAGGATTGTCATATCTTCTCTACCCCAGCAGCTTGCGTAGCGCCTTCTGGCATGAAGAAAGCTCTCCAATAGGGGAGGGAGGAAGCTTCCAGTTCATTCCAGCTTGCTTTCTTTACTTCCTGAAGCCCAAAGCACGAGTGTCTTCAGCAATAGGGACTTACCGTCTAGTTTTGGTGGGCAACCAAGAGCAATGCCAGCAGCCTTCTGCGGCTTCCCTGACCAGCAGCTCATCATTGGAAGGCATTTCATCCCCGGCACCGGGACTTTTTCATTTAATACCCTGTGGCTTTCAGAATGAGAGATGGGTACAGTATGAGATGGAATGGAATAGGGAGTGTGGAAATGCACACTGTCCAATGAGAGTAAGTATTGATTTCTGAAACTTTAGCTACACAAACCTCGTGAGCACACACATGTCCAGATCTGCATGAATGCATAGCGCTTACTTTGGGTGTTAATCAGTAGGCATTGCAAGGGCTGGAGAGATGGCTTAGAGGTTAAGGAATTTGCCTGTGAAGCCTAAGGACCCAGATTTGACTCTCCAGAACCCATGTAAACCAGATGCACAAGGTGGCACATGCATTTGGACTTCTTTTGCAGTGGTTGGAGGCCCTGGTGTGCCCGTTCTGTCTCTCTCTCTCTCTTGTATGTATGTATGTATGTATGTATGTATGTATGTATGTATGTATGTTTGCATGCATGCATGTATTTATTAGAGACAGTGAGAGAGAGAGAGAGAGAGAGAGAGAGAGAGAAAGAAAAAGAGAAGGCGCACTAGGCTCCAGCCACTGAAAATGAACTCCAGACGATGTGCCACCGCATCTGGCCACATGGACCTGGAGAATCAATCTGTCCTGTTTTCACAGGCATGTGCCTTAACTGCTAAGCCATCTCTCCAGCCCCTGTCTCTCTCATAAATAAATAAACAAACAAACAATAACCACCTATATAGTCACATTAGTAGCTGATACTTATTTATGTAATATTTACTTGGTGCTTGGTGTTGTTCTTAGCACTTACCGTGAATCTTCAACAAGTTGGCAGGATATCATTTTTATTTATTTTTATTTATTTGCAAGCAGAGAGAGAGAGAGAGAGAGAGATAGAGAGAGAGAGAGAGAGAGAGAGAGAGAGAACAGAGAAGGAATAGCGAGCCAGGGCCTCCTTCCACTGCAAAGAACTCCAGACACATGCGCCTTTGTGTATCTGGCTTTACTGGGGACTTGAAGCTAGGCTTTGCAAGCAAGTGCCTTTAACCACTGAGCCATCTCTATAGCCTGGAGTGTCATTTTCATGTTGAGGATGAGGAATCTGTGGCACTGCCTGAGGGTTAGACTTTCTTGGGCAAGGCTAAAGGAAGGAGAGCCAGGAGAGAATGGCTGAAGTAGGACGCGGGAGGTTTTGCTCCTAATGACCTTACTGTCTGTCTGTCTGTCTGTTTATTCCTGCAGTTACAGGAAGGAACCCACGGACCTAGGGAAGGAGGCTGCTAGAATTGCAGCTCATTCTAAGAAGGTGGGAATTGGGATGGAGGGGATGGCTTAGCGTTAAGGCGCTTGCCTGCAAAGCCTAAGGACTCAGGTTTGATTCTCAAAGTCCTACATAAGAAAACGCATAAGCCAAGTCCAAATGCACAAGGGGGCGATGCATTTGGACTTGGTTTGCAGTGGCTGGAGGCCCTGGTGCACCCATTCTGTCTCATCTCTGACTCACATATTTCTTTTCTTCTCTCTCTAATAAATCTGCTAAAATTTTTTCTTTCTCTGATCTTAAGAAAAATAAAAGAAGAAAATGGTGGGCTGGGGAAATGGTTGAGCAGTTAAGGCATTTGCCTGAGGTAGCCTATGACTACAGTTCGATTCCCAGGAACCATGAAAGCCAGATGCACAAATGGCGATGTGTGGAGTTCATTTGCAGTGGCTATGTGAGTTCTTCTCTCTTCCCCTTGATCTGCCTCTTTTCTCTCTCTCAAATAAATAAATAAATAAATAAAAATGCCAATAAATATACATTTTAAAAAAAGAAGGTGGAATTAAAGCTTAAGAGATTAAGTGATGAGCTTAAGGTATGGCTTAGTGGGAAGAGACTTACAGCATGCTGATAGAAATGGGGGAGAGAGGTGAGGCTGAGAGAGAAAAAAATAGAGGAGAGAGGGAGAGAGGGAAAAAGGAAGGGAAGAGAGGGAGGCAAGACCATGGCGACTTGTCACAATCCACTCTTTCCATGTCCAGCTGAAAGCAGTTTGGGCCATTGGACTTGGTGTTACTTCTGGCTTTCAGCCTTCAGTTTAGCACCTTCAGGTGATCCTAGTTGACTTGGATTATCCTTACTCCTACTAAGAGGCGTGCAAGAAGACTTGCAACTGAGTCTACTAGACTGGGAAGGAGATGGATTGTGAGGGTATAAACTCCCGATAAATCTCCTGCTCTGATGGGAGTGCAAAGTCGGAAATCTGAGAATGTCTCCTGGCTAGGATTTCAAGACCTATGTGTCTTTAAAAATTTTTTTCTTTTCTTTGCGAGAAAGAAAGGGAAGAGAGAGAGCAAGGGAGAACGGAGAGAGGGAGAGAACGGGCATCCAGGGCCTCTAGCATTGCAACAACCTAAGCATGCATGCTCTTGTACATCTGCCCTGGGTCCTGAGAATTGAACTGGGTCCTTTGGCTTTGCAGGCAAACACCATCATTCATTGAGCCATCTCTCCAGCCCCAGAATAAAATTAAAGCAGGAAAAAATTTAAAAGTAAGAGAAGGCTGTTCAGATGGTTCTCTAAGGCTGCCACCATGGCGTGTAGGATCATGAGGACCCTGAGTTTTGAAAGTAGGACTTGCAGTCAGATGACAGGCTGGCCTGGAGTGACTATGCATTTTTCTCTGAAATGTTGTCTCAAAGCTATCCTGCAGGCAGGAAAGGATTTTTTATTATATATTTCTGCCACAAGGGGGTTTCATTTTCCCATTTTTCAAGGGGTTTTGAGTTGTTATGGGTTGCTTTGTTTATCCCTGGTGCTAGAACCAGTCTCTCCTTTTCCTACTGAGCAATTTGCTTGCTTGGTTCCCTGAACTTCTGCTGGGATTTCCAAAAAATCAGCCTGTTAATGCCAGCTCCAAGGTTTTTTTTTAAAAGCTTTATTTATTTATTTATTTGATTTTATTAATTTTTTTATTTTTTTTTTTTGAGAGAATAGAGAGAGACTCTAGGATAGGCGCTGGAACTCCAGTCACTGCAAACAAACTCCAGATGCATGTCTCCTACCATCTGGCTTACAAGGTCCTAGGAATCGAACTGAGATCATTTGGCTTGGCAGGCCAAGACTTTAACTACCTACATCTTAGCCCCATCTAAAAATTATTTAATTGATTGAGGCAAAGTGAGCTTATTTGTGACTAGAATAGATAGGCATAAATGGTTTGAGTCTGAAATTTTGTTGAAAGTAGGATCTTCATGGGGGACTGATACTTTGCTCTGGACAAATGGATAAGTGACCCTGTCTCAGCAACACATTGCTGGTATGAGATTCACACTAGGCATGGTTTGCCCAGAGTTTATTGGTGGCTAGGACATCTAGGTGTTCCATAATGGCAGAAGAAGCTGGCCCCTCTCACTGGTAAATAAATAAAAATTAAAAATAAACACCCAGGAACCCCATACTTTGGTTAAAGAACACAAAATTAGCTCTAAAACAGACCTTGGGCTGAAAGGAGGTGATCTTTGCCCACAGTAATATCTTGTACCTCTTACAAACTTGAATAAAATTTTTTATTTATTGGGGACATCCAAGAAAACCACAGAGAGGAGAGAAAATCAGATGAAATGAAAGAGTAGAAGAGGATAGAAGAAAATGAAGAACTGAATTGTGATCCAAATCCTAGAGTTGAAAAGAACTTGATTAAACATATAAACATTGTGTATCAGTAGCCAGACCAGGTATAGATGAATGAAGCCCAAAAATTTCCAATGACGGAAACAACCAGAAGCAGGAAGTGAATTAACCATTTGTGATATGAGGAAACCTTGGCACTGGACTGTGGGTTAGTACATCTGGCAATAAATTCAGAAGAGTTGCAAAGTGCTTTGTAAACCTGAAGTAGGTTGAGATTTAGCTCAGACCAGATACGGTTATGGAGAGGTAAATTATTCCCTTCAGGTATGTTACCTTGACAGAAGAAACATGCCACTAAATCATACCCCCAGCCTAAGAGAAAAATTGACATGGTAGGGAAAGATTCAGCACAGCATGTTACTAACAGCTGGCTTAACTAATTGTTCCCAAAATAATACTGAAAATTTACTTTAAGATCCACCTTTAGGTATTGGTCAACCAGGTGGCTGCAGTTCCTAATTTAAGCTTTTTAGAACACTTATTTATTTTTATTATTTATTTATTTGGGACACTAAGAATATAAAAGATTTCTTAAAAGAAGAGAATAGGTATGCCAAGAAGCCTCTTACTGCAAAAGAATGAAAATTTGCATAACTTGCGCGGGACCTGAGAATGTATAACTGGGAACCATAAGTAAAACTATCAGACAAATGCCTTAAATGGACTTCAATGTTTTTGCCCTAATTTATTCACTTTTTAAATTGGATGTAGACCTTATTGTGAAGGAAGAAAATAAATAAATAAATAAAATTGTCATGCCTTCTTCTACAAGGTTACTGGGAAATACCTTAAATGTTGATCTGAGGGGGCTTAGTGGTAAAACTTTCTAATCCACCATGCTTCCCATCTGCACTCTAAAAAAGTCCAGTATAAGAAACATCCTCAGCCAGATGAGATTCAGTTAAAAAATTTTAAGACAAGTGTGGGTTTTACATCTTTATAATTTGTCCGTATTAAAAGTATCTTGAACTTGCAACTGCCCCAAAGCAGTTTGGGCCTTTGGACGGTGTGTTTTGTTGGCTTTGTTTTGTTTTTACCTTCAGGTAGAGTCTCACTGTAGACCAGGCTGACCTGAATTCACTATGTAGTCTAAGGGTGGCCTTGAGCTCATGTCAATCCTCCTACCCTGGGATTGTGAGTGGTAGGATTAAAGGCGTTCCATTCTGATGGGAGTGCAAATTTTTAAATGAGCTTGTTGCTCTTTTAAAAGGCAATTCTTTAGAAAATTTTATTTATTTATTTTTTATTTATTAGAGAGAGGAGGGGGAGAGAGAGTTTAGAGAGTGAGAGAGAATGGGTACACCAGGGCCTCTAGCCACTGCAAACGAACCCAGATGCATGCCTTTGCATGCATCTGCCTTATGTGGGACCTGGAGAATTGAACTGGGTACTTGCTTGCAAGCAAACTAACCACCTATATAGTCACATTAGTAGCTGATACTTATTTATGTAATATTTACTTGGTGCTTGGTGTTGTTCTTAGCACTTACCGTGAATCTTCAACAAGTTGGCAGGATATCATTTTTATTTATTTTTATTTATTTGCAAGCAGAGAAAGAGAGAGAGAGAGAGAGAGAATGAGAGAAGGAATAGGTGAGCCAGGGCCTCCTTCCACTGCAAATGAACTCCAGACATATGCGTCACTTTGTGTATCTGGCTTTACTGGGGACTTGAAGCTAGGCTTTGCAAGCAAGTGCCTTTAACCACTGAGCCATCTCTATAGCCTGAGTGTCATTTTTATGTTGAGGATGAGGAATCTGTGGCACTGCCTGAGGGTTAGACTCTTGGGCAAGGCCAAAGGAAGGAGAGCTTTAGGGAGAGAATGGCTGAAGTAGGACTTGAGGTTTTGCTCCTAATGACCTTACTGTCTGTCTATATGTATGGTTTATTCCTGCAGTTACAGGAAGGAACCCACGAGACCTAGGGAAGTAGGTCAAGCTAGAATTGCAGCTCATTCTAAGAAGGTGGAATTGGGATGGAGGGATGGCTTAGCGGTTAAGGCGCTTGCCTGCAAAGCCTAAGGACTCAGGTTTGATTCCCCAGGACCCATGTAAGCCAGATGCACAAGGGGGCGCATGCATTTGGACTTGGTTTGCAGTGGCTGGAGGCCCTGGTGCACCCATTCTGTCTCTCTCTCTCTGACTCTTTATTTCTTTCTTTCTGTCTCTAATAAATAAAATAAAATATTTTAAAAAGCTGATCTTAAGAAAAATAAAAGAAGAAGGTGGTGGGCTGGGGAAATGGCTTAGCAGTTAAGGCATTTGCCTGTGAAGCCTAAGGACCACAGTTCGATTCCCCAGGAACCATGAAAGCCAGATGCACAAGGTGGCGCATGTGTGTGGAGTTCATTTGCAGTGGCTATGTCTATTCTCTCTTCCTCTATCTGCCTCTTTCTCTCTCTCTCAAATAAATAAATATACATTTTAAAAAAGAAGGTGGAATTAAAGTTTAAGAGATTAAGTGATGAGCTGAAGGTATGGCTTAGTGGTGGAGTACTTACAGCATGTGCATAGCCCTGGGCTAGAAAGGTGAGGCTGAGAGAGAAAAAGTAGAGGGAGAGAGGGAGAGAGGGAAAAAGGAAGGGAAGAGAGGGAGGCAAGACTAGGTGACTTTCACAAATAACCGTTAAGCAGTGGCACAGGGTGAAAGCAGTTTGGGCCTTTGGACTTGGTGTTACTCTGGCTTTCAGCCTTCAGTTTAGCACCTTCAGGTGATCCTAGTTGACCATACATTCCCTTACTCCTACTAAGAGGTGGCAAGAAGACCCAACTGGAGTCTACTAGACTGAAGGAGATGGGATTGTGAGGGTCAGAACTCCCGATAGCATCCCCTGCTCTGATGGGAGTGCAAAGTCGGAAATCTGAGTGTGAATGTCTCCTGTCTAGGATTTTAAGGACCTATATATCTTTAAAAAATTTTTTTTCTTTTCTTTATGAGAAAGAAGCAGAGAGAGAGAGAGAGAGAGAGAGAGAGAGAGAGAGAACGGGTACACCAGGGCCTCCAGCCATTGCAAACAAACTCCAGATGCATGCGCCCCCTTGTACATCTGGCTTACATGGGTCCTGGAGAATTGAACTGGGTACTTTGGCTTTGCAAGCAAACACCCTAACCATTGAGCCATCTCTCCAGCCCCTACATATCTTTCTTTTAAAGCAGGAAAACTTTTCCTTAAGCCCCAGGCTGTTCAGTTCCATCTCTCTAAGGCTATTCCATGGCGTGAAGGATCATTTGTGCCCTGACAAGCTAGAAGTTAAGACTCACAGTCAGATGACAGTTAAATGACCCTGAGTGACTCCTTTGCATTTTTCTCTGAAATGTAGTCTCCCCAGTACTTTTGCAGGCAGGCATGATTTTTATTATATACTTCTGGCCACAAGGGGGCTTCATTTTCTCATTTTTCAAGTTTCCTTTTCTACAATACTATACATTTTGCTTTGTTTATCCCCTGAAACTAGAACCATTCACTCCTTTTCCTGTGAGCTTGCTTGCTTGCTTGGTTCGGCTATGCTTCTGCTGAGGATCGAACTTAGAGCCTTGTTCATGCTGACCAAGTACTCTACTTCTGAGCTGCATGCTCTGCCCTACTTGGGTTATTTTTATTTATTTATTTGCAAGCAGAGAGAATAAAGAGAGACTCCAGGATAGGCGTGCCAGAGCCTCCAGCTGCTTCAAACAAACTCCAGATGCATGTGCCCCCTAGTGCATCTGGCTTTACGTGGGTCCTAGGGAATCGAACCCAGTTCATTAGGCATTGCAGGCAAATGCCTTAACTGCCGAGCCATCTCTCCAGCCACTACTTGTTATTTATTTATTTGAGAGGAGGGAGAGACAGAAAGATAGGCAAGTAGAGAGAGAAAGAGAATGGGTGTGCAGGGCCTTCAGCCATTGCAAATGAACTCCAAATGTGTGTGCCAACTTGTGCATCTGGCTTATGTGGATCCTGGGGAATTGAACCTGGGTCCTTTGACTTTGTAGGCCTTAACCTCTAAGCCATCTCTCCAGCCCCCTACTTGTTTTTTTTTTTTTTAACTTTTTATATTTATTTATTTGAGAGAGACAGACAATGGGCACAACAGGGCCTCTAGCCACTGCAAACAAACTCCAGATCATGTGCCACCTTGTGCATCTGGCTTACGTGGGACCTGGAGAATTAAACCTGGATCCATAGGCTTCGCAGCCCCCCCACCCCCCACTTACTTGTTTTTAATAAGTACTTTTTATCACTCAAAAGAGGGCTGAGAAACCAGGCCAATGGAGGAATGAGGGCTACACAATTTGAAATGACAGCTGAAGCCCTAGAAGGATCAAATAGTGGGACAATGAATTCATGAACATTTAGTAGGTCTCATATGAAATTCAAAAACAAAGGTCTGGGTCTTTAAATGTTCACATCACAACATGATTAAATTGAATCATAATTAGATTCATAAACTCCACTAACTTCCTATTAAAACTAAAGGTGAGTCAACAAGTATATTATTCCAGACTCAAGGGTTAATTCATTGTTTTCAGGTATTCATTCTTGGAGCCATGGTTTCTTGGTCTCTGATCATGTTCCAAACTGAGTTCAAGTTGGAAGTCATTGCTGCTCCTCTCTCCATCTTTGTGAAGTTACGTCACCAAGCGCTGGGCGTTAACGCAGGCTGCCCTGTCCGCGAAGTGACGGGGCTCTCACTTGAGCTAATGTGGTGTGGATAGAGCTCCTGTTGTGAGCAGCTTGTTCTCTGTTTGCTTTGGAAGATGGCATCTTCCAGAAGCAGAGAGGGGGAAAGGCAGCGTTCCGAGGCAGTGAAAGAAAAAGAGCACCTCCGAGTTACGGGAACAGAAGCGGCAGCACATTTCCAAATCAATCTGAGTTCCTGGAGGAGTGAAAACAAGCCACGTGGAATGATTTAAATATGTGAAAAGGGAAAACTGGAGTGAGTGGATTGGGCATTCTGTTAAACATGCCAAGTTGTACTTTTATAAGAGACTGTAGCCTTTCTGTATGGTAAACATCCCATACTCAGTTGACCAGTATTTCTAGAAGTTATTAAAAGGTTAGTGTCCTTAGAAGTTAGTGATGAAATCCTTAGTGGGCATATTCCAAATGGAAAGAGATAGAAATATTCATTGACAGCAGTCATTAAACAGCTAAATTATTTATCCCATTACAGATGCTGTACAATTAAACAAGACCTGCAGTTTGTGTTAGGGAGCAGCTTCAGTGTGATCATCACCACAATTGGAATAACTCAGGTGTGTGTGCGTGTGTGTGTGTAATATGTGTGGTGTGGTGTGGTGAATTATGGGAAGCATATGTGTGTGTGTGTAGTATGTGTGCTGTGGTGTATTATGGGAAGTATGTGTGTGAGTGTAGTATGAGTGTTTGTGTATAGTATGTGTCTGTGTATAGTATGTATGTGTGTGCAGTATGTGTGTGTGTGTGTGCATGTGTATGTGCGTGTGTACAGTATGTGTGGTATGTGTGCGCATGCAGAGACCAGAGGAAGGAACTCCAGTGTCCTTCCCTGTGGCTCGTATTCGCACTTCCTTGGGATGGAGTCTCTCCCTCAGCCCATAGCTGCCGATTGCAGTCACAAGCCCCAGTGACTCTCTGGTCCCCAGCCCTTCTACTAAGGTTACAGACGTGTGTCATGAATCACACCCAGCTTTTGACTCGGGTTCTGGAGAGCTGAACTTGGGCAGTCTTGGGCCCTTGTGCTTGAATGGTAAGTGCTCTTGACAACTGAGCCTTCTCACCAGCTCTGAAATGACTTCATGTTTTAAAAATGACATCAAAATGCATTTATACATGTATGAAAGCATCAGAACATGGGGGGGGGGGATCCCACTTGCTATAGCTTCAAGCCAGTCCCCTCTTTCATTCCTCTCTGGGATTCTTGTAGTCATCTGCTGACTTGTCTCCTCATGTCTCCAGTCAGCCCACAGACCATTCTGATTTTATTTTATTTTATTTATTTGATTTTTTTAGAGAGAGAGAGAGAGAGAGTTGGCATGCCAGGGCCATCTAGTGGGCACGTGTGACCTTGCCCTTGCCTCACCTTTCTGTCTGCCTTACATGGGACCTGGAGATTCAAACCTAGGTCCTTATACTTCACAGGCAAGCGCCTTAACCGCTAAGCCATCTCTCCAGCCCCCTAGACTATTCTTCATACAGAATCCAGAAGGACTGTATATCTTGTCTACCTGGTGGCGGCTCAACATGGATTCTCCCTTTTCCCTCAAGGACAAGCTGGTGTTCTGACAGTGGATCTCCAGCCCCTTGTGTGATTTGACCAGCCTTTACGTTTTCAGTCAGCCCCTTTTATTCTTCCCTTCCCATCATTGCTTTCTGCCAAGCCAGACTTCTTCCCCATTCTTTCCATACTTGAGGCCATTCACCATTCCACCCTCCTTCCTTCCTTGAATATTCACATGCCCCCATGGCTTCTCTTTCATCTCCCTCCAGCCTTTCCTCCAATTCCCCATTCTGGAACCCCTTTATCTTGCTTTAATCTTTTTCTTAGTATAATGACTTTAGAATTTGCTATATAATTAATTTCCATACTATGCCCATTGTCTCTTCTCTATGCCCTTGTGTCTCCTTCTGCTGAGATGCAGGCTCCATGAGGTCAGAACTCCTTTGTTTGCAGTGATGTGTGTGTGTGTGTGTGGTCATACGTGTATAGACACACGAGCACATGTATGTGCCTGTGTGTGGAGGACAGAGGACAGCCTTGAGTGTCATCTTCAGGAACACCAGCCACTTCTTTGTGTGTGTGTGGTGTGTAGCGTGGTGTATGCATATGCATGTGCACACGTGGTGCCCTGTGAGTGTGCACGTGGAGGCCATCACGCACCCCTGTGTTTCCTTGAGATGGAGTTTCTAACTGGCTCCAGAGAGCTTGCTGAGTTTGCGAGCTCCAGCAGTTCTCCAGTCTCTGCTCCCCACAGGACTGGGGTTACGGCTGTTCCTGGCCATGGTCAGCTGTTTATTGTGGGTGCTGGGAATCAAGCTAAGTTCATCTCAGTCCTCAGGTTTTCTCGGGCAGAACTGTTATCCACTGAGCTGTCTCTCCCGGTTCCTCACCTCTTTTCTTGAGGCAGCGTCTCTCATTGGCCTGCGGCTCACCAATTAAGCTAGACTAGCTATCCAGTTGACCACCCAGCTCCTGAATCTACCTGTCCCCATTTCTTCAGTGCTGGGTCTACAGATGTGTGCTGCTGTGCACAGAATTTTACACGGATAACGGGATTGAACTCGGGTCCTCACGCTTGTGAGGATAGCACTTCACCAAAGCCATCCCCCCCAGCCCTCTTTTGTTTTATTCACCGATCTATTGCAGGCATCCGAAATGTTGCCTGGAACATGGTAGAAGCTTAATAAAATGCCTGGTAAATTGTTGAATTTTGATGCGTGGGTAATACATCTTAAGTACAAGAGGGAGGTAGGACGCTGCTTAAGCACAGTGACAGATGTGAGTTGTCAGTACAGCAGGCGTTACAGAGACAGAGAAACCAGGTATTTGTGTTCGTGTAAGGTAGAATAAGGAAAATAAAAGCTGGGCAAGGTGTGTGTTTCCTCCTCAATGAGTTAAAAGCAGATGAAATCATTTGCTTCTTCAAGTAATGAATAGAAACCCAAACCAATCTAATGAAGTAGGTGCTGTGTTATCTGAGAACTCATACACACTATGACTGTAGCTTCAGCACACAAATCGAGTGTAGTCACCGTTAGCCCTATGATTATGTACTTTGTATCTTATGGACTATAAGTGATCCATCTTGAATAAATAATTATGGAATACTGTTTTGTTTTTTTTGAGAGAGAGAGAGAAGCAAATAGAGAATGGGTGCGCCAGCGGCCTCTCAGCCACTGTGAACGAATTCCAGATGCGTGCGTCCCCTTGTGGGCAAGTGCGGTGTTGTGTCACTTTTTGTGTCTGGCTAAATGTGGGACCTGGAGAATCGAATGGCCGTTCTTAGGCTTTGGCAGGCAGGTGCCTTCACCGCTAAGCCATCTCTCCAGCCCATGGAATACTTTTTATTGAAACCTGCTAAGGTTTATGAATTGCATGCCTTTGGACAACATAAATTTTAAATTGAGAAACCTAATGCTTTAAAAAACTCCGATAGAACTGGAGAGATGGATTAGCGGTTAAGGCACTTGCCCGCAAAGCCTAAGGACCCAAGTTTGATTCCCCAGGACCCACATAAGCCAGAGGCACAAGGTGGTGCATGCATCTGAAGTTCGTTTGCAGTGGCTAGAGGCCCTGGTAATCCAATCTCTCTATCTGTCTCTCTCTCTCTCAAATAAATAAACAAATAAAATATTTTTAAAAACTAACTTTAAAACTCCGATAAATTGGGTTAATTTCTGAATCTTTGTATACGGAGTCAAGATGAACTAACTGTACTGTTTACGAGCACCATGTGCCTGGACTTGGTCATAAAGAGATCCGTGGACTTCTTTTTAAGGTGTGGGTGGATTCTGCCACTGAACTCAGCAGGCATGCTCTCTGTGCAGAAGATGGGGACTCCTCCCCGCAAGACCTGGTCTACTGGGTCAGTCCGCCTAGCAATGGACATCTGGCTCTCAAGGACTTTCCTGGCAGAAGCATCCAGAACTTCGCCCATGCTCAAATCAATGATGGCCAGCTCATATTTGTCCACTCTGGTAAGACACAGCGCAAAGAAGGCAACATGAAACCAAATGCGTTTCCAGGAGTGGCTGATGTCATCATTGTATCTAAGGGTTGCTGACGGAAAACCGCAGACCTTGTAGAAACCTCTGAGGCCACTTTTTGAAAGTGGCATGCTGGGAAAGCTAATAAGAGCAAACGTTAGTGGAGGGGGTCTATGACTCCCCCAGGGCTTACTCACGAATATAGTATCTCTTCTGTCACTTTAAACCCTCCCCCCCCCAGCTGGCCTACTGTCAGTTCAATTGAATCTCTGTGGTCCCTTGGCCCACGGCAGTATAAGCACCGTAAGGGCAGGACCTGTTGTATCCTCAACCCTTTAACAGTGACTGGGTGCTTCATAAATAAAACGGTTGAACAAATGTAATAATATTGAATCTCTGTTAGGTCCCAAGTAATAACATTCCAAATGTTAAGGAGCAACACAGATTTTGGTCCAAGGAATGAATGCGTGAATGAACGAGTATAACTTTATTTCTTTTCTTTTTTTTTCTTTTCTTTTTTTTTTCCGGTTTTTCAAAGTAGGGTCTCACTCTGGCCCAGGCTGACCTGGAATTCACTATGTAGTCTCAGGGTGGCCTTGAACTCACGGCAATCCTCCTACCTCTGCATCCTGAGTGCTGGGATTAAAGGTGTGCACCACCACGCCTGGCTTTGTAACTGTATTTTTTTAAATTTTCATTTATTTATTTAAGAGCAACACAGAAAGAGAGAAAGAGGCAGAAAGAGAGAGAGAATGGGTGCACCAGGGCCTCCAGCCACTGCAAACGAACTCTAGATGCATGCATCACCTTGTGCATCTGGCTTACATGGGTACTGGGGAATCGAGCCTCGAGGAGGGGTCCTTCAGCTTCACAGGCAAATGCTTAATGGCTAAGCCATCTCTCCAGCCCTGTAACTATTTCTAAGGGACCCTGACATTGGTGAGGTTTTCCTCTACTTATTCTTTTAAATATTTTATTATTTATTTATTTATTTGACAGAGAGCGAGGGAGAGAGAGAGTGGGCACACCAGGGCCTCTAGCCGCTGTAAACGAACTCCAGACACGTGTGACCCCTTGGGCATCTGGCTAACATGGGTCCCGGGAATCGAACCTGGGTCCTTTGGCTTTGCAGGCAAACACCTTAACCGCTAAGCCATTCCTCTAGCCCTCTGCTTATTCTTATTCATCAATAAATCAGCACGTCCAATAGCTGCTGGAAATCTACCAAATGGGTAACCCAGTGCTCCATCAGGGTGGCCTGACTTTGTTACCAGGCTGTCCTTGTCAGTAGACCAGGAGGGGCGGGAGCTGGTAGGAGAGTGGGAGGGAGTGTGAACCAGGAAGACATGGTCTAAAAGCTAAAATGCCATTTGTTTTCAGTTACTGTAAGCTAGCTTCTTTGAACATATAATAAAGAAAATGATAAGTCATCTTCGAACTCCATCTGGAGCAATGTCCTGTTCACCCAACACAAAGGGTCCCCCACCCCCCAAAATGTGAAAACACTTCGCCATGTAGATGTTCCTCCCATGGTTTCAGTCCTGAAGCCCGGGACCTGTGGGAAAGTTAGATATACTTCAGGCCTGTGTTAAATCTCTTCTGCTTATCAGGCACCGTAGGATGCACACCCCATTGTCCGTTTCATCTCACCTCCACAAGTCCTATGAGCAGGACAGAGGCACGATTCCATTTTGTACTTAAAGAAGCTGAGGCTCAGAAAGGCTAAATTGGCTTGACCCTAAAGCTGAGGTTTTTCGTTTTGTTTTTTTTTTTTTTGAGGTAGTGTCTCATTCTAGCTCAGGCTGACCTGGAATTCACTCTGTAGCCTCAGGATGGTCTTGAACTCACAGCCATCCTCCTACCTCTGTCTCCCTAGTGCTGGGATTAAAGGTGTGCGCCACCACACCCGGCCTCAGTTTTTTTTTTTTTTCCCCACCGAAGGGCGTAGCAGCTTGGAGGCCTGGAGTTACTCTTTACCACGGAGGATTAAAATAAAACTTAGTTCTCTGGTCGATTGACTTGTCAACTGTCAGGTCAATATTTGATTTTGGTGAGTGGAAGAGGGCAGGAAGCTGAGGTCGAGGCGAGGCTAATGTGAGGACCAATTAATTACATGTCCTCAGAGCACCGGGGCAGGGTAACAGCTCTCAGAGAGCCTGGCTGCGCATGACAGCGTTGCTGAAGCCAGCGGGTCCTGCCTGGGCACATCTGTCCATTACCAGCCCCAAACACTAAGGTTTAATTAGTCTCTCTTAGCATTGTACATTTGTAAAGTGCCCTGCCATGTATCTAATTCACTAGTCTACATACGTAGCTGGATACAACCAGGATGAGGCAGGTCACTAGGTGTCCTTCAGCTGCCCTTCTGCAAGTACTGTGCGGGGAAAAATCAGACTGTAAAGTAGATGTGCAGGTGAGCCTGCTTCTCTGTTTCCTGCTTTGTCTTCCTTTGGCCCCGTTGAGTCTGTTAGGTCACACTCTCGATAAGGGTCTGTGTTTTGATAATGTTTTTGATTCTGTTCCTATTTTCTTTCCGGATCTATAAGAAATTTAAAGTGAGTGGGGCTGGAGAGATGACTTAGTGGTTAAGGCGCTTGTCTAAGAAGCCTAAGGACCCAGGTTCAATTCCCCAGGACCCACGTAAGCCAGGTGCACAAGGTGGCACGTGCATCAGGAGTTCGTTCCTTGCAGTGGATAGAGGCCCTGGTGTTCCCATTCTCCCTCCCTCTCTCTCTAGATATATATCTGCCTCTTCCTCTCCCCCCTCAAGTAAATAAATTAATTAACTAATAAAATATTTAAAAAAATAAATTCAAAGGGCCTAATGGTAGAAAAGTATCCTGTCTTTAATTTCATGTGTCATTAAATACAACTTGAAGAGAGCTATTTCTAGAAAAATAAGGAAATGCAAAATATTTGGTCCCAGATCCGTGCTATGAGTTAGGCACTCTGAGCTTCTCTCCCTCTCTTCCCCTCCCTCCCTCTTTCTCTCCCTCCTTTTCTCTCTCTCCCTCCCTCCCTCTCCTCTCTTTAGTGGTGAATTTTGAGTGTGTTGGGAACAAAATTAACCATCTGTGAACATTTCTGTGACAACTTAGACCCCTCAGCGTTCGTTCACTTAAATAGCAAACTTGAGGGACTGCACACCATCGACCCACCTCCCGTTAAATTGTGGTATTAAGGGAGAACTCATGCATAATTACAGAGGCTGACCCTGCTTCCTTTGTTGCTTGCCACGTGTCCCTGAGGGAAACAAAGATACATTTCTACCCAGGGCATGATGTAAAGACCTGCGGCCCTTTCATTGACTGCTGGCTGGGCATTTTCAGAGTCCAGTGGGGCTGGGAGCATCAGCTTCCCTGGGTTGTGAGCTTGTCTGCTGTCACATGGGTCAGATTGGTAAAGCACCCTGGGAACCGGATCGATGCCAGTCCATCTCAATTTCACTGATGCACATAAGTTAATTTTTAACTTGACTGATGTCACTAACCCCTTGAGAAAAGTGGGGGTGGGACCATCCTGCAGAAACCGAAGATCTTTTCCTGTCCTTTTCTTTCCCCATCTTAGCAGAATACAGTTAGTTTCAGATCGATATGTAACGAAAGGCATACCTATTTTCAGTGGTGAGACTATATTTAACATTTACTTCTTTTATTTTGATTTCCCTCATCAGTCCTATGAACATCTCAGAAATTATTCATGTGTGTGTCATGGGTGTACATTGCTTGATTAGTATAGGTTGATTTCAAAATACTAAGACGCAGGTGATGTGTATGTTTTTAATTTTTAAGAATTCTTTTTTTTTTTTAATTTATGAGAGAGAGAGGGAGAGGGAATTGGCACACCAGGACCACTGCAAACGAACTCCAGACGTGTGTGCCACCTTGTATACATGCACCACTTGTTGGCATACGTCACTTTGTGCATCTGGCTCACGTGGGACATGGAACCTGGGTCCTTAGGCTTCACAGGCAAACGCCTTAACTGCTAAGCCATCTTTCCAGCCCCTAATGTTTTAAATTTTTCTTTGAGTTAAATCTGTGTTATATTTTATTATATCCTGGGTTGGAGGAATCTTCATTTTCAACCTTCATTTGTAGTTCTTATCTTTGTGTCTTGTCAATAATAATTATGCAGTCAGGGGCACATTGGGAGGAGCGAGGAAGTTGGTAGGTGATTCCATCACTGTGAACATATCGTTGAGTGTCGTTACACAAACAGAAGTGGCTGTGACATCTCTGGGTGACATAACCTCATGGGACCATAGTTGTCGAACATGCCAACTGTTGTAGGTTGAAATGCAATTATGTGCTACATGGCTGTATTTGATTCAGGGAGTGCAGTGGCTGTATTGACACACTTGTCAAGTTGCTAAGGGAAGTTTTGCAGGAGGCCGTGGGTATGAACAGGTGGAAGCAGGTGGCTTTTGTGCAGTCAAATTGACGCAAGTGTGTTTTCTTTTCTTGAAGGAGCATTGTCAGGAGGTTTCAGTTTCCACATGACTGATGGTTGGAATTCTGCACCTCGACAAATCTTCAGCGTCACAGCTCGAGCTCTGATTATTAGCTTAGAAGTAAATAGAGGGCTAAGCATCTTTCCAGGTAAGAGGTTTTAGTGTGTGTGTGTGTGTGTGTGTGTGTGTGTGTATTAGTCAACTTCCCCTTGCTGTGACAAAGTACCTGATAAAAATCCATTTAATGGGCTGGAGAGTTGGCTTAGAGGTTAAGGCACTTACAAGCAAAGAAAGGACCCAGGTTCACTTCTCCAAGACCCACATAAGCCAGATGCACAAGAGGCGTATGTATCTGGAGTTCATTTACAGTGGCTAGTGGCATTGGCATGTTCATTTTCTCTCTCTAATAAATAAATTAAAAAATATATATTTAAAAAAATCAGGGCTGGAGAGACTGCTTAGCGGTTAAGGTGCTTGCCTGCAAAGCCAAAGGACCCAGGTTTGATTCCCCAGGACCCATGTAAGCCAGATGCACAAGGTGGCACATGCATCTGGAGTTCATTTGCAGTGGCTGGAGGCCCTGGCACACCCATTCTCTCTTTCTCTAATAAACAAATAAAAATAAATTTTAAAAAATCAGTTTAAGGGAAGAAGGGTTTATTTCAGTTCAGTTCCAGGTTAGAGTTCATCATGGGGCCGGGGAGTATGAGGCTTGGCAGCAGAAGCCTGAGGCAGCTGGTCACATTTATCATCACGAGAAAACAGAGAGTGAGCAACCCTGCTGCTCTTCCAGATCTTTCTTTTTCTTTTTTAAAATTTTTTTTATTTGAGAGAGACAGAAACAGACAGAGAGACAGAGAGGAAGAGGAAGAGCCGCTGTGAACGAACTCCAGACGCATGCGCCCCCTTGTGGACAAGTGCAGCGCTTGCATCACTTTTGCGTCTGGCTAAACGTGGGACCTGGAGATTTGAATGGGCTTTCTCAGACTTCACAGGCGGGCGCCTTAACCACTAAGCCATCTTTCCAGCTCCAGATCTTTCTTTTTTATACAGTCCTGGACCCCAGCCCATGGAATGACACCATCCACAGTTGAGGTAGATCATCCCACCTTAATTAAGGTAATCAAGATAATCCCTCACAGAGGTGCACAGGGGCTAACCTGGTCTACATTGTCCTTCACTGGCAGTTCTTGGTCCAGTCAAGTTGACAGTCTAAACCATCACAGGGAAAGTTCCCTCTAGATGGTATAAAATATCCCCTTTTACTGTAGAATGATACCAGCAAATGTCTCTCAATTCAGTGCTACATGTTTTTGTTCGTTTGGTGATGGCGATTAAACTCAGATGCTCACATGCGGTCGGTAAGTGCTCTGCCGCTCAGCTGCATCCCAGCCCTACAGCATGTATCTGTAAAGTCCTTCAGTGAAGTCTGTCTTTGCAGGAACTTAACAACAGAGAGCCGGGCCCTCTGCAACCCTTCTGTCATCCCCTTCCTTAGAGGAGAGAGAGCTGAAGGAACCGCAGTGAGGACTCACAGAGGCAGCTGTCTTTACTGTTTATGAGCCCCTTCCCTTCTCTTTCCACAGAGTTCTTTTTCTTTTTTGGTTTTTCAAGGTAGGGTCTCACTCTGGTCCAGGCTGACCTGGAATTAACTATGTAGTCTCAGGGTGGCCTTGAACTCTCGGCGATCCTCCTACCTCTGCCTCCCGAGTGCTGGGATTAAAGGTGTGCGCCACCATGCCTGGCCACAGAGTTCTTTTTCTTTTTATGTTTTTTTGTTTTTTTGTTTGTTTGTTTTTCGAGGTAGAGTCTTGCTCTAGCCGAGGCTGACCTGGAATTCACTATGTAGTATCAGGGTGGCCTCGAACTCTCGGTGATCCTCCTACCTCTGCCTCCCTAGTGCTGGGATTAAAGGCATGCGCCACCACGCCTGGCCACAGAGTTCTTTTTCTTTTTATGTTTTTTTTTTTTTGTTTGTTTGTTTGTTTTTCGAGGTAGAGTCTTGCTCTAGCCGAGGCTGACCTGGAATTCACTATGTAGTCTCAGGGTGGCCTCGAACTCACGGCGATCCTCCTACCTCTGCCTCCCGAGTGCTGGGATTAAAGGCGTGCGCCATCACGCCCAGCTTTCAGAGTTCTTGCAGAACCCAGAGAGCCAGGCCGTGTAGCATCCACCTCTTTTTACTTTCTGGGGATTTTTAATATAAAAACCCTGTGTAGCAGCAGGGGTTCTAAGTGGCTTCCGAGAGAGCTCGTTGGGGCCCTGCTGCCTCTGGAAGGCTGTCTGCCAAGAGTGTCAGCCTGGCTGGCGTGAAGGAACGTGAGCCCCTCTTGCCAACACACTCGTGGGAGGAAGGGAAGGGGAAAGAACTACCCAGTGGTAAGGGCAGTAACAAGGAGGGGGGAAAAAAGAAAAAAGCTTGAATTTGTTATTTCCAAAGAAAGCAATGAGCTGGAAACACAGGAAATAATAAAATTTCAACATGCCCTGAATATCGGGGCGGGGGAGTGCCAAAAGTAACTCTGCACGTTATAGCTTGCTTCAGTGACGTGCATTACTCGGCAAACATAGATGGAGAATAACTAACACTTATTCTGGTTATACTACCAGCCGTTCTAAAAATAGCAGTGTCTGGTTCCCTGTATACCAGTTGAATGGAAATCTCTGGAATGGGCTTGCCTCATTTTGTTTTTACTTATTACTTATTTTTAGAGAGAGAATTGGCGTGCCAGGGCCTCAGCCCTATCTCCAGCCCTTGACTCATTTTAAAAATTAAGTTGGTCATTGTAGTAGACAGCTTCAGGTTTGCTGAGATGAACTTCCAGACCAGGCACAATTATGGAGGAAGGGATATTTATTGAAGCTTATAGATCCAGGGGAAGTTCCATAATGGCGGAAGAAGATGGCCTGCCTTCGCAGGACCAAACACAGAGAGAGCAAAGCCACAAGCCAAAAGCCACACAGCACAGCACACCTCAGGAACTCTAGCTAGGCACACTTTGTGTATCTTTACATTGAAATCTCAAACCCACCATCACACCTTAAGATCCGCCCAGTGACATTGCCTCCAGCAAGGTGGCTGCAGATGCAAACTACAAACTAATAAAACCCTGAATATATTGGGGGCATCTATTCAAACTACCACAGTCATAAACAGGAGCCAGGCTTGGGATCCACAGGGCTGGACAGTGTAAGGACAGCCCCTTACCTACACTGATGCCAGACGGGTGATGTATTCCTGGGAAGCTGCTGGCAGCTTTGTGGCTTGAAGAAGGGCGGAGAGAACTCAGGATTCCCAAACAGACTTCAAGGAAAATGATTCTAATGATTTTCCAAAGGAAAAAACACGAAACTATTAGAACTTGTGTGGTCTTGGAGGTGATACTGAGGTTTGAACCCAGGTCCTCACACGAACAAGGTAACAACCAATGAGTCATATTCCCAGCCCTTGTACGCTAATTTTTAAAAACTTTATTTGCAACTTCCATAACATGGACAATATACCATGATCATAATCCCCTCCCGCCACCTCCATTTCCCTCCACTGAACCCCATCTTCTTTCTTATTAGTCTCTCTTCTGTTTTGATGTCACCATTTTTGTTTTTCCTCTTGTGATGCAGGTTTGTGTAGGTAGTGGTGTTAGCCACAGTGAGGTTATGAATGTCAAGGCTACTTGTGTCTGAGGACAGTATTGTAATCAGTCCTTTGCCTCCTCCACAGTTGTGCCTGAGCCTTGTGTGACAGGGACGCCTCACTCAGTGCTGAATTCTCCTCTGTCATTTCTTCTCAGAACTACGGTGTGTTTGAGTGGTTGACAGGGATGTCTCACTCAGTGCTGAATTCTCCTCTGTCATTTCTTCTCAGGACTACGGTGTGTTTGAGTCGCCCCAGTGGTCACCGCCATCTAAAAAGAAAAGCTTGGGCTGGAAGGATGGATTAGTGGTTAAGGTGTTTACCTGCAAAGCCAAAGGACCCAGGTTCAATTCTCCAGGACCCACATAAACCAGATGCACAAGGGGGCACATGCATCTGGAGTTCATTTGCAGTGGCTGGAGGCCCTGGCGTGCCCATTCTCTCTTTCTCTCTCTCTTTCTCTGTCAAATAAATGAATAAAAATAAAATGTTTTTTAAGATATAAAAAGAAAATCTCTAACCAAAAGTGAGAATAGCATTAATATATAGGCATAAGCCTAAGTGTTTTGAGGATAGGCTGGTGGGCATAATATATGCATTTAGCCAGAGAACAGTAGTAGTAATTTCCATCACATGTTAATCTTAAAACTTCAGTTGTCGTTAGTATTTGAGTTCATGAAAATAAAATCTTTTGGGGCTGGAGAAATGGCTTAGCAGTTAAGGCGCTTGCCTGCAAAGCCAGAGGACCCAGGTTCAATTCTCCAGGACCCACATAAGCCAGGTACACAAGGGGGCGCATGCGTCTGGAGTTTGTTTGCAGTGGCTGGAGGCCCTGGCGCTCCCATTCTCCCTCTCTCTGTCTCTGTCTCCCTGTCTCTGTCTCTCTCTTTCTCTCTCAAATAAATAAATAAAAATAAAATATTTATAAATAAATAAATAAAAATCCTTTCAAAATGCAGAACAAGATATGTTACTTAATATTCTTCTAGTCTAAAACATCTTTGCTCTGTAATAATTTTTTCTCTGAGAATAAATGTAATGCTCCTATAATTTTTTTCAAGGGAATTACTGTTTCCAAGGCCATTGTGCTTTAAAAAAAAAAAAAAAAAAACCAAATAGCTACATCCCAGTAATCTGAAAAATACGATCATATCATTTATTTATTTTTTTTAATTTTTATTATTTTTTTGGAGAGAGACACAGAGAGAGACAGAGAGAGAGAGGGAGAGGAAGACAGCGATGGGCGCGCCAGCAGTGTCTCAGCTGCTGCGAATGAAATCCAGATGTGTGCACCCCCTTGTGGTCATGTGCAGCATTGCGCCCTTGTGTCATTTTGCATCTGGCTAAACGTGGGACCTGGAGATTGGAACCACTGGAGATTGGAACCAGTGTTCTTAGTCTTAGGAGGCAGGCGCCTTAACCCCTAAGGCATCTCTCCAGCCTGATCATTTATTTTTTTGAAATACCCAAACAAGGGTTAATTCTGGCTGCTGCAAAAGATTAAGTATCTTTCAACTGTTCCAGCTCAACAGATTCTGCCTTAATTGAAGACAGTTGTGTTAAAGAAAGAAACACAAAGCCTTAGAAACTTTTGAGTTTCTAGTGAATATCTATTTATTATCAGTTTTGCAGGAGAAATGTCTTCAAGTGGCCAAACCCCTTGTTATTTTCATAGGATTATGCAAACTGTATTTATAGTTTTCATAGCTCTGTTAAATACAACTCCAAGAAGCTTCTCTTTTCCTCTTTCAATAAGCCCAACATCTGCGATGACATTGTCCTATATGTCTACGAACTCACTATATTGGAACGTCAAATCCCCAAAGAAAGCTGGCTCTTTCCCTAAGCCGCACTGGCCTGTTTGCTCTGTTAACACTCTTTGTTCCTTTGTCACCCACCATGTCCACAATGTCACTTATTTCCTGCCTCGGCTCCCGTCCAGGGCAAAGGAAGATGAAATTTCATACACATTTCCATTGGGTAGCTCTTGTGTTTGACTAAAATCTCATGATAACTGGAGAATCAAAAGTCCTAGAGTCCCGGGCTGGAGAGATGGCTTAGCGGTTAAGGCGTTTGCCTACAAAACCAAAGGATCCTGGTTCGATTCTCCAGGACCCACGTAAGCCAGATGCACAAGGGGGCACGTGCATCTGTCCAGGGTGTGATGCAAGCTGTCACCTAGAGCCCTACATGGTCACAGTAAATCAGCTTTTAACTATGCTGTTTCAAATAATAAGGGCTGTGAACTAAGTAATCTACCCAAAGTTTATTTTATTTTGTTGTTTTTCACTTTGTTTTCTTTTTTAAGAAACTATTTTATTTATTTGAGAGAGAGAAAGAGGCAGAGAGAGTGAGAATGGGCATGTCAGGGCCTCCAGCCACTGCAAACAAACTCCAGATGCATGCGTCCCCTTTGTGCAGCTGGCTTACGTGGGACCTGGAGAGTCAAACCAGCATCCTTGGGCTTTGCAGGCAAACGCCTTAACTGCTAAGCCATCTCTCCAGCCCCCAGTTTGTTTTCTTTAATTGCTTGCCTTTTGAATGTGTATGTATGTGTGTATACCATATAGATGTGTGTACAATATATAACTGATATAGAGTGATAGAGAGTTAGTTGACACATGTTCTGTTTCCCTCTGTGTGATCTTTTTCCCCAGGAAAAAGTTTTGTATCCGTTTTTCACATTGTTTGCGTAGCTTCAGTGGAGGAATGTTGGACTATATCGTGGCCTTAAGATTTAGAGTTTCAGCCGGGTGTGGTGGCTCACGTCTTTAATCCCACTATTCAGGAGACAAAGGTAGGAGGATCGCCATGAGTTTGAGGCCACCCTGGTATTACATAGCTAATTCCAGGTCAACCTGGGCTAGAGTGAGACCCTACCTTGAAAAACCGAAAAATGAAAAAAACAAAAACAAACAAACAAAAAAACAAAAAGAAAAGATTGAGGTTTCCCGGCTTATTCAAATTGCACTTGGATCTTTGCCAAAGTGTGCTGGTCTTGAGTGTTCCAGGGGTTGACCTTGAGGGTCTTATTTCAGTGGTCTAGAAACAAGCGTAAATAGACCCAGAGTTGAGCAGTGCGTCAGCCGAAGGTTGCCCCAGAAAACCCTGTTTCTCAGTTGAGATGAATGAAATGATTTATTAAAAATATATTTATTTATTTGAGAAAGAGGCAGAGAGAGAGAGAGAGGGAGGGAGAGAATGGGAGTGTCAGGGCATCCAGCCACTGCAAATGAACTCCAAATGCAGGCACCACCATGTGCATCTAGCTAACATGGGTTCTGGAGAATCGAACCAGGATCCTTTGGCTTTGCAGGCAAACACTTTAACAGCTAAGCCATCTCTCCAGCCCCATGAAATGATTTTTAAAAAAATTATTCCTAGCTGGGTGTGGTGGCGCAAGCCTTTAATGCCAGCACCCGGGAGGCAGAGGAAAGTGGATCACTGTGAGTTCGAGGCCACCCTGAGACTACATAGTGAATTCCAGGCCAGCCTGAACTAGACAGAGAGTGAGACCCTACCTTGAAAAAAAAAAAAAATTCCTTAATTATAACAGTTGTTTACCTTTTTGCTGTATATTATGTTGTCAAAAACTATTCCATAATGATCAACTCATGAAATTCAACATCTGAACTTTTTGTTTGTTTTTTTTGAGGTAGGATCTCGCTCTAGCCCAGGCTGACCTGGAATTCACTACGTAGTCTCAGGCTAGCCTCAAACTCACGGCGATCCTCCTACCTCTGCCTCCCGACGGGGTTAACTTTTCTGCGTGTGATAAAAACATCCCAAATATTTTCTTCTAGTGATTTCAGTTATACGGTGACATATTGTGGGCACCGCTCACCCTTCTGTATATCGGAATCCAGGACTCCTCCCTCCTATGTGACTGACTTTGAACCTCACCAGTCTCTTCCCACCTCTCCCCTTCTCCTCTGTGGTCCTTGACCTTCAGACTCTGCGATCTCCTGCTGTGAGCTCGGCTTCTTACAGACTACATCTTTGTGCAATAACATGGTGTTTACACTTTTTTTGTGCCTTTTCACTATAATATCTAGGTCCACCCACATTACTATGTGTGACAGAATTGCATCTTTAAAAAAATATTAGTTATTTATTTATTTTTTTAAAGTTTTTTATTTTTCATTGTTTTTTAGAGAGAGACACAGAGAGAGACAGACAGACAGACAGGGAGAGGGAGACAGAAATGGGCGCACCAGCAGTCTCTCAGCTGCTGTGAACGAAATCCAGATGCGTGCGCCCCCTTGTGGTCAAGTGTGGCATTGCGCCCTTGCGTCACTTTGCATCTGGCTAAACGTGGGACCTGGAAATTGGAACCGCTGGAGATTGGAGCCAGCATTCTTAGGCTTAGGAGGCAGGCACCTTAACTGCTAAGCCATCTCTCCAGCCTGTATGTATGTATGTATGTATGTATGTATGTATGTATGTATGTATGTATGTATTTGAGAGAGGATGGGCACGCCAGGGCCTCTAGCCACTGCAAACAAGGCATGCGCCCCCTTGTGCATCTGGCTTACATGGGTCCTGGAGAATTGAACCGGGATCCTTTGGCTTTGCAGGCAAATGCCTTAACCACTAAGCCATCTCTCCAGCCCTCTCTCTTTCTCTCTTTTTTTAATGGCAGAATAGCATTCCATGCTGTCTGTGGGCCCCGTTTGCTTCATAACTCATCTGGTGACGGCACTTAGGGCTCATTTCCTACCTTGACTACTGCGAGGTGCTGTGATAAATGTTGAAGTCCAGGTATCTTCTCAACCTACCGATTTCATCTCCTGTAAGTGGAAAAAATAACATAATTTTAGAAAGAGTCCCTTTTACCTCTCACCCTCTAAGGGTAGCCCGGGTGGTAAAGGAACAAGTGAATTATGAATTATAGGCTTTTATAAGAATGGCAGAATGCATAGTGGGGAAATGAAGATGGAGAAGATAGATGTTGGGGTGGCCAGGAAACACACACACACACACACACACACACACACACACACAGACATAATACATCTAATAGGAGAGACCTCACCTTGACAGGTGAATGAGGAAGGGCCTCTGTTATAACTTTAGAATATTTATTTACCAAGGATGCAGCAAACATTCCTCTGGGCCACCCTGGTGTGACCTCTGATCTTGGCTACCCAGCTCCAGAAGCCATAAAATGGCAGTGACTTCTTTAAAACGCCAGTGGCAAAAAGTCCGAGGAATGTGGTGGTTCCAAGCACCCCGTGAGCGTTTCGTGCAGAAACCAAACTTGTGTGAAGGACGCCCGGAACCTGGGGCAGAGCAGGTTCCTGACGCTGCCATTCACAGGCTGCCCTGCCTGCCTCCGTGCTGGAGCCTGGTGAGCATCTCACAGCCTCAGGCATTTTCAGTGGGCCCTGCAGACTGAGGGCTAAGAGCGGTCCTTGTGAGTGTGAAAGTCATCCAGTCTCCGAGCTGGCTTCTCAGAATCTGGCGGTGGCCTTGGCTAAGACTGCAACGGCTGAACGAGGAAGCAAAAAAAAAAAAAGGGGCCGGAGAGATGGCTTAGCGGTTAAGCACCTTGGTTCAAGGCTCGATTCCCCAGGACCCCTGTAAGCCAGATGCACAAGGTGGCACATGCATCTGGAGTTCATTTGCAGTGGCTGGAGGCCCTGGAGTGCCCATTCTCTCTCTTTCTATTTGCCTCTTTCTCTGTCTGTCGCTCTCAAATAAATAAATAAAAATAAATAAACAACCAAAAAACTTAAAAAGAAATAAAATCTCATTTAGAAGACCTAGCTATTAATGGATAGTTGACTCAACTCATGAACGACTTACAGATGGCTGCCTTGAGAAAGCCTTCATGCTAATGCCTTTTGCACAAGGGTTAAAACAGAGAAGATGCAGGAAGGTCCTGGATGGGCAGAAGGATGTCTCTATTTCAGATCTCCCATCCCCTAAATCATCACTGTGACCCCGTGTTCCCCCTGCGTACCTTCCGGCCTGTGCGCCCATAAGAACGGGAAACAAGAGGAAGTATTTAGAAAGCTCAGTAGCAATCTGACATTGCTGTGACATTTTTATTGTGTCTGGCAAAATTATCGGTCCACGGAGGACTAGGAAGGAGGCAGCGATCTGTAACTTCAAGAGCACTTATTTGAGACGCATGCTCCAGCCTGCCTCTCCAAGCCTTTCTGGCCTTGTGTTAGCAGTGAGCCCTCACGAGCACAGAAAGCCTCAGTGTTCACACATCTTCTGTCCCTACAGTCCTATAAAAAGCCCATGTGGGCCACATGTCGCTCAGGAGTCCATGTGACCAGACGGATCTGGGAAAAAAGTGTGGAACGAAAAGAGAAAAGAGAGCCATGCCTTTAATCCCAGCACTGGGGAGGCAGAGGTAGGAGGATCACCATGAGTTGAAGCCACCCTGAGACTACATAGTGAATTCCAGGTCAGCCTGGGCTAGAGTGAGACCCTACCTTGAAAAACCAAGAAAGAAAGAAAGAAAGAAAGAAAGAAAGAAAGAAAGAAAGAAAGAAAGAAAGAAAGAAAGAAAGAAAGAAAGAAAGAGAGAGAAAGGAAGGAAGAAAGGAAGGAAGGAGAAAGAAGAAAGAAAGAGAAAGCAAGCAAACAAGCAAGCAAGCAAGCAAGCAAGAAAGAAAGAAAGAAAGAGCAAGCAAGCAAGCAAGAAAGAAAGAAAGAAAGAGCAAGCAAGCAAGAAAGAAAGAGAAAGCAAGCAAACAAGCAAGCAAGCAAGAAAGAAAGAAAGAAAGAAAAGAGAAAAGAAAGTTCAAGGAGCTCCTGCCATGTGGGGAGCTGGAGGGGATAAAGAACCCATGTGGAGAGTAAGGGCTGGGGGCCCCTCCTGGCTGGGCCTGGGCCTGGGCCTGAGCCTGTGTCGAGCCAGCCCAGGCCCAGCCGAGGGAAAAACTTACCCACAGCTGGAAGTTCCCAAGTGATCAGAGAGTGAGCGCCTGCCCTCCCCTTGCAAAGGTATTTATAACCCTGGAGTGGTGGGCTGTCTTTTGGCCCGGATGAACCAGCAGGCCAGCTGGTTGGTTAGGGCTAGAGGCTGTCTCAGGAAGAGATTAGCTCTGGCATTGAGTTCTGGGGGCTGAACTTGACCAACCACAATGTTTAAATGCTATGAAAGACCTCCCTCCCAGGAGGGGTCCTGGTTGTTTGTGGAAAAACAGGTCTAGGGAACCAGGCAAGAGATGAGAAAAAGAGATGCCCGTTTTACTGCAGGGGTCCAGTCACCCTAACTCTGTATCCCCCTTCAACAGGAGCAAATCCTGTCCTCAGAAAGACATCTCAGGATGATCAGTAACCCCTCACAGCCCAAATTCAATTTAGCCCACCAGTCACAGCATGCATTTTCCAAGGGGTTTTCAGTGGTCTGTAAGGATTGTTTCAGTGTAGCTAGCAGCCTTTCTGCGTCTCCTGCTTGTTTACATTGTTTTTGTTTTTATTATTTGAGAGAGACAGAGAGAGAAAGAGGAAGAGGCCGAGAGAAGGGCACACCAGGGTCTTTTCAACCGCTGTAAATGAATTCCAGACGCGTGCACCCCCTTGTGGGCACTTGTGACCTTGCAGGCTAGCATCGCTTTTTGCTTCTGGCTAAACGTGGGACCTGGAGATTTGAACAGGCCTTCTTAAGCTTGGCAGGCAGGCACCTTCACCGCTAAGCCATCTCTCCAGCCCTTATTTGCATTTTTTAATCTCAGGTTCCACATAGCCTCTTTCATCTCATGACCTGGAAGCTGTGACCAATGATGACAACCCCGGAAACAGAACTGTCACCTTCACAGTTGTGAATCCCCCTCGACTTGGGAGGTTGCTGAGAAGAGACCCTGACAATCACACAGAAGGTGTTTCCGTGTTCACCCAGCATCTGCTGAGTCCCGATGTCTGCACTGGGCCACTGGGCGGGCCGAACGTCTGTGTGGGGCGGGCCTCTCGTTTGTCTTCATCATGCTGAACCAACTAGACGTGCCCACTGCCCAGGCAATTCCTCACTGCAGCTGGGCTGGTTTTAAAACGAAGCACTTTGAAGGGAGTTCTACACAGATACAATTGCCAGGAAATACTGTGATTTTAAACTCAGTGACTAATAAAAAGGGATCCTGTAAAAAGCAGTCCAAGCCAGGCGTGGTGGCACACGCCTTTAATCCCAGCACTCAAGAGGCAGAGGTAGGAGGATCACGGTGAGTTCGAGGTCACCCTGAGAATACAGAATGAATTCCAGGTCAGCCTGGGCTAGAATGAGACCCTACCTTGAAAAACCGAAAAACCAAAAAAAAAAAAAAAAAAAAAAAACAGTCCAAACCGTGTGCATATTTATATTTAATGTATTATATTAGAGCTGGAGAGATTGCTCAGTGGTTAAGGCACTTGCCTGCAAATCCTAATGACCAGGGTTTGATTACCCAATACCCACATAAAGCTGCAGGCACAAAGTGGCACATGCGTCTGGAGTTTGCAGTGGCTGGAGAGACGGCTTAGCGGTTATGGCCGCAAAGCCAAAGGACCCTGGTTCGCTTCTCCAGGACCCATGTAAGCCAGATGCACCAGGTGGCGCATGTGTCTGGAGTTCATTTGCAGTTATTGGAGGCCATTCTCTCTCTTGTCTCTGTTTCTCTCTGCTTGCTTCTCTCTCTCAAATAAATAAATACATTAAAAAAAAACCAAAACATCTTTCTTGGGGATGGCTATGTTTGCAAAGGGAGAAAAGTGAAGGTAAATCTGTGGTCTAAGTCTAGAAGGTCATTTGAGTGCACTTCATTAGTCAGAAAAGAGCACGCGAGCTAGCCTGATGTCAGAGGGGTGGAGAAGCCTAACGTTACAGGAATGAGGCACTGAAATTACGAGAACAATATGCTGTCTTCCACGCTGTGCTAACTTGGCAATCAAAACACTGTTTGTAATATTGGAAGTCAGAGTATGTTTTTTTCTATGAAAACAAACCTTTAAAATGTAATACATTTGTAAACAGGCAGTTAATACATGAAGCCAACTGCAAAGCCCCAGGGGAAACAAAGTCTTGATTGATTAAAGTCCCAGTTATTCTAAGAGTTTAGTGTTTTCCTTTCATAATTCCCTTCTGGCTGTATGAACAGGCAGAGGGTATCCAGAAGACATAGTAGCAATGGTAGGTGTCACCAAAGCAAGTGACGTGTCAGGTTGGAGATGAGGGGTCCTCCGAGATAGAAGCAGGCTGTGTTCTGGAAATTTCCAGCGTGGTCCCACAAGTCAAGGGTAGTGTAGCAGATAGACGTCTGTTCTGCTCCACAGTCCCTTCCTGCCCAGGACAAACACCTACCATTCTAGTCTGTTCTGCTCCACAGTCCCTTCCTACCCAGGACAAACACCTGCCATTCCAGTCTGTTCTGCTCCACAGTTCCTTCCTGCCCAGAACAAACACCTACCATTCTAGTGGTCAGGTCCATTGTTTTGGCTCAAAGGACAAAGGACAGGTTGTTTTGTTGTCTACAAAGGCTGTGCGCAGGCTTTTTAAAATAAAACACACCCCTGATATGAAAGCTCCTTTCTCCCGGAAATAACATCTCAGAGACAGTCACAGTTTGTAAACACAGCGGCCCATGCTTCCTGTACCTTTGCTGCATGGTGTGTGAAGACAGCTCATCATTTAGGAATTAGGCACCCCTTTTCTGCTGCTTTTTTTAAAAATTTATTTTTGGAGAGAGACAGACAGAGAGGGAGAGGAAGACAGATAGAGATGGGTATGCCAGCAGTGTCTCAGCTGCTGCGAACGAAATCCAGATGTGTGCTCCCCCTTGTGGTCAAGTGCGGCATTGCGCCCTTGCATCACTTTGCATCTGGCTAAACATGGGACCTGCAGATTGGAACTGGGTTCTTAGGCTCAGCAGGCAGGCACCTTAACCGCTAAGCCATCTCTCTAGCCCTCTGCTGCTTTTTTAAAAAATCTTTTTTTTAAAACTTCTTTCATATATTTTATTTATTTATTTGAGAGAGAGAGAGAGAAAGAGAGTGGGCGTGCCAAGGCCTCCAGTCACTGCAAACAAACTCCAGATCCATGCGCCCCCTTGTGTATCTGACTTACGTGGGTCCTGGAGAATCGAACTGGGATCCTTTGGCTTTGCAGGCAAACGCCTTAACTGCTAAGCCATCTCTCCAGTCCCCGTTTCTGCTTCTTGATCTCCTGCTGGCTACTAGTGACTGACCACAAGTCTCTTGGCCTCTATAGTCAGATGTGGGTGTTAGCAAATTATATAACCTTTCAGCCTCCATTTTCTTATCTTTAAAATGCATTTCAGGTCAGCCCGGACTGGAGTTCGTTTGCAGTGGCTGGAGGCCCTGGTGTGATCATTTTCTCTCTCTCTCGTTCTGTCCCTCTCAAATAAATAAATATAAATATAAATAAACAAAATTAAAGATATATACATATGTATGTTGAGCTTACTGAGGGCATGACAAAAGCCCTGAGTAAAATCAACTTACAAGGGGATAGGGTTTTTGTTGTTTGTTTGTTTGTTTGTTTCAGGCCCATTCTCTGCTGCAATGTTGGTTTTAGTTTTGCAATGAGGCAGAACATTGTGATAAGGAGCACGCAGAATGTTGGTGGCTTCATGGAGGTCAGGAAGAAAAGAAAGGGGAGGGGTCGAAAACCACGACATTGCCTTCCAGGGCACACTCCCAATGATCTAACTTCCTCCAAGAGGGTCCCATTTCTTAAAGATTCCACCACGAGCTGGGTGTGGTGGCACACACTTACAGTCACAGTATTCAGGAGGCAGAGGCAGGAGGATTGCTATGATTCGAGGCCAATGTGGCATTACAGAGTGAGTTCCAGGACAGGCTGGAGTGAGACCTTACTTCACAAGAAAGAAAGAAAGAAAGAAAGAAAGAAAGAAAGAAAGAAAGAAAGAAAGAAAGAAAGAGAAAGAGAGGGAGGGAGGGAGGGAGGGAGGAAGGGAGGGAGGGAGGGAGAAAGAAAACAACAAAAACAAAAACAGACAAAAAGATTCCACCACCTCCCGGTAGCACTGGAAGAAGTCAACTAAACATTTACACAGAGGCCTTGGGGGAATATTTCCAGACCCAAATATAGAACATGTTTACTCTAAAAATAAGACCAGAAAACATTAAAATACTAAATTTATATCAAGAAGGAAGGGAGCATTCTCCATAAATATGGTTCAACAGTCATTCATTGAAAACAACCCATTCCCGTGTGGCTTCTGTGTTCAAAAATGCACATTTTTATTTATGACTTGGAGATTGGGAAGAAATCCATCTTCCTGCTTCCCCCCGTCCTTCACATCCCATCTTTTTTTTTCAACGTGCAACTGGAGAGGTTGGAATCGTTGCTGGAGCCTGCAGGTTTATGGCCCATCAAACAGGACCGAGGTCAGCTCCCAGCCATTTTGTGATGGCACACATTCACTATCCAGCAGCCTCAGAATGTTCCAGAAGTAAAAGAACTGCCCTTCTTTAAGCTCACTTTCTCAGGCTTTGTTACTTGCAGGTTGTGGAGGCCCGTTCCGTTCTCCAGGTCCCACGTTTAGCCAGATGCAAGTGATGCAAGTGCGCAATGCCGCACTTGCCCACAAGGGGGCGCATGTGTCTGGAATTCGTTCACAGTGGCTGAAATGGCCCTGGCACGCCCATTCTCTCTCTCTGCCTCTTCCTCTCTCTCTGTTTCTCTCTGTCTCTCTCTCTCTCTCAAAAAAAAGTGGGCAGGAATATACCTGAAACAAAAATGGACATATATCCTGCAAATTGTTGAAACTGCCTGGCAGGTAAGCAGATGTTTACTGTATACTTTCTGTAATATTAATGTCCTAAAGGGTTTACATAGGGTGTTACTCATTTCAATGCAATGTATGCTCTCACTGGTGAACAGATTATTTTTGAAAGAGAATCTCCTTACTTTTAAAAATAAGTTATCACGTTATTAATGTTTGTGCATTTCCGTGAATGTGAAATAATTTGTGCATGAAGAGAGTGTTCCTTGAAGAGCCACAAACTGATGTAGATCCAGTTGGAATCTATCTCAACCCATCCACCATCCTGGAAGCCAGGGGCTAATTGTTCTTACCACCTGTGCAGGTCAATGGAGGGCTGAGACTCTACCAGCATGTGGATCTTGAGAACACAGGATGGACCATGTTCACATTCACGTTTCACATTCACAGCCTCCTCCCCATCCGCAGGTCTGGGCCCCGAGGAGTTCCGTATTACCGTTTCGTATGAAATTAATGAGCCCAGCTACCAAAGCCGTCTGCTTGCAAATGCAGGCAACGCCACACAAATATGGTCAGGGCCTTTATCTGTGTTCAAGGAGAAATTGTTTGGAAAAAGTCTCTTTTTTGTTAATGTCGCCAACCTTTGAAATAAAATGGATATAGTTATGATATAGTCATAACAAACCAATATTATTAGATAACAAACCCTAATAGAACAAGCTATTATTTTCTGTGCCTACCCTCTTCTGTTCTTTCTCATAAGCTGGATAACATGGTAGCTCTATTTTCAGATTCTTGAGGAATTCTATACTGAGTTCCACAGAGCCATATTTGTTTGAAATCTTATTATTCATCACAGGCTACTTCAGTTACCTAAGCTACAACATAAATTGAGTAAGTTAAATAACCACTAAGAGATAAATTTGAAGGCGAAAGCTTTGTAATCATCGTCTGTAAGTTTGAATGCAATGTCCTTTCGTTCTCGACATTTTGTCTTCATAGGAGCGGCTGTCAAGGAGGAGGACAAGGTTCTCATTGACCAATCTAAATTAGATGCGTCCAACCCCTTACTTCAACTTCCAGGACCTCAGCGCCCTTCGTATGAAATCTGGTTCCAGGTTACATCTCTTCCTCGCCATGGAGCCATTCATTCTGGGTGGAGAAAGAAACGCGACCACAGGCAAACCCAACTTCTCCCAGTACATAGTTAATAAATTTGGAATCCCCTACTTCCACGATGACGCCGAGTCGCTGGCTGACAATTTTACCTTTGTCGTTTGGCCAAACCGAAAGGGCAAGTCAGCCAGCAAGCCAGAGACAGGCTTTCTTGAGGAGGCATTTAACATCACCGTTACTCCTGTCAATGACCAGCCTCCAGAACTGAAGACAAAAGGGCTTCGGTTGAAAGTCCTGCAGGGCAGTAGTGTGCTTGTGGGACCTGAAAGTGGAAGATCTGGACAGTCCTTCAAATGAAATCACATATACGGTCACCCACCATCCTTATAACGGGCTTCTGGACTTGACCCATGACCTCCACGTACCTGCTCAGCACTTTATTCAAGCTGACGTTGATAGCTGTCAGGCGTGGTTCCTGCAAGATGGAAGCCCGTCCTCGGGGGCGTTCTACTTCAGTGTGAATGATGGCAAGCACCGGCCTCTCTACAAGCTCTTCCATCTGGATGTCCTTCCCATTGCCATCACTCTCGTGAACCTCACAGACTTGCTTATCCCTCAAGGACAGACAACTGTCCCCGTCACCAATGCTCACCTGTCAGCAGCGACCAGGGGAAACAGCTCCCAGATCATCTACAGGATCGCGTGGCCCCTCCGACATGGGCACCTGCTGGTGGAAAACCACAGGGGGATTTAGATTCCTGCAGGCTCTCTTACCACATGACCCATCTCACAGCCTCAGAGGACCGGCTGCCGTTCTCGCTGTTTACGTCCCAAACCAGCCTGACAGGACAAACGCTGGGCATCAGAGTACAGCCTTTACTGCAGGTGACGTCTGACCTCCAGGTCATCGACAGAGAGGCCCATCAGCTGCGAAGAAAGGACCTGGACGCCACTGCGCTTGCTAACGTGACTCATAGTGACTCCACATTTGAAGTGAGCAAACCCCCTGTCCATGGAAGACTTGGACGAAGAGCTGTTGATGGCTACGGGGTAGAAGAAGTTACTCAGTTCACACAGAGGGACATCGACCAAGGGCTGTTGGTGCTAAAGCTACATGCAAACCTAACCAGCCCTGGCCCTGTGAGCGACTCCTTCACCTTCCTGCTCAGGCAGACCATGGACAGCCAGCAACAGGCTCTCTCTCCTCCACCATCGTGCCACCTGGCCCCTTGCTTTTGCCAGCATTTACGCCTGATGTCCCTTTATTAGTCACTGGAGAGGACCTGGTGATCTCAGTGTTCTCTCGTGAAACACCTGTGGCTTCGTCAGGACGCACAGCACAGATGGAAATGCAGACCAGAAGGCTGGAAGCTAATCCCTGGGGACAGCAGAGGGGCAAAGGGCCCGGTGTGCTGGTAAGGTCTTCCCCCACAAGGGTCATTCGGCCACAGGCTGCCACCAGAGTCAGCCCCGGTGGACCCTTTGAGCTCAGAGACAGCAGCTACCCTCTGACGGTCATTATTCCCTTGGTGGCTGTGTCCCTCCTGCTAGTAGTGACTGGAGTGGCTTCCTGTGTCTGGCTGCTGGGCCGGAAGGAAGAAAAGGCAAACCTTCTTATCAAGCCCCAGACCAGCCTAGAACTCACGTCTCCAAGTTGTAGGCCAGAAAGGAGTGGAACCATTCCCACCGTCACAGTGACACCCCTTATGAGAAGCCCCAGCAGCCCTCTCCCAGCGTTTTTAGGACCCCACAACACGAACAGATGGTCTCTGCAGTGGCTGAACCCATGAAGCAATGCGCTCCTTGGGAAGCGTGGGCGAACCTGGATCCTGACATGGCCAAGCTGTGCAGACAAAGCAACCCAGCCCTGAAGCACACCCAGTACTGGGTGTAGATGGAAGGCTCCTTTCTCTCACTGGCCAGCTACTGTTACAGGTTCTAAGATAGACACTGGGTGGTGGGTAGGGGGAGGTAACGATGGAGGAACGCTGGCTGAATCCAGGAAGGCCTGGCCCTGGTAGTAACTCGGGGCTCAGTCACAGGCCCGTGGATGGTTGTGCAGCACTCATGGGCTTCCCACGCCAGGCTGTGCATGTTCTTTTTTTTAAAAATTTTTAAATTTTTATTTATTTATTAGTGAGCGGGAATGAGATAGAAAGAGAATGGGCGCACCAGGGCTTCCAGCCACTGCAAACGAACTCCAGATGCATGTGTCCCCTTGTGCATCTGGCTTACGTGGGTCCTGGGGAATTGAACCAAGGTCCTTTGTCTTTGCAGGCAAAGGTCTTAACCGCTAAGCCACCTCTCCAGCCCTGTGTGTGTTCTTTTATGGACCTGGTGTGCTCAGTAGACATGAGCTTCTGTGAATTAGACCCGTGAAAGCAGCGTTACGAACTTGGGCTGTGGAGTTAAAGGAGGACGGTTCTGAGCACAAGGCATGTCTCAGCAGAAGGCAGGCTGGATCGTATCACAGCTGGTTTGCACTGTCTGTCTGTCTGTCTGTCTGTCTGTCTGTCTTGCCCTCCCTTCCTTGGAGGCTCTAGGTCTGGTTTCCTCTGTCTCTCTCAAATTAAAAAAAAAAAAGCATAATAAAGATTTTTAGGTTTTATGGACTACACGTGGTCTCTTCCGTTCACTTTCATTTTTCTTTCCTTGACAATCTTATAAAAATGTAAAAACAATTAGCTCTTGAAGTTGGTCCATATTACTTTATGCAATGGAAGTATTGAATTAATCTCCATTTGCATTCTGGAAGGGAGCATTTTGAGGGAGGTTTGGCTGTTCAAGGACGTCCTCAAAGACCAGACCTCTTCTGTTCTCTCTGTTCTAACTCTATTCCTACTTCAGTTTGTGGTGACCGTAAGATGGCTGCCAAAGCTCCAAGGAAAACAAGCGTCAGGACAAAAGTCCCCACTGTGGGGCCAGGGGGGTGGCTGGAGAGATGGCTTAGTGGTTAAGGCGTTTGCCTGCAAAACCACAAAGAGTCCCCACTGTGGGGGCCACAGTGGCTGGAGGCCCTGGCATGCCCATTCTCTCTCTCTCTTTCTCTCTGCCTCTTTCTCTCTCAAATAAGGGGTGTGGCTGGAGGGATGGGTTAGTGGTTATTACAAAGGGACTCCAGACTCATGCGCCACCTTGTGTATCTGGCTTGTTTGCCTGCAAAACACTCAACCAAAGGATCCTTATAGGTTTCAACTTTTATTCTCCAGATGCATGTGCCACCTTGTGTACATCTAAGGCATATGTGGGTTCTGACAAGGTTCAGCCAGTCAAACCTGGATAAGTCCTGGAGAGATGGCTTTGCAGGCCCAGAACCCACATGCCAGATGTACAACCACTAAGTTTGTTTGCAGCCATCTCTCCAGCCCTACTTATCTCTTTTAATGATTTTATTTCTTGGGGGGACAGGTGGCTGAACCAAGTGATGGCTGCTGCTGTTGGAACATGTCTCTTTGAGGCCCTGGGAAAACTGTGGGTTTAGGACCTAAACTTTCAGGCACCTATGTGGAAGTCTGGAGCAGGCATTGTACATGCCCTGGACCCTTAGAACACTGGCCTCTTGTTTTTAGACAGCTTTTAGAAAATCATTTTCAGAAAAGGTTGGTGGAAGGAATCATGTTGCCCAGTTTTTTTTTGTTTTTCACAGATACTAAGGGACAGGAGTGGCATGCCAGAAAAAAAGTGAATAAAATGCTTGAGGGAAACTCTCCCATAAATAAGAATCCCAGATGTCAGTATTGCTGAATTTCTGAGACAGCTGGAGGCCCTGAAGGGTTTTCTTAGACACTCAATGAAAGTTTACTCAACTCTTTACTAAGTCTTTCTCATAAAAGTACTAAAAAGGTTCATTGGGGATGGAGAGATGGCTTAGGTGGAACCTGTGTTTGACTCTCCAGGTCCCACCTAAGCCAGATACACAATGTGAAGCAAATGTGCGAGGTCACACATGCCCACCAGGTGGCCTTTAATCCCAGCACTCGGGAGGCAGAGGTAGGAGGATTGCCATGAGTTTGAGGCCACCCTGAGAATACAGAGTGAATTCCAGGTCAGCCTGGACTAGAGTAAGACCCTGCCTGGAAAAAAAAAAGAAAGAAAGAAAGAAAGAAAGAAAGAAAGAAAGAAAGAAAGAAAGAAAGAAAGATGCTGAAAAAAACAATTTATTAAAAAAACAGACAAAACTTGTCAGCAAAAGCATTTTATGTGTTGTTTGCCTAAGAAAAAGGTCCCACCTTATATGAACAGGTAGAAATCTTCAGGAGATTTACAAAGGGTTAGATGAGGTCAAGAAGTCGGGTGTCTGCATGCTTCTGATAGAGAAGATATTTTTCTTGTCTGCTCTAGTTTCCTCTAAGGGACACTTCCCAATAGTCACTGCTCTTTTATTTTATTTATTTTTTTATTTTTAAATTTATTTATTTATTTGCAAGCATAGAGAGAGAGAATGGATGCTCCAGGGCCTCTAGCCACTGCAAATGAAGTCCAGATGCATGTGCCCCTTGTGCAGCTGGCTTACGTGGGTCCTGGGGAATTGAACCTGGGTCCTTTGGCTTCACAGGCAAATGCTTTAACCACTAAGCCATTTCTCCAGCCCTCTTTTATTTTTTAAAAATTATTTAATTTATTTGAGAGAGAGAGAGAAAGAGTCAGATATAGAGAGATAATGGGCACACCAGGGTCTTCAGCCGTGGCAGACAAACTCCAGACACATGCACCACCTTGTGCATCTGGCTTACGTGGGACCCGGGGGGGGGGAGGGCGGGGAATCGAACCTGGGTCCTTTGGCTTTGCAGCCTCGCACCTTAACCTCTAATTCATCCGTCTGGCCCTCACTGCTCTTTTAGAAAACAGTTTCACATTTTACAGACTAGATGATCACATAGGACATTTGGGCCTAGAGACTCATGTCTCAGATCCTTGCCGTTCAACCCTGGAAATGGAAAACTAATGGTGAAGAAAGTTTTTCTACTCTCCTTCCAAAAGCCCCTCTCTCTCCTATGTGTCTCTGAAGTTCTCGGTTGTAAATGGCCCTTTTCCAGCGCTGCTGTTTTCTCAAGGAGGAAGAATGAGTGTTCTCACCCAGGCTGGGCTTGATCTGGACATAGTTTAGGATTGGTCCTGGTCGTGTTCTAACCCAGGAACTGCACACACACATGCTGAGGGCCGCGCACACAAGGCCGGGGCTGCGGAGCATTTTCACGCACACCGAGAGCGTTTTGCTCTTCCTTGACTGGACAACATCTGTCCTCCGGGCAGAGCCACTTATCCTTGGCTCGCTGACGCCTATTGGCGTCTCCTTTGCTTCTGCTCTAAGATCTTTGGAACACGGATTACCAGCCAGGCCCAACAAAAAGTCTGTGCTTTAGTCTCTTTTCCTATTAATTTGGCATCTGCAAACCAGCAAAATGGTATCCGTGATTGGAAGGAGGCACACACAAGTGCTGAAGGCATCGTTCGCATTCTTTGTAGCAAGCGTACCTTGCTAGAACAATAACAACGTGAGACCCAGACGTCAGGCCTCGTTGATGAAGCCAGTAATTAATGCACGGAGTTTTGGAACATTCTCTTCCAGAGCCTCTGGAATACTGATTTGCAGATGGAGTCAATTAAAAGGAAACAATGTCTACCATTCGGTGCGGGCTCTGAGAAAGCATAAAATAAAATGTTTTGGCAAAGCCTTGTTCCATGTTGCAAATGGAGGTTTTTGGAAATTGGAAATGAGTCTGAAATGGCCTCTCCCATAGGCACGGCTATAACTGAATAAGTTAAACTCTTTGCCAGAATGAATTCAATGATTAACAAATAACTGTAAGAAATAAGTGTCTCTTAGGCAAATATCTGGAGAGTGGCTCAGCCTGCTTATGAGACTGGAGAATAGCTGGGAGTGGAGGGGTAGATGCTGGTAGATTCTAGCATTTAGGGATCCCTCTGTGATGATAAATTTCCTCACAGTCTGGTGGGCATGGCACAGAAGTGCCCTAACCTCATCTGGCTCTTTAGACTTGTGGAGCTTAAATATGTACACACCTGGCCGAGCATGGCGGTGCACGCCTTTTATCCCAGCACTTGGGAGGCAGAGGTAGGAGGATCGCCATAAGTTTGAGGCCACCCTGGGACTACATAGTGAATTCCAGGTCAGCCTGGACTACAGTGAAACCCTACTTTGAAAAACCAAAAAATAAAAAATACACATTTGGAGGTAATGTTAGGTGATGGTATATATCAGATGATATCCTCTGAATATGGGAACAGGATGGGGTAACCTACCTCCTCTAGCTTTCAGAGATTTCAGTTTTGGATATTCCAGTTATTATCATTTTTTTAAAAAAAGGTAACTCCTGGACTGGAGAGATGGCTCATCAGTTAAGGCAAATGAGCTCCAGATGCATGTTGTGCATTTGGCTTTACATGGGTCCTGGGGAATCAAACTCAGGTTGTCAGGCTTTTGCAGGCAGGTGCCTTAACCTCTAAGCCATCTCTCCAGCCCTTGAAGTTATTATTCTATATAACTGTATTATAGTTATCAAAAAAATTTAAACCCTAAAGGTTTTTAAATTTTTTTAAATTTATTTTTATTTATTTTATTTTATTTTTGCTGCTCCAGAATCTAATTTTGTGATACCACTTCATTTTTGGTCACTATTTCTCCTTGGTCTCCCCATTTTTTATACTTTCTGACAGTATCTCCTTGTCTTGAATGGTACAGGCCCGTTATTCTGTAGGCGTTTCCTTGATCCAGACTTTTCTGGTGTTTTCTTGTTATCAGACTTTCTATCAGACTGGTGTTAAGGATGTGGGGAGGAGTGCCACAGAGGAGAAGTGTCCTCGACACTTTTTGTCAGGGGTAAGGAGACCCACGTGGCTTCCATGTTGACATTAACCTTTACTGGTTGGGTAAAATGGACATGCCAGGTTTACCCACCATCAAGTTACAACTCCCCCTTTCCATTCTCTGCTTGTTTGGAAGGGTGTTGCTGAGTCTAATCCACACTTAACAGGGGAAGAAGTAGGTTCTACCTCCAAGGAAGAGAACTCTCCTAAAAAGAAACTTAGCCAGGAGCTGCACAGATGGTTTAGTGGTTAAGGTGTATGCCCGCGAAGCCTAAGGACCCTGGTTCCAATCTCCAGGTCCCACGTAAGCCAGATGCACAAGGAGGCACATGCATCTAGACTTCGTTTGTAGTGGCTGGAGGCTCTGGTGCACCCATTCTCACTCTCCTTCTCTAATAAATAAATAAAAAAAAACCCATAAAGTCTTTAAAAAAAAACTTTAAAAAAACCAAAAAGAAACTTAGCCAGGCATGATGGCACACGCCTTTCATCTCAGCACTCGGGAGGCAGAGGTAGGAGGATCACTGTGAGTTTGAGGCCAGCCTGAGACTACATAGTGAATTCCAGGTCAGCCTGGGCTAGAGCGAGACCCTAGTGAAAGAAAAGGACTTTTGAAAAACAAAAATGTAAAAAGGAAACTTATTGCTGTATAATTAATGCATACTAATAAAAACGTTAAAAATAAAAGAAAACAGAAAGAAAGAAAAGGAATTTCATTGGCTTGCTCACAGTACCTACGCAAATATGGGAGAATTACTTAGAACCCAATAGCAAGAAATAGAGCCAGTATGGTAGGGTCTGAAGAGACTTAGAAATCCAGGCGAGAGGACTGGAGAGGTTTAGTGGTTAAGGTGCTTGCTTGTGAAACCGAAGGACCCCGAGCCTTGCAAGATGTGATAGAGATGTCTCAGCGCTGAACACTCTACTGTCGTTTCTTCTTGGCACTATGGGGACTTTTGAGTTATCCCAGTGGTCACTGCTGTCTGAAAAGAGAAACTTCGTCAGGCGTGGTGGAGCCCTCCTTTAATCCCAGCACCTGGGAGGCAGAGGCAGGAGGATCGCTGTGAGTTCGAGGCCACCCTGAGACTCCATAGTGAATTCCAGGTCAGCCTGGACTAGAGAGAGACCCTATCTTGACAAGCCAAAATAAAATAATAAATAAAATTAAAATAAAATGACAGAAAGAAATAGGTTCCACTGCTTTCAGTGTTGTCAGCTATGAAGAGCCCGTTTTGGCCTTCATTTCATAGTCGTCAGAGGAGAAAGATTTGAGCTTTCTCTTCTGTTTTCCTTGGGTTTCTTCCCAGATCTACAAGGCCCGAGTCTACTTTGCAACCCCTTCATCCAGATCCCTGCTTTGCCATCGAGAGCTTTGGGTGGGGACAGCCTCTTCTAACAGGCACAAGAAGATTCTCCCCTACCCCCTGATTTTTGCACGCACATGCGACGGAAAAAGAACCCTCCCACCGATGTCTGGGTGAGGTTCCACCCTTCCTGGAAGGGCTCTTCTTCTCTCAGGCTGCTATTGCCACGGTCAGTTGAGAAGCAGGAAGCTGTTCTGAGAATTCTCTCGTTTTCAGTATAATCTGAAACAGCTGGCCAGCTTCAACAGGACTATGCAGGGGGAGTTGGAACTGGCAGCAGAGGGCTAGTTTGGGCAAGCAGAGGAGAAGATGGGAGTTGGGCTGGGGACCCAGGGACAACCAGGTTTGTAGGTTAGAGGGAAGGAAATGCATTTGAAATTTCCATGTAAGATAAATTCCATCTGACCTGCAAATAGGCCATGGACTAGAAAAGCTGTGTGATTTTTTTTTTTTTTTTTTTTTTTGGTTTTGCGAGGTAGGGTCTCACTCTGGTCCAGGCTGACCTGGAATTAACTCTGTAGTCTCAGGGTGGCCTCGAACTCTCGGCGATCCTCCTACCTCTGCCTCCCGAGTGCTGGGATTAAAGGCGTGCGCCACCACGCCCGGCTTTTCAGCTGTGTGATTTTTTAAGGGGACCTTGGAGTCTGAGAGCCAGGCAGTCACGAGGTTAGTTCAGAGCAAGGTGGGACTTCTCCTCTAAGAGCAAGTCCCTTAGAGGCAGCCGTCTTTTGTTCTAAAGAGAAGACCAGGAAAGGGATTTTGCAGAGGTCTGAGCAAGACACAGACGACAACTCTCAGCTTTCGGAAGAAGTGGCCTGTGAACTGTCCAGCCACTGGCTCAGCTTCAACTAGAAAGACTAGAATGTTCATCTCGGAACTGGAGAGATAGCTCAATCAATGTAGATCATGAGGACCTGGGTTTGATCCCCAGTACCTATGTAAAATGCTGGGGGGGGGGCACCCGTCACCCCAGAGTTGTGGAAGCAGCGACAGCAGGACCCCAGGATTCACGGACAGTCCAGCCTAATGGGCATGTTCCACGTCAAAGCTGGTGGACAGTGTTCTTGTGTATGACATCTCCGTGCCTCTGGTATCCACATGGGTGTGAACACGCACACACAACAGCATAGTCAGCTCTACATACCCTTTGCCTTGTTCCCTGTGGGCTCCATATTTCCCAGCCTAGAATTTCTTTTTCTTCCCTCCCTCCCTCCCTTCCTCCCTCCCTCCCTCCCTCCCTCCCTCCCTCCCTCCTTCTTTCCTTCCTTCCTTCCTTCTTTCTTTTTCTTTTTCTTTATTTTACTCTAGCCCAGGCTGACCTGGGATTCACTATGTAGTCTCAGGGTGGCCTCGAAATCACGGCCATCCTCCTACCTCTGCCTCCCAAGTGCTGGGATTAAAGGCGTGCGCCACCACGCTGGTGAATTTCTTTTTTAGAAACAAAACAAAACTGTTTTTATTTATTTATTTGAGAGAGAGAGAGAGAAGCAGATAGAAAGAGAGAGAGAATGAGTAGGGGCACACTAGGGCCTCTTTCCCACTGTGAATGAACTCCAGACACTTGTGCCAGTTTGTGCATCTGGCTCTTTGTGGGTACTGGGGAATCGAACCCAGGCCATCAGGCTTTGCAAGCAAGCTCCTTTAACTGCTGAACCATCTCTCCAGCCCTACCCTCCGTGTTTTCACAAATCATAATTTTGTTTAGCAAACAGAGGTCAGCTATATCTCTGCCAGCAAGGCCCACACTCGGCTTGTGTCCATCTGTGAGCAGCGTATCTTCTAGTCAGACAGGGACGCTTCCAGTAGGCCATACATTCTCCAGATCCTTGAAAAATACAGAGAATCTGAGTACAAATTTCAGAAGACAGGGCATTCAAATGCCTTTCCAAGTGCTAAAAGACTCCCTCCCATTATAGCAGTGAGATATAATTCCTTGTAAAAGGTTACTCTGTCAGAGAAGATAATACTGCACCCAGAAGCCGCAGATTATTACAAGAAACTTCCAGTACTATTGGTGGGATACCTTCCAGTGAGTTGTTGGTCAGGGAAGCCTCTGATGTCTCCCCCAAATTGCAGGCTATTGGCAAGGCTTTTACTGCCCATGAGAACTAGATGGTAAGATCCTATTGCTGAAGACTCTGTGTGGTTGGGCTGCAGGTCACTGAGAAATCAGACTGGGGCTGAGCTGGAAGCCTCGTCCCTGTTGACTAGCTGTCAGGATGCTGGAAAGGGTTGTGCAGGCTATCGGGGGAGGAAAGTCATCATTGGTCTTAACCAGGAGTGGACCCTGCAAAGCTACATGGCTGGCCAGCAAGGCAAAATGTGCTCGCTGGTGCAATGGTAGCATGTCGGATATGGGAGAGACCATCTGCTCTCTGATTAGACTTGAGGCCTGCTCCATGGAGGGAATTCTTCCTGCCTGGTGCTGAAAACCTAATCAAAGGCCTATGGCTGAGCTGGAGAGATGGCTTAGCAGTTAAGGCACTTGTCTGCTAAGCCTAAGGACTCAGGTTCGACTCTCCAGGTCCCATGTAAGCCAGATGCACAAAGTGGCACACACATCTGGAGTTTGCTTGCAGTGGCTGGAGGCCCTGATGCACCCATAGTTTCTCTCTCTGTCTGTCTATCTGGATCTCTCTGTTTGCAAATAAATAAATAAAATATTTTTTAAAAATGTTTAAAAATTACATGTAAAAAGACATTTTGGGTAAAATTACAACAGGAAGCTCTTCCTGGACCTTTTTCTGGTTGTGACGTTAGGAAGGGATGTGAGACGGGCCTTTTAACTTGGAATGTGTTTCTCTGGGGAACCAACAACAGACAGGGCCCTCTTTTCTGGTCTCCTCAGTGTGGCGGTCCCATTTAACCCCTAAAGTGGGAACAGTTCTGCTCTCAGGAAGCTAATTTATTACTTTCTCATCACTGTGACAGAATACCCAACAGAAACAACTTGAAGAAGGACTTCTTTTGGCTAATGATCTCAGGGATCCTAACTGGCACATCGCTGTAGGGAGACGCGGTGCAGTGGCTTGGCCCAGGGTGACAGGGACCTACAGCCTCAGGCAGCAGAGAGCTCAGGCTGCATGAGAAGTGTGCATCACCTACGTTACCCACCCCCCACGGCTCACGCATGCTAGCTAAGGCCAGAGCCCCAGAGGTTCCCTATTCTCCCAAAACAGCACCGCCGGCTGGAGTCCAAGTGTTCAGACTGGAGCCATGGGGGACATTCCACACTCAAACTATGATTCAGGGCTGGAGAGATGGCTTAGTGGTAGAGCACTTGCCTGTGAAGCCTTAGGACCCCGGTTCGAGGCTCGATTCCCCAGTACCCACTTTAGCCAGATGCACAAGGTGGCGCATGCATCTGGAGTTCGTTTGCAGTGGCTGGAGGCCCTGGTGCGCCCATTCTCTCCCTCTCTCTCTCTCTGTCTGTCTCTTTCTCTCTCTGTCTGTCTGCCACTGTCAAATAAATAAACAAAAACAAACTATGACTCAGATGCTAGTTTTCTTAAAGATGGCTTAGTGGTTAAGGTGCTAAGGATCCAGGTTCGATTCTCCAGGTCCCATGTAAGCCAGATGCACAAGGTGGCACATGCATCTGGAGTGTGTTTGCCGTGACTAGAAGCCCTGGCATGACCATTCTCTCTCTCTGTCTCTAATAAATAAATAAATAAAAATAAATGTTAAAAAAAAGATCACAAACACTCCATAGCATAGACTCTCATTTGTATAGGTTAGCTCAAAAGGTTAACTTGTTCAAGGCCCTATAAGCAGTAAACTTAGAGAAATGTTGTCAGGGGCCAAAAGGTCCTCTTTCTGGAAGGAAGAACATATGGTTCCAGCTGCTGGGGTTCCAGCCGCTGGCAGAGAAACCACAATGAAGTCAGTTCTCTTCTAGAATGACCTTGTCTTTTTCCCTAACCGCCCACATCCAACAATTGATTCAGACAGGCTGCCCCCTTGTTCCGTCAAAGGGTAATTCTGGGGGTCCATCTCAGCTTCATGTGCATCGTCCAGGCTAGTGGGTTTAAACAGGTAGCCCTCCATCCCTCCCTCTCTCTCCCCATGCCCTGCAGTGACTTGCTGAACATATTTGAAAGCTACAAGATGAAAGAAAGATACAGGAAATCTTCCCAACCCCTATGAGACTTCATATGAATAGGAAGTAAGCCATTGCTCTCTTAAACCACACAGGTTTCAGGAGCTCACTTTTTGTTTTTAAGCAATTTCCCAGTTTCTTTTTAATTATGTATTTGCTTATTTTCAAAGAGTGTGTGTGTGAGAGAGAGAGAGAGAAAGAGTGTGTCAGAGCCTCTAGTCGCTGCAAATGAACTTCAGATGCATGTGCCACTTTGTGCACCTGGCTTTACATGGGTACTGGGGAATCAAACCTGGGTCTTTTGGGTCATTTGGCTCTGCAGGCACAAGCCCCAACCTCTGAACCTCTCACCAGCCCAGAAGTTGACTTTTTAGACAACCTGTATTCACAAACCCAGGTCCCTGAGCTTCTACTTCTGAGCCAGCTTATCTAAATTGGACATAATAAACAAGTTTGCCGTGGCAGCCCGTCCTGGTATTTATCTAAGGGACATTTGTTACTGAACTCAGAAGGAGAAGAGCTGACAGACGGCAGGGGTTCCAAGGCTGAAGCAAGAAAAGCAGTTGCTGGCTGGTTGTCCCTTCCATTCTCCTGGGAAGTCGGGTCCCCAAGGAGAGAAGCCTGGGTCAGGTCAGCACTCACGCCTCTCTCAGTTCTGCTTCTGCACCCAGGGGTGGGTTACAGCCACACAGCCTGAGCACAGCTGCATCCCTTCCCACAAGGGCACCGGGAACTGATAGGAGGAACTGTCCGGAGACCACTTCTCTGCAAAACCTCTGGCCCACACCCCACTTTTGTCCCCACCTACAGCGAGCTTGTCAGGGCCTGGCTCGGAACTGGAAACCCACATTACTTTCCCCTGCTGGGCACATCTGTGGCTCTAGCCAGGACTGTGAAATAGAGACGAGCAAGGCAGGGAAGACTCTTTGCTGGGCTGTCGGTTTTGTCGCTATTGCTGGGTGACTTTGGACTCGGAAGTGGGTTACTGGCCCAATGATGAATCCTGGCAGACTGGCCCTGATGTCTTTGCATTTCTTGGCACTAAGCCTGGTGTGCCCATAGCAGTGTGGTTTATTTATTTATTTAAGTTTTATTTATTTATTTATTTGGTTTTTTTTTTTTTTTTTTTTTTTTTTTTTTTTTTTGGTTTTTCGAGGTAGGGTTTCACTCTAGCTCAGGCTGACCTGGAATTCACTCTGTAGTTTCAGGGTGGCCTCGAACTCACGGCGATCCTCCTCCCAAGTGCTGGGATTAAAGGCGTGCGCCACCACACCCGGCTTCATTTATTTGGTTTTTCAAGGTAGGGTTTCATTCTGGTCCAGGCTGAGCTGGAATTCACTCTGTAGTCTCAGGGTAGCCTTGAATTCATGGCGATCCTCCTACCCCTGCCTCCCAAGTGCTGGGATTAAAGGCGTGTGCCACCACGCCTGGCTATTTTTTAAAATATGTTTAATTAATTAATTTATTTGAGAGAGAGAAAGATGGGGAAAGAGAAGAGACAATGGGCTTGCCCGGGCATCTAGCCACTGCAAATGAACTTGACACACGCCCCCTTGTGCATCTGGCTTATGTGGGTCCTGGAGAATCGAACCAGGATCCTTTGGCTTTGCAGGCAAACACCTTAACAGCGAAGCCATCTTTCCAGCCCCAGTGTGGTTTATTGATGGAGGCTGGATGGGTGTGTCTTTTCCCTTCAGCTGCTGGGCTCTGCTTTCAGAGACATCTCCCAATGGACAGTCACTGACACACATCCTGAGTATCACGCCCACATCTCACTCTGTAGTCAAGGCTGACCAGTTAAGGTGATAGTTAATAGTTGCATGCATTCTTCAGAAGACAGGGTATGACAGAGGGTGTGTCCATGGTTGTTCCTGATCCAGGTGACAGGAGGAATCCTATTGGTGTCATCACCTGCTGACACCAACTGAACCTGTTTCCAGGTCCTGAATGACCCGTGCCCCGGAACTGAGCTGAGACTGGGGTGAGTCAGCAGAACCAGGGGACTCCAGGAGATTTCTTCTGCACAGGAGCTTGGAGGCAACAGCTTGCAGAATTTTTATTCAAGCAGCCCTGTGTGCAGCGCGCATGTGTGGGTATGGATCGTTATTTATGAAGATTTCAGTGCAAACACTTTAAAACGACTCCATCCTTTGTTCAGGAGTTAGTTGCAAAGGGTCATGCCATTGGTGAATGAAGGTTTACCCTCAGAATCTTCTCCACCCGTCTTCGCTCTTTAAGGGCAACACAGAGTCAAACATCCAGTTGGAGACTCCCTCAGGGGTGGCATTAATTGAGGTCAGGTATGTGTAATGCTGGCCCACTTTAGGAAAATTTCCCTTTGGAGTATCCTCGTTTGGAACACAGATGGCAAGAAGCAAGCATTGGCTCTGGGGGAGGTGGGGGGAGACAGAAGTATCATTTTAGACTCTTTGATTTCTTTTTCACTCTCCATTGAGAATATCACAATATAAAAAGAAGCCATCTTCACTGATAACGAATATGAAGTCTGTAGCAGTTGCTTTCTTGTTGCTGGGACAAAATACCCAATCAGAGCAGCTCATTTGTTTGTTTGTTTGTTTGCTTTTCGAGGTAGAGTCTCACTCTAGCTCAGACTGTCCTGGAATTCACTATGTAGTCTCAGGATGGCCTCGAACTCATAGCGATCCTCTTACCTCTGCATCCCGAGTGCTGGGATTAAAGACGTGCGCCACCATGCCCGGCAGAAGCAGTTTATTTTACAGAAGGAAAGGGTTTAATTCCAGCTTACAGTTTTGAGAGGAAGTTTCATCATGGTGGGGGGGGGGATGTGTCAACAGCGGACGTCACCTCTCCACACAGCAGTAAGAAGGAAGTAGAAAGAGTTGAGTTTGCTCTGAGTAGCAGTGGGGCTAGACTAGTCAACCTCACCATCTTCCCCAGTAATACACCTCCTCTGACAAGGTTCCTCTCCCAAACCCTCCACCAGCTCGAGAAGATGATTTCACAGGTCCATTCTAGCCTTCCTGGTTTCATGAATCGAGTTGCTTCTTGTCTGATGCGGGGAACAAAGTGAAATGAAATGCGAGGGAACCAGAGGCAGGGACACCATGTTAAATTCCTAGATGTGTGAGCTCCAGAAAGTGAAAGTCAAGAAAAAGTGAGGTCGGCTCTTGTGGGTCTCGTGCTGTGGGTCTCGTGCCATTCCCGTTTCCCGGGGTCTTTGGCCACCGACGTCCCAGGCGAGGGAGAGAGCAGCAGGGTCATTCTGGCTGGGCGGGTGAGCGCGACGCAAACATACGAACACATGACGGGGCAATGAGCACCCGGGAGACCGAACACATGACGGGGCAATGAGCACCCGGGAGACCGTCTGATGGACAGCACTCGTTTATTCAAAGGGGGGGAGTGGGTTCATAAACACTTGGGGAAGGTTGAGATGGCACGTACAGACTATATGGCAATCGGATGCATAGTTTATGGGCTGTTATCTAGATAGAGGAAGGACTAGTAACTTCAAAGCTATGGGGGAAGGATAAGGGAAGGTAGAGGGAAGGGTGGAAGAGGAGATTAACAGGAGGCTGTGACTTCAAAACTGTAGGGGGTGGGAAGGCTATGTGACTTTAGACACATGAAGGTCTCTTGGGCAGCTAGCCACAGGTCAGGAACTGTGGGGGGCGAAGTCTGATTTATGGAATGGTCAGAGCCTTTTGGGGCCTGGGGGGAACGCCTCGCCAGTTCTGCCCACTTTGGGCGATGACAGCTCACTACACCCTACAACATAGGGAAGGCTGTCACCGTAACCAGGGACTCCTGACAGAGGGCCAGCTGCGACCCCACAGCCCAGGGTCCCTGGCCATGTCCAATGGTTCAGGCCAGCCTCCTCACAGGTCCAGCCTGTTACTAGCAAGGCCCAACAGGCTCTAATGTCTCCCTTTTACCCCACTGCAACATGTCTAACTGGGTCTTCCATTTCTCCACACGGCTGAGGAGTCTAAAGTCACCTGCACGTAGGACGTGTAAAGTCATGCATTGCTTGGAATGCCCCTCAAGAACTCCATTTCTTCCTGGACATTTAACATTTGTCTGGTGTGATTAATTTACACTCTCATCTTATATAGAAGATGATCTATGATAACTTGGTGATGGACCAGAAATTGTCATCTTTGTTTTTACAAGGAGGAAGGGGAGTGACAAGCAGATTAAACCATTTGCTAAGATTAGATTCAGTAACTAATATTAGTGGGTGATCCCTAATAGAAAAGTGATGAGCCGGGAGCAAAAAGACCAGGATGAGTCATGTCAGCTTGAATCTGATGTGGAAATCGCCTGGCCAGCTCTGTGCCCCGCCAAATTAGATTCTCACTATCCAGCGAACATCCATTTGCTGTTTTTTTTTTAAAAAAAATCTCCACTTCTACATCTTTCTGGTCTAATTATCTTTTCTTCTCCAGTTGTGGATTTTTGGGAAACTCGACATTTTGGGTGGTCTACAAGTTGGCACAATTTAGAATAAAGTGGGTTTTTGAAGTTCGTTGGAAGCAACTCGAATCTGGTGGCCAGACTTTACACATCTAAAATACATTCCTATTTTTAAAAAAGAAACTTCCTAAATCAGCTCAAAGCAAAGATGGAAACAAAAGTGATGCCAAACTCCGGCCACCACAAAATCTGTTCAGCTCCCTCAGTCAGTCAGCTTAGCAAAAAAAAAAAAAAGAAAAAAACCAAACAGTATGTCTGTCCTTCTGTCCTCCAGCCTCCTGCTGTGTTCTACCTTTCTCTAGCACTGGTTTCTCTTTTTCTTAGCAAGAATGCTGGCACTTTCCCAAAGGCTCTGCAACTGGATACAAAAGTCAGGGTGTGGTGGGAGGGGCTCTCTGAGTCCTGGGAGAGGGTGTGGGACTTGTGATGCTTAGAGGCCCCACTGATGTGGATTCCTCTCAGGCTGAGCCAATATATAGAAAACTCCCTTTTGCAGCTGTGAAAACTTCTTGCAGGGCTATAACATGCCCATAGCCTACTGGCCTTATTCTAAACCTGCAGCTTCCTTGACCATTTACAGAGGGAAATTAAAAAAAAAAAAAGTTGGGCTGGAGAGATGGGTTAGCAGTTAAGGCACTTACCTGCAAAGCCAAAGGACCCTGTTTCAATTCCCCAGGACCCACGTAAGCCATATGCATGAGGTGGTGCATGCATCTGGAGTTTGTTTGCAGTGAATGGCTGGAGGCTCTGACATGCCCATCCTCTTTTTCTCTATCTGCCTTTCTCTTTCAATCTCTCAAATATATAAACAAAAAAAATTTTTTTTAAAGAAAGGTTGAGCCTGGCATGGTGGCACATGCCTTTAATCTCAGCACTTGGGAGGCAGAGGTAAGAGGATCGCCATGAGTTTGAGGCCACCCTGAGACTACATAGTGAATTCCAGATCAGCCTAGGGTATATTGAGAGTCTGCTTAACCCCCCCCCCAAAAAAAGAATTTTTTTTTAAAAAAGGTCTGGGGCTGGAGAGATGTCTTAGCAGTTAAGGCACTTGCCTGTGAAGCCTAAGAACTCATGTTCCAATCTCCAGGTCCCATGTAGCCAGATACATAGTGACACAAGCATGTAATATCCCACATGCGCCACAAGGGAACACACACATCTGGAGTTCATTCACAGTGGCTGAAGGCCCTTGGTAGGCCCATCCTCTCTCTCTCTCTGTCTCTGCCTCTTTCTCTCTTTTTCAAAAAAGAAAAAAAAAAAAAAGAATAAAGCCGAGTGTGGTGGCTCCTGCCTTTAATCCCAGCACTCAGGAGGCAGAAGTAGGAAGACCACTGTGAGTTCAAGGCCACCCTGGGATTCCATAGTGAATTCCAGGTCAGCCTGGGCTAGAGTGAAACCCTACCTTGAAAAACAAAAAACAAAAAACAAAGCAAAACAAAAAAAGAATAAATAAATTTTGAAAAGGTCTATTTCCCAGTTGGCTCATTTCCACTCACACAAAACGAAAAGGAAGCCTGAAGTTTAAAGATCTGCTCTTGCAGTTTCTGCTCTGGAATTTCCGTGTGCCTTCTACTTCAGCCTGGCGAGAGCGAGCTGGTGGCCAAGAGGCTCTCTCCCCGCCCCTAAGCAGTAACCCTGGAAAGCTGGCTCTCTGGCTGTGTCTGCTCTATGTGAATGCATTTCTGGCTTCACACTCAGCTCCTCACAGTCTCCTGAGTGGAACGTGGAGCGCTTGGAATCCAGTCTGAAGGCTCACCCTGGAGAGGGAAGGGGGAAGAGGAGAAAGTTTACAGTGTTCACCCCAGATGGTCTTCACTGGCCAGGCAATATGCTCACTTCTCCGTGGGCTCCCAACCCAGTCCTGTGGGGGAGACACAGAAGACATTTCCCTTGCCCAGTGTGGGTGATGGAATCTGCTTCTTTGGCTTTAGACCCGGGTAGGGAAAGGGTAAGGGATTTGTTCAAAGTCCCTCAAAACTACGCACCATGAGGGTTTCATCCAGGGTGATGTGGGGATTTTGAAAAGTGGTGGACCTCATGAGGTACTTCCAATTCCAAGTACCCTACTACTGGTGGTGCTTGAGTGTGGTTCCTGGGGTCCCCTTGGCCATGGGTACCCAGAGACGTCCAGGAAGCTGTGAAGCAGCATCTTGAGTGGCCATGAGTGTGATGGGAAGAAACACCCTGGAGGACAGCTTGTTTATTGTCAGGGGAACCGGTTTATAAGCGTTTGTGAAAGAGCGGGAAGAGGTACGGGTCATAAGGGGATTGGTTAGTACAGAGGTCCCTCTGATGCCTAATTAGCATGTAGGGACTTTGGGTGAGCCAGAAAGGGTCACATGGTCTAAGGGTACGGGTGATAGGGGATTGGCTGTGCAAAGGCTGCTGGCTGATACCTCATTAACATATAGGGACGTAAGGGGACAAAGGTCACAAGGCTCTGGGGAAAGCGAAATCTAAGTCTTATCAGGACGTCCAGGTGCCACAGGCTGAGGGGAGGGAGCGGCCTCACTCTTGCTGGTTTCGAGGTGAGATGGTCGGGGTCTAGGCCTGCTGCAATCTCGGGGTCCAGGGCCCTTAGTCATGCCTGACAGCTCAGTCCTGCTAAACCTCCAGTAGCCCAGGGGCCTTCAACCATGCCTGACACATGAGTGCATATTGAAGTAATTGCTATGTCAAACCTAAGTATAATTAATTGTTTTGGCTTTTGTGTGTATGTGTGTGTGAGATGTGTGGATATATGTGTCCTTGTGTCATACACATGTATATGCCACGTGGCACCTCATGCCTTTGCCTGCAGTGCGGTTGGACGGTGTGCTTGTCTGTAGAGGATGGACAGAATATAAGGGGTTCCCATTATCGCCCTTCTGCCTGTTCTGAGAGAGAAAGAAGGAGGCAGGTGGAGAGAATGGGGACCACAGGGCCTCTAGCCACTGCAAACTAACTGGGTCCTTAGGCTTGGCAGGCAATCACCTTAACCACTAAGCCATCTCTCCATCCCTTCTTCTTCCTGTTCTTGTTTGAGCTAGGCACTCTTTTTATTTTTATTTATTTATATATTTTTATTGACAACTTCTATACTCACAGACAATAAACCATGATCTTTCCCTCCCCTCCCCCCATTCCCCTTCACAACTCCACTCTCCATCATATCCCCTCCCTCTCTCCGTTAGTCTCTCTTTTATTTTGATGTCATCATCTTTTTCTCCTATTATGAGGGTCTTGTGAAGGTATTGCTAGGCACTGTGAGGTCATGGATATTGAGGCCAATTTCTGTCTGGACAGTTGCATTGTAAGGAGTCGTACCCTTCCTTTGACTCGTACATTCTTTCTGCCACCTCTTCCTAAAAGGATCCTGAGCCTTGGAGGGTGTGATAGAGGTGTTTCAGTGCTGGACACTCCTCCATCCCTTCTTCTCAGCACTATGTTGCCTTTTGGGTCATCCCAGTGGTCATCGCCATCTGAAAAGAGAAGCTTCTCTAACCAGAAGTGAGAGTAGCATTAATACATGAATATGAACATTAAGTGTAGTGCTTTTAGGGCAGTTTGGTGGGAATAATATATACATTTAACCAGACAAGAGCAGGCTTTATACCCCTAAGGCTCATGACCTCCCCTGCCACAGACTTTTGATTAGGTTTTTCAGTACCAGGCATGTATTCCCTCGCATAGAGCGGGCTTTCAGTCCAATTAGCAAGCAGTTGGTTTCCCCCAGAGCAGACATGCCACTTTTGCACCCATTCAGTCAATTGGCCTGTCTGGCCAAACTTGAGGTTTCCAGTGTCCACTGTTTTCACCGCTGATGACTTCTGTCTCCCACATGGCTGCATGCAGTGCAGCTTTTTCCAGCTTTCAGTTGGCTGGTCTACAGAGAGAAGGTTTTCTGCTCAGCTTGATTTCTCAGTGACCTTGCTGCTCAGGAAAGTGAAGTCTTCAGCAATAGGGTCTTACAATCTATTTCTTAAGGGAAACCAAGGGTGTTTTTTGTTTGTTTGTTTGTTTGTTTTTCCATGATCTGTGGTGAATCTTGGATCTTTCCTCCCCTACTGGACTTGTGTTACAAGTGTACATGGCTACACTCAGCTGTTTATATGGCTTCTGGACGTTCAAACTGGTGCCATCTCAGGCCCTCATGCTTGTACGAGAAGTGCATTCAATCGCTGGACACCCTTTCCACCCCAAGCATTCCTTTTATGTATTCATTTTAAACAAAAGTGTTCTAATTCTGCACGACGTGGCTATGAAGGCCTTCACTTGCAGTTTTCAACATTTTTAAAAGTTAGTTTATATTTATTTGAGAGAGAAGAGAAAGAGAAAGAGGCAGATTAAAAGCGTGTGCATCAAGCATTCCCCACCGCCACCACCTTTTTTTTTTTTGTTGCTTGTTTAATGATGTGTACCTTTTGAGGCCAGGGTGTGAAAAGGAGACAGTGGCATGCAGATTCACTAGCCCTCCTGTGACAGTCATCTTTGGATGTCAGCTTCCTGTCACAAGGCCACATAAAAAGGGAACATGTGGGTGCTCTGGCCAGCAGCCAGTAGACATAGGAGTGAATGAGCCTTCACATGACTATAGTATTTTTTCCCTGCTGGGGCCCCAGGCATTGTGTGACACAGACACACCATTGTGTTCTGCCCCATCGGAATCCCTGACTCACAGCGCCCATGAGCGGTAACAGGTGACGTGTGCTTTGAAACCACAGGGCCCCTCATAAGTTGCTGTGCTGTCGCAGCTAGGTAATGGTCTCGCGGGGCGGGGAAGCAAGTGTGTTCTTGAGGAAGAGGTGTGGAAGTGTTCTAAGCGGATGAAACAAACACCACGGTCCACTGTAACTATTCTAAGTTAACTTAAGTTGCTGTGAGTGTCTTCAAGAGAAAGCAAGAGATTTTACACACACACACACACACACACACACACACACACACACACAGATGAAATATGTACTTTATGGAAATCCTATGAGGTTAAAGACCATTTTCAAGATGTGCTTCCTGCCATAATTCTCCACTTACTCCCATATGGGCAATCCAAGAAGTGTGAACATAGTCTATTCCGTGTCATGATGAATTTGAATAACTGCAAACCAAACCTGAATTCCATATATCTGGAAATTTCTAGAGTGATTTTCACTTTTGGTGGATTTTTTTTTTGGGTATTTTAAGACAGGGTCTCACTTTAGCCTCTGCTGATCTGGAAGTCACATTGTTGGTCCAGGTTGGCCTCAAACTCACAGTGATCCTCCTACCTCAGCCTCCCGAGTACTGGGATTAAACACATGAGCTACCAGTGCTGAGTGTGGTGGCGCACATCTTTAATCTTAGCACTCGGGAGGCAGAGGTAGGAGGATCACTGAGAGTTCGAGGCCACCCTGAGACTAAATAGTGAATTCCAGGTCAGCCTGAGCTAGAGTGAGACCCTACCTTGAAACATCAAAAAATACAAAATAAAAAATAAATGAACTCACTAGCCAACATACCTGGCTCACATTTTGTTTTTTAAATGATAGCCAAAGTATCTCTCAAAGTTTATAGTGTTTAGTTATTTTCATGGCTATCTGATGCTAATTCCTTTATCTATGCAGACACATTTTTGAAGGCTCAAAGTACAGAAGAAGGAAAGTATAAATGAATAAACGTATCACACGCAGTCTTTCTCTCTGCAGTGGATTTAAAATGTAGCTACCAGAGAGCCCGGAGGCTGGGTTTAAGGATTAAGAGTTGAGCTATGGACTAGGAATACACTCTTCAGGTCTCATCTGTGAAGAAGGCTCTAGAAAGTGAACAATGGGCATGTTCTGTTTGAGAAAGACTGGATGATTTGAGGAGAGAGGAGAAAGGTCAAGTCCACTGACACCCCCACCCCCACCCAGCTGTCTAGTTGCATCCCCTTAACAAAATTGGAGAATTTTCTGCCTCCGTTCCCTTTCATTCACAGAGAGGTTGTCAACGACGGAGAGTACGCTGTGTTCATCCCAATCCATGTGAAAGCCAAGGAGACAGAACCCTCCCACGATCCATGCAGCAGGATTACAGCCTGCTTTCTGAACTTGTACTGACAGCGAGCATTGGGTGATGCAAATCTTAGGAGTTTTCAATTCATTTAAGCACTAGATTTTAAAACTAAACATAAAATTTACTATTTTAAATATTTTATTTATTTACTTATTTATTTATTTATTTATTTATGTAAGAGAGAGAGAGAAAGCAGACAGAGATAGACAAAAGAGAGACAGAGAGAATGTGTGTGCCAGGGCTTCTAGCCACTGCAAATGAACTCCAGACGCATGTGCCACCTTGTGCATCTGGCTTATGTGGGTCCTGGGGAATCAAACCTGGGTCCTTAGGCTTCGCAGGCAAGTGCCTTAACCGCTTGGCCATCTCTTCAGCCCAAAATTTGCTGTTTTAATCATTTGCAGTGGCATTAATATATTCACATTGTTGTGTCCCAACCATTACCACCAGATCCAGAACTCTTTTTATAAAACTGAAGTTCTGTAGCCATTCAACATTAACTCCCTCATCCTCCACCTTCCCGGCCTTGACAACTACCATAACCTTTCCATGTCCGTGGACTCAATTCCCCTGGGTACCGCAAACAGATGGAATCATACAGTATCTACCATCTGTGACTGTGACGGCCATTTTGCGTAATGTCACAGTGGTCTGTTGAAAAGTCTGGGATAGAGGCCGGGCGTGGTGGTGCACGACTTTAATCCCAGCACTCAGGAGGCAGAGGTAGGAGGATCACCGTGAGTTTGAGGCCACCCTGAGACTACATAGGGAATTCCAGGTCAGCCTGGACTAGAGTGAAACCCTACCTTGAAAAACCAAAAAAAAATAAAAATAAAAATAAAATAAAATAAATCTGGGATAGGATAGGGATAAATGTCTTTCAAGGGTACCAAGCACCTGTCTCCTAGGACCATGGCCGCTCAGGGACAGTTACTACGCTAAGGAGACCTAAGTTCTCTGAGTTCTTCTAAGGATCTTACAGCCTTCCCCCAAGTAGATCTGCTCCTGTTGGGGAAGGTCGCCATGAGTTTGAGGCCAGCCTGAGAATACATAGTGATTTCCAGGTCAGCCTGGACTAGAGTGAGACCCTACCTTGGAAAACCCAATATATATATATATTCTACCAATTTGTCACTTAACCATAATATACAGCTGACCAGCTTTCTTTTGACAGACTTAAAAAATTTTATTAGCCGGGCGTGGTGGTGCACGCCTTTAATCCCAGCTTTCAGGAGGCAGAGGTAGGAGGATCGCCGTGAGTTCAAGGCCACCCTGAGACTACATGGTGAATTCTAGGTCATAGTGAATTCCTGAGCTAGAGCAAAACCCTAACCCCAAAAACAAAACAAAACAACATCCACAAAACTTTATTGAAAACTTTAGTATATGAACATACTGCAATTTTGTTGAGTTCTCATCACATTATCCCTTTTTGGCCCTTCTTCCCCACCCCCATTCCACTGAGGACTCCTCTTTCCAGGCAGTCCCTCCTCTGTGCTGTTGCGTCATCCCTTTTGTCCTCTGCAGTGCAGATCTTGTGTGGGGAGGGCGGGGGGTCAGAAAGCACTGTGAGGTCATGAATGTGCCAGTCAGCCCATGTCAGGAGGACAGTGCCCCTTCACTGTGACTTCCCTCCTTGTGGCTCTTACATTCTTTCCACCTCCTCTTTTCCAAAGTCTTGGAGGGCATGTTAGAAGTGCTCTTTGCTGGGCTGGAGAGATGACTTAGCAGTTAAGCGCTTGCCTGTGAAGCCTAAGGACCTCAGTTTGAGGCTCGATTTCCCAGGACCCACCTAAGCCAGATGCATAAGGTGGCGCATGCATCTGGAGTTTGTTTGTGGTAGCTGGAGGCCCTGATAAGCCCATTCTCTCTCTCTCTCTGTCTCTCTGCCTCTTTCTCTCTCTGTTTGTCACTCTGAAATAAATAAATAAAAGTAAACAAAAAATTTTTTAAAAAATAAATATTCTTTACTGTTGGACATGGTGGCACACGCCTTTAATCCCAGCACTCCAGAGGCAGAGGTAGGAGGATCACTGCACGTAAGAGGCCAGCCTGAGACTACAGAGTGAGTTCCAGCTCAGCCTGGGCTAGAATGAGACCCTACCTCAAAAAAACCAAAACAAAAGAAATATTCTTTAGGGCTGGAGAGATGGCTTAGCAGTTAAGGCATTTGCCTGCAAAGCCAAAGGATCTTGGTTTGACTCTCCAGGACCCACATAAGCCAGATGCACAAGGTGGGGGGGCGCATGCGTCTAGAGTTCGTTTGCAATGGCTGGAGGCCCTGGCGTGCCCATTCTTTCTCTCTCTCTTTCTCTTTGCCTCTTTCTCTATCTCAAATAAATAAATAATATATTTTTTAAGTTTTTAAAAAGACATATTCTTTATCATTAAGCTCTCAGCAGCTTCTTATGTTCTGCATTGATGAGTTTTGAATCTCCTCAAGGCACATAACCCTAACTCTCCATAAAGATGGTTATTAGGCCGGGCGTGGTGGCGCACGCCTTTAATCCCAGCACTCAGGAGGCAGAGGTAGAAGGATCACCATGAGTTCGAGGCCACCCTGAGACTACATAGTGAATTCCAGGTCAGCTTAGGCTAGAGTGAGACTCTACCTTGAAGAACTAAACAAAACAACAACAAAAGCAGATACTTTTTTTTTTTTTTGAGGTAGGGTCTCACTCTAGCTTAGGCTGACCTGGAATTCACTATGTATTCTCAGGGTGGCCTTGAACTCATGGTGATCCTCCTACCTCTGCCTCCTGAGTGCTGGGATTAAAGGCATGCACCACCACGTCTGGCTTCTTTTTTAATATATATTTTATTTATTTATTTGAGAAAGAGAAAGAGGCAGAGAGAAAAAGAGAGAGAGAGAAAGAGAGAGAATGGGTGCACCAGGGCCTCCAGCCACTGCAAACAAACTCCAGACGCATGCTCCCCCTTGTGCATCTGGCTTACGTGGGTCCTGGAGAGTCGAACTGGGATCCTTTGGCTTTGCAGGCAAATGCCGTAACCGCTAAGCCATCTCTCCAGCCACCACAAGCCAATTCTTTACCCAAAAGTGAGAACAACTTTAATCAGAGGGGGTAAGCATATACATTTTGATGGGCATAAGGCCTCCATTTAGCCAGAGAACAGTGGAAGCTTCTCGCTAGGGGCTATGACCATGCAAACCACAGGCTTTTAACTTGCTTCTCAGTATCAGGCATGAATTCGACTTCCACTGAGCGGGCCTCATGCCCAGTCAGAGAGCAGTTGATTACCCCCATCACACGGGTGTGTACACCTTGCCTGTCTGGTTGATTTTTGCAGCTGGCGGGATCCACGGCTTGTTCACACTGTTGGTGGCTTTTATATCCCAGCAGTTGGCACAGCTCTTTCCAGCACTCTGAGAGCTAGCCAACAGGGAGCTGGCTTCCTTGTCCGTTCCAGCTTGATTTCTAAATGCCCTGCCACTGCAACCTGTGGTGTCTTCAGCCATAGGGTCTTACCATCTAGTTCTGGTGGGTAACCAAGTGTTTTTGACAATGGCCTTCGTTGTTTTTTGGGGGGGCGGAGGGGGACTCATGGGTCTTCCCAACCAACCGCTGACTGGAGGCTGGAGGTGGAAGTGGTGCTCTGTCTTTCTCCATCCCAGCTAACAGCCTTTGAAGCCAGTGCTTTGGATTGGGAAAACACATTTTCCCCCTTAAATGATTTGTACCTATTTCCCCTTGGTTTCTTTATTGAGTAGTCTATGAAAACCTAGCAAAAATGACTATTCAAGTTACCAATAAAAATATGAAGACAAAGGTGTCTTTCTGCCTACCTCCTATCCAGTGTTAAACATGCTTTCACTGATTGGTAAATAGTACTTTGGATGTTTGGAAATATCTACATTCTACCCTTAAATAAATAGATAAGTGGAGAAACTTGGAAAGAACTAAATAACCCCATTGGTTCTTTATATAGCCAGCCATTTAACAAAACGAGTTATCAGCACTTACATGTCACTTACTGAATGTCTGCTCTGCCCTCGACACAGTCCTATTTGACATTGATTTGGATATGATGGCAATCACTATGTTATCTGCATCAATATGTATTAAAATATACCAAGTAAAGCAGGGTGTGGTGGCACATGCCTTTAATCCCAGCACTTGGGAGGCAGAGGTAGGAGGATCGCTGTGAGTTCAAAGCCACCCTGAGACTACACAGTGAATCCCAGGTCGGCCTGGGCTCGAGTGAGACCCTACCTCGAAAAACCAAAAATAAATAAATAAATAAATAAATAAATAAATAAATAAAATAAAATATCCCAAGTAGTGACTTGTGCTTATAATTCAGCTATGACACAGATATTTTTATGGTTGTGGTATGCATGATTGTACATGTGTGGGTATATGCATGTGAGGCCAGAAGTCAATTAATCTCTACATTATTATTATTATTATTATTATTATTATCATCATCATCATCATCATCATCATTATCATTATTTTGGTTTTTTGAGGTAGGGTCTCACTCTAGCCTAGGCTGACCTGGAATTCACTGTGGAGTCTCAGGCTGACCTCAAACTCATAGCGATCTTCCTACCTCTGCCTCCCGAGTGCTGCGATTCAAGGTGTGTGCCACCATGCCCGGCTCTACCTTGTTTTTTTTTAGACAGGATCTCCCACTGAACCTGGTGCTAACTGATTCAGCTAGACCAGCTAGCCAGCAAGCATCAGGGTGATCCTGTCTCTGCCTCCCCAGCACTGGGATTACAGGTGCACGCCACCATGCCCAGCTTTTACATGGGTGCTAGGGATCTGAACTTAGGCCCTCATGCCTGTGTGGCAAGCACTTTATACCCTGAGCCATCATTCCCCCACCAAGCCCAACACAAATATTTTTATTTACTTAGGTACTACTCTGATATTTTAGGTTGTGGCTGCTTGACTAGAATGACCCTAAATCCTGTCTTTGTTTGTTTGTTTGTTTGTTTGTTTGTTTGTTTTTAAGTCCAGAAAATTGTTAGTGACTTGAATATATCTAGAAAGCATGTGAATGGGGCTGGAGAGATGGCTTAGTGGTTAAGGCGCTTGCCTGCAAAGCCAAACAACTTCGGTTTGATTCCCAGGACCCTCGTAAACAATATGCACAAAGTGGTGCATGCATCTGTAGTTTGTTTGCAGTGGCTGGAAGCCCTGGCATGCCCATTCTCTCCCTCCCTCCCTCTCTCTCTCTTCCTCTTTTTCTCTCTCAAATAAATAAATAGAAATAAAAATAATAAAATAGAAAGCATGTGAATGACTAGCCACAGTGCCTGTGTCTTGAGACGTCCTAATTCTGAGAAATAACTTAAGAGGTATTTGGAGGTTGAGGCTAACATCTGTCTCTCAGAAAGCCCAACTTATGGGCTGGAGAGATGGCTTAGCTGTTAAGGCGCCTGCCTGTGAAGCCTAAGAATGCCCAGTTCGATTCTCCTAAATCCTACCCCTTACAGTCCATTCATGTGTTTATGTCCTAACCTCCAAAACTTCAGAATGTGACTCTATTTGGAGATAGAACCTTTGCAGAGGTCAATGAGTTAAAATGAGGTCATTAGGTAAGCCCTAGTCCAATGGGGCTTCTATCCTTTTAAAAAGAGGAAAGTTGGACAGGAATATGCACAGAGGGAAAACAGTGTGAGATGTGAACAGAACGCAACTGTTTATAATCAAGAAGTGCTAGAGATTGACAGCAGCACCAGAATCTAGGGGAGGCAAGAAAGAAACCATTGCAAAAAATGTCTCTACGGCTGGAGAGATGGCTCCGTGGTTAAGACAATTGCCTGCAAAGCCTAACGACCAGGGTTCAATTCCCCAGTACCCATGTAAAGCCAGATGCACAGAGTGGTTACATGCATCTGGAGTTTGCTTGCAGTGGCTGGAGGCCCTGATATGTCCATTCTCTCTGTCTCTCTCTCTCTCTCTCTCTCTCTCTCTCTGCTTGCAAATAAATACATATATGAATAAATAAAAATTTTTAAAAAAATCTCTTGCCTTCTCATTGTAGAGAAGTTTTCTTCTGCAGATGTAAATGTCTACAAAGGAGACTCAAAACCCAGCAAAGTGACAGGTTTTTTAATTTTTTAAAAAATATTTTATTTATTTATTTGAGAGAGAGAGGAAGAGGCTCAGATGCAGATAGAGAGAGAGAGAGAATGGGCTTCAGAGCCTCCAGCCACTGCAAAAAGATGTGTGCTACAAAGGAGACTCAAAACCTTTCAGCAAAGGCCTTAACCTCTAGGCCATTTCCCCAGCCCAAATTTTTAAACTGGGAATGCATGTTACGTGTCATTTGTATTTCCTTTCTTAGTGATTTGTTATTTTTTTTTCCTTTTTTTGCATAAGTATTGGCCTACTGTGACGTGAAAGACAAAGAACAATAAAGTTGGTTCTTCATTACAGACATTTTAAGAATCACTACAAAGGTCATGGAGACCATACTTTGAGTTGGGATGGAGCCTTGCCTCTCTGGCTGTCAGACTCACTCTGAAGTGGGCTGAGGTGGGAGCACTGGTCCATAGTTGTTCAGGGTCTTCCTGCAGTAGCAGGAAGATGCGAGAGGGAGTCAGATACCTTTGTTAGGTAGTTTGGGGTGACCGGGCCCTGAATGTAAAAAGCAGAAACGGGGCTAGAGAGATGGCTTAGCAGTTAAAGCGCATGCCTGTGAAGCCTAAGGACCCTGGTTCGATTCTCCAGGTCCCACATAAGCCAGTTGCACAAGGGGGCGCACGCGTCTGGAGCTCATTTGCAGTGGCTAGAGGCCCTGCCACGCCCATTCTCACTCACTCACTCACTCTCTCTCTCCCTCTCTCTGTCTCTAATAAATAAATAAAAATAAAATCTTAAAAAAAAATAAAATAAAAGTAAGAAGCAGGACTGTCGTAAGTGTGTCCTTGCAATCTCCACTTTACTAGCCATCAGAGAAGGATCTCTCCTCTGCTGATCTCGTAACTAAAGGAGTTCCCTTAGATCTCTTCTGCCATAAACAACCTGAGGCCCTCCTGGAATGCAGTCCTTGCCTAGCATTTCAACCTGATCCTGGCATTGTGGATTGTTAAGCACAGCCCCCAAAAGTTGGCTTCATGGCTGGCCTCTTCTTGAGCCAGCCCCTAGCCCAGACCAATCAGCCCTCACTCTGGCTCACCTTGGCCTGAAGGTGAGGCCCACCACACTAAGATTATACGCAGACACTTACCAGGCAGGCAGCTCTCTTTTTACTGGCCGTTCATCAATCCTGAACTTCCAGGTCTTGGTAAACCTCCCACCCCTGGCTCCCACACTGGCTCTCTACCCACCTCCTGCCCTCCACGTGTCAGGAGCCTTCTGCACTTTCTTCTCATCTCTTCTCTTCATCTTATAAAGTCTCTCTAAACCTTACCCTCTGCTCTATGGATTGTAACTCTTTAAATTCATAAGACAAGAATCCGAGGTACCCAAATACACTGGTGTGTGGGCGTATTGGTGTATTGACAAAAAAACTCCAAAATTCCCGCTTCAGGTGGAGGGCAGCCTGATTCCAGACACTCTTTCTTCAAAGACAAAGCTTTCTCGCTTCTGTCTCCCTGCCACTCTCCACAGCTGAACCATTCTCTCCTCACCCTTCCCTTTTCATACAAGATTTTAAAGATTTATTTGAACCCTTTCTTCCCTTTAGTCAATGTGCTTTGCAAGAGTGCATGCCCCCCACATATTTCACATGGCCTGCATTTTTATGAATCCAAGAATAGATGTATTTTTGGCTAATGCTGAGAAATATTTTTAGAATATTCTGGAAAACATAATTTGAAGCAGATGCAGTTGCACTCAGCGGTCTTTCATTCTTCATGGGGGTTTCGGATGTCCTGCCGGCAAGCTGCATGCCTTTGGAAATTTGTTAGCACTTCAGTGAAAGCCCATGTGATCCGGAGTATCCATCTCACTCTGGAAGGATGACCAACCCTGAAGACAAAGAACTGGTATTGGACATTATGCAGTGTTTTAGGTCAGCAGTGTTTCTCTGGCCTTGGCTTTGTTGGGGGGGGGGCGGGGGGCTTTTGAAGTGGAGACATTTAGTGAACAAGGGAAGAGAGGAGGAAGGACGGCAGCCTAAGCAGGAGGCAGGATTCGAAGCCCCAAAAGGACAGATGAGAACATCTCCCAACTCATCATCACTCACTGCTGTGGGCCTCACATTCTGAGGCCCACGATGGAGGAAGTGCATGCCCTGGGGAAGCCGCATGCTACAAAAGAACTCTACTAGGGCTGGAGAGATGGTTTAGCGGTTAAGGCCCATGCCTACAAAGCCTAAGGACCCCGGTTCGACTCTCCAGGACCCACGTAAGCCAGATGCCCACGGTGGCGCATGTGTCTGGAGTTTGTTTGCAGTGGCCGGGGGGCCCCGGTGAGCCCATTCTCACTTTCTCTCTGTGTCTCTCTCTCCCTCTTTCTCTGTGTCTAATAAATAAATAATAAATAAAAATAAATCTTAAGAAAAAGAAAGAAGAAAGAAAGAAGGAAGGAAGGAAGGAAAGAAAGAAAGAAAGAAAGAAAGAAAGAAAGAAAGAAAGAAAAAGAAAGAACTCTGCCAGGCCAGTCCACTCAGGTGCTTTTCTGCTTATGGAAGCCTGGCTCTGGGAGTGACTTCCTCTGTCAGATAAGTCAGATCCCTATCCTGTACTTGTCTGCTCACAATCACAATGTTTAGGTCTGATTTTACTTTTCTTTTCCCTCTGAGTTTTGTGACAAGCTCTTGCCCAGGCTGACAAGGAACTCACTATGTAACCCAGGCTTCCTTGGAACTCACTACATAACCCAGGCTTGTCTTGCAGTCCACCTGCTTCAGCCTTCTAAAGATCTGGGATTCTTGGGGTCTATACTGCCATGCCTTTTTGTGTGAGTAAGTCTCAAATAAGTTTTCTTGAAGAAGTGAGTGAAACTAAGACCCAGAGGAAGCCAATCTTTTGTCCAGGATGAAGGAATTCAGAATTAGAGCAGGGTCTTTCCATGCGACTCAGCAGGCTTATTTTCAGTAATGATACAAACTTCTAGAATTTGCCTGGTGTAAGTCTAGGCTCGGTTTGACTTTCCCCTGGCTACATGAGGTAAAAATCTGAAAGCACTCTATTGAGTTTAGCGTACTCATGGCAAAAGAATGTTATGCATTTCACTAAGAAGTCTTTGATGAAAGATGAAAAGAATTCATGTGGCCATTTGGTGTGAACACTGCGTGTTATCTTGTTTGACCCCCGGGAAGTAAAAGTTGGAGGCGGAGGGCTGGCCACCGTTAACATGCTCCCTGTTCAACTCTGCTGCGATCAGAGCAAGGCTGTCGGGTGTACTGTCTCCTCACAAGAGAAAAGTCAAGACTAGTTTGAAAGTCTTACAGCAGGTAAAGGTTTCAAAAATGGAGCAGCTCTGAGGGACGATGGTGAAAGCTCCTGTGATCACATGCTGTGTTTGCAGGACACTGTGAAATCAAGCTGGAGCTGAGCTGGAAGCCTCCTCCCTGCTGGCTAAGCTGTCATAGTGCTAGAAAGTTCTATGCAGGCTGTTGGGGGAGAAAGGTCACCAGCAGTCTTTTCTTTAAAAAGGATTTGATTAAGCCAGGAGTGGTGGCGCACGCCTTTAACCCAAAAGCACTTGGGAGGCAGAGGTAGGAGGATCGCCGTGAGTTCGAGGCCACCTTGAGACTACTGAGTGAATTCCAGGTCAGCCTGAGCTAGAGTGAGACTCTACCTCAAAAAACAAAACAAAACAAAAAAGTGTTGCTTTTATCTTTGGTCCCAGAAGCTTCTTTTTACAGATAGTGGTGACTACTGGGGAGACTCAAAACTCATCCAAGTCCTGAGAATAAATAAACAAATAGATCAATAAATAAATAAAGTAATAAAGTTCTGAGAATAAGTGCTCGTTGTGTGTCCAACACTAAAGGGGACGTATCTATCGTGTCCTCTAAGGCTCAGGGAATGTTGTGGAAGAGGGCGCAGAAAGAATGTAAGAGCCAGGGATGGGGAGGAGTGCTGGGGAGCACTGTCATCCTGACATAGCAGCCGTTGCATTCATGACCTCACACCAACTGTTGCTGCACAAGACATGCCCAACATATGATGTACTAACATCCTGCCGTGGGTGATGTAAGAGAGGGGAAAGACATCAAAATAGGAGAGGGACTAACTGGAAAAAAGAAGGGGTCCAATGAAAAGGGGATGGAGAAAGGAGGACAAAAGCAGATGATAGAGGGCTGGAGAGACAGCCAGTTCAGGTGCTTTCCTGGAGTTTGTTTGCAGTGGCTGGAGGCCCTGGAGTGCTCATTCACTCTCTATCTATCTGCGTCATTCTCTCTCTCTCAAATAAATAAATAAAATAAAATAATCTTTAAAAAAGAAGATTATGGGAGGGGATTGTGATCAAAATACATTATGCACATGTATGAAAATGCTCAAAAAGTTAAAAGTGGGATGGAGAGATGGCTTAGCAGTTAAGGAGCTTGCCTTGCAAAGTCAAAGGACCCTGGTTCAATTCTCCAGGACCCACATAAGCCAGATGCGCAAGGGGGCGCATGCATCTGGAGTCTGTTTGCAGTGGCTGGATGCCCTGGCACACCCATACCCCCCCTCTCTCTTTCTCTCTCTCAAATAAATAAAGAAAGAAATTATATTTTAAAAAAAAGTTAAAAGAGGGCTGGAGAGATGGCTTAGTGGTTAAGGTGCTTACCTGCAAAGCCAAAGGACCCAGGTTCGAGTCCCCAGTACCCATGTAAGCCAGATGCACAATGTGGTGCATGCATCTGGAGTGTATTTGCAGGGACTGGAGGCCCTAGCACACGCATTTTCTCTCTCTGCCTCTTTCTCTCTCTGTCTAATGAAATAAGTAAATAAATATTTTTTTAAAAAAAAGTTAAAAGAAGGTGGGCATGGTGGTGCACACTTTTAATCCCAGCACTCAGGAGGCAGAGGTCATATCGCCATGAGTTTGAGGCCAGCCTGAGACTACACAGTGAATTCCAGGCTGGAGTGAGACCTTACCTCAAAAAAAAAAAAAAAAAAAAAAAAAGCAAGCAAACAAAAAAACATTAACTGGGGTTAGTGGGCTAAGTGGCACAGAGCTGAAGGTCGCCATACCTGAAGAGGAAATACCTCGCGCTCTGTAACGGGCTCAGGACTGTCCTGTCACTTAGGAGTTCCCTATACTCTGTACACATCTCGGAAAACGACTCCTTTATTCTGTTCTCCTCGAAATGGCAGAAAAAAGCATGCCATCGGCTCTCGGCCGTGGCGCGAAGAGACTGTTTATTCTCCCTTAATCTTCCCTAGGGACTGCAGAGAGAAGGACGTGGCGTTCCCAGACCTGAGTGGCGCTCCTTGGTCAGAGCCCGTTGCCCTTGAGTGCTCTCCCCCAGGCTGTCAGCCATTCAGCATCCAAGTTCATCCCTTGACTGTTTCCACCTTCAGCATTGAGATCACCGTCCCTTCAGCACCAGTTGTTGCTTTTATCCCTGGGGATGTCCGTGACCCCCATGAGTAATCCATCTTCAATCTTCCTTCTAGTTCCTGGGTCAAATACTGTGACCCTCATCTCTGTCTCATTTAACCCATCAGACCCCATCCACACAACCCTGTCTCTTATCGCCCCTCAAAACGGCTCCACCTCCGACATCTTTATTTTTTTTTTAAATATTTTATTTTTATTTATTTATTTGAGAGAGAGAATGAGGCAGGAGAGAGAGAGAGAGAGAATGGGTGTGCCAGGGCCTCCAGCCACTGCAAACAAACTCCAGATGCATGTGCCATCTTGTGCATCTGGCTTGTGTGGGTCCTGGAGAATCAAACCAGGATCCTTTGGCTTTGCAGGCAAATGACTTAACCGCTAAGCCATCTCTCCAGCCCCACCTCCGACATCTTAACCTACTATTCCCTTCAGACAGAATGTCTTATATTTTTAGTCCTCTTCTATTCTTTCTTTGTCTTGGTCTTTCGACCTCTTTGATTTTCATTTGGTCTAGGGGTGCCCTTCTGCCCTCATCCTTAGATCAGCTACAAGCCTGAATCCAGCCAACACATATCCCAAAGCCCTTGAACCTCTGTTCTGTCACTGTCCCTCGCTAGAAAAATCGACATGAAGTTTCACTCCTTCCCACATGACATGAGACTGGAAGAGACGCAGGGGAGGTAAGATGGGCGAAAACATGACTGGGAGAAGAAGGGAGATCTATTTAGAAATTACGTGTATTTACCCTCTGAAGTAGACTCCATTGGGTGGCGCAGAAGTGGAATGGATATGAGAGAAGGTGATGAGAACACGAGAGAAAGTGCCCAGCAAGCCCAGCAGAGGCTGTGCTATCCAACTGGGGCACTGAGAGGAGAGGGTAGACACTGGGGCTTGGTGACTGATTGAAGACAGCTTCATGTTGGGTATCTGGAAAACCAGTGCCACTGATTTGCTTCTGTCATCCCGGCATGCTGCCTGGCATTGAGGGTCGATGAGAGGCAGGGACAAGAGAATGTCCTAGAAGCTTGTGACATTCACGCACAGCGAAAACAGGTGAGAAGACACTACCTCAGATGAGGTTGACAGGTGAAGACTGTCCTGAAAGTTGTCCTCTGACACACACAATCACCTTCATCTCATACACACACATACATATGCACACATACACACATACATACACACACAAATACACACACATATATACATGTACACACACACACACATACACACAAATACACACACATATACACATACACACACACACACACACATACACATACACACGTACACACACATACATATACACATACAACACATACACAAATACACACATACACACATATACATACACACAAATACACACACATATACACATACATACACATACACACATATACACACATACACACACATACACACCCAGGACCCACATAAACCAGATGCACATGCATCTGGAGTTTGTCTGCAGTGGCTGGAGGCCCTCGCATAGCCATTCTCTGTCTCCCTCCCTCTCTATCAAATAAATAAAAATAAAATATTTTTTTAAAAAGTGCATATTCCTGTGAACAGTTATTCACTCACTCAAAAACCACTGGAGGGCTGGAGAGATGGCTTAGTGATTAAGGCACACGCCTGCGAAGCCTAAGGACCCTGGTTTGATTCTCCAGGTCCCACGTAAGCCAGATGCACATGGTGGTGTATGCCTCTGGAGTTTGTTTGCAGTGGCTGGAGGCCCTGGCATGCCCATTCTCATACTCTCCCTCTCTCTGTCTCTAATTTAAAAAAAAAAAAACACTGGAGCCAGGTGTGGTGATGCACGCCTTTAATTCCAGCACCTTGGAGGCAGAGGTAGGAGGATCTCTGTGAATTAGAGGCCAGTCTGAGACTACAGAGTGAATTCTAGCCTGGGCTAGAGTGAGACCCTACCTCAAAAAAACAAACAACAACAACAAAAATCTACTGGGGAGGTGATTGTGAGCAGCGGCAGGACAGGATGGACAGAATGCAGTGCCCGCCGTCCTGAGCTTACACAGTGCTGGGGGACACACAGGGCACATGCAGTGAAGGCCAGATGACAGCCTTTAATTAGCCATCTCCTTCCACCGCGTTTAGGGCAGAGTCTTTTTTGCTGTTTGACCACTGGGAAGGCCACACTGGCTGGCTCATGAGCTTTGGCATTCTCCTGACACCGCCTCTCATTGCCATAGGTGCCAATGGGATTGCAGACACACATGCTTTTGTGCTTGCTATCTAAATCTGATCAACTCCAAAGCTTTCATGAAAAGGTTTTCCAATTGTGAGCCCATCTGTAACCTTGAGATATAGCTCTCACAACACTGGAACATGGTTCTTCAGCACCCAAGAGCCATTTCATTTTAAAAATATATTTAATTTCATTTATTTAATTTATTTATTTTATCTTGATACAGAGAGAGAGAGAGAGGCAGATAGAGAGAGACTGGGTGTGCCGGAGCCACTAGCCACTGCAAATGAACATGTGAGCTACCTTGTACATCTGGCTTATGTGGGTGCTGGGGAATCAAACCTGGGTCCTTAGGCTTCATAGGCAAGTGCCTTAACTGCTAAGCCATCTCTTCAGCCCCAGAGCCATTTCTTTTCATGTGTCATAAAGGACAGGAATCCCATCTCCCAATCTCTCTAGGTGGGAAGAATTCTTCTTCCCTCATTTTCCAGCTGTCAGACAGCAAGAGTGATCACATCTACACTGATCAGCCCTTCTGTATGTTTTCTCTCTTTCACTCTCCTCAGCTTCAGCCTACGATCCTTCCCTTCCCTCATTTTCTCTCAAAAATAACCAGTTCTGGGGTTGGAGAGACGGCTTAGCGGTTAAGGCGCTTGCCTGCAAAGCCAAAGGACCCAGGTTTGATTCCCCAGGACCCACGTAAACCAGATGCACAAGGGGGCACATGCATCTGGAGTTCATTTACAGTGGCTGGAGGCCCTGGTGTGCCCATTCTCTCTCTCTCTGACTATTTTTCTCTCTCTCAAATAAATAAATAAAATAAAAATCCAGTCCTGTCTGTTACAAATACATTTTTCCACATTGCAGTAGTTACTCTTAACCAAAATCTGTCATTATACCTTAAGTAATGCCTGAATTTGTTCATTTTTGGCCATGGTTCAATGGGTGAGAAACCTCCCCCTCCCCTGGCTGAAGGTTTTAGCTCCATGAAGTCTGTGTAGCTGTTGGTTTTCTTTCACAGAGAGCCCCAGCCCACCCAGGGCCACTCACAAAGTCTGTTGCACCTCCCAGGCCCTGGCATGGCCGCTGAACCTCTGTACAGCACAAGAACTGCTGACTCACTGAAAACAGGGTGCGTTTATAAACAGGAAGCTGAGTGTGCGACCACAGACATTCGGCATCTGATAGCAATTGCTGAATGTGGCGGTAGTGGGGGGGGGATGTTTAAATGAAAAGGAAATCTGTGCCACTAACTAAGAACTCTCTAGCTCATGGAAACGCAACCCTGTTATTGGTTATTTGTTCAGTAATAAGGTGGGGAGGGGGTTCTTATTCAGCTAAACCAAACTGGTGAGTCAGACAGACTGTATTTACTGTGTCTCTGAGTGTGTGGTTTTTCTTTCTCAGTCAGAACAAAGGGGTCTTTGGTGAGACTTCAGTAGCCAGTAAAGAAGAGATGTGCTTAGCCTTGAAGGTTCTAGAATCTGTCTGTTCCAGGTTAGATCTCTGGCTTAGATCAAAACAAGCACACCCAGGGCTTCCAGAGACGTTGTGCAAACCCTGGCAGGCAGTCACACCTGCCTCCTATGCATTGGCTGGACCAGAAACGGGCTTGAATTGAACCAAGCCCAGCAACAGAAAACGCTTTTTCCCTCATGTTTCTTTGCTATGGCGAGTTGGTTTCTTGTAAACTGACTCAAGAAGGTTGACTTCAACAGCCAAAGAAAGACCCAAGCCATCACCTTCCAAAAAATTGTATGCTGGGCTTGGCACCATTGCTGCATTTACCACTGGGGCGCTCTTGTTTGGAATCCCTCCTTTCCTCTTCCATGGGCTCATCCAGTGGATAATAAGAGCTCCGGTGCCTAGTACATAGTAAGTTCTTTCTTTTTATTGTTTTCTGACTTATTTAGTAGAGACAGAAATAGAGAGAGAGAGAATGGCCACCCCAGTGCTTCTAGCCACTGCAAACGAACTCTAGAAGCATGTGCCACCATGTGCATCTGGCTTACATGGGACCTGGACAAGCAAACCTCAGTCCTTAGGCTTTGCAGGCAAGAACCTTACCTGCTAAGCCATCTCTCTAGCCCTATGGTAAATTCTTAATAAGTTTCCGGGCATAGTGGTGCCCGCCTTTAATCCCAGCACTTGGGAGGCAGAGGTAGGAGGATCGCTGTGAGTTTGGGGCCACCCTGGTCAGCCTGGGCTAGAGTGAGACCCTACCTCGGAAAACCAAAAAAAAAAAAAAAAAAAAAAAAGCAGTGGCCAATGTTTTCTGTGCACAGTATTGTTTACTTTTCATAATAACATTAGGTGATAAGTATTGGCAAACCCACAGGTAAATCAAAATAATCTTTCCAGCCAGAAAATAGCCTATGTGGCTGGAGTTTATAGCCCAGGCCTACCTGCTTTTAGAATATAGATTGCTTAATGTACCACTGGAGTTTTAGAGTTAAGATCTGTCCCTTGCAACTGACATATTTAATTAGTTGTGCTTATGTTCAAATACTTCCTACTGGGTTAAAAAAAAAAACAACTTTACTGGGCACTCCTTCAGCTTCTCCAAGAACACACAGCACTTGTTCCTGTACTATTTACAAAGCAATGTGGAGCTGGAATTCGCACACAGCAGTGCAGACCTGTTATATCATTGACATTAATACGAGCTAACTTTCACAGAGTATTTATTATATGTTGTATAATATTACAGTGCCAATAGTCCAAAACAGATTCAAAACAACCCTTTTCCACAGTTATTATTATTGGCTCCATTATTCAGATGAGGAATTTGAAGGCTCACAAAGACCAAATTGGATTTCAATCCGAGTGCTCTCACTCTGGTCAGTCGGCTATGCTAACACTGTCAAGTGCTCTACCTGGAACACTGGACTTTTTTATTTAAATCAAGGGTGGGTTGCTTGTTTCTGACTCATGAGAGCTTGAAGAAAGGATTGCTGGGGTAATGATGTTTTCTCCTGACTTTTCTTGGAGTGGCTGGAAGCAGACGCGGACACAAATTCCTGCCGGGTAAGATTCATCCATGAAGCATTCCCACGGTGGTCCAGTGGGCCAAACCGGACAGGAAAGGAGTAAGCTGCACAGAAGTGAGATGAAGTTCTGAGACCTCTGCCTGATCCCATAGGGGTCCCGGGTGTAGAAATCGTGCCTGAGTTTGTCTACCCACCCAGCAACAGATCTTGGAGGTCCTCCGCCTGGGGCCTACCACTGGGAGGGCCTGCGAATGCTCAGACACACCCTCCTTTCCACCCCCACCCCCGAGGCTCTAACAGTGCAAGGATGGGCCTCAGAGTGAGTTACTACTGCGCGCCTTGGGAAGCAAGCCACAAAAGCCCGAGAGGCACCCAGAGCCCAGGCCAGGAATGACCCTCGTTGCCTCACCACCGAGGACGGCTGAATCTTGTTTCTCTGAGTTTCTGTGGGGATTCAGTTCTACTGAGTCACAACAAGTGTCATCTAGCAGGAGCCACACAAAGGTCCTCTGTGCTGAGTGCTGTAAATAAAGCCTAAGGCAAGCCGGGCGTGGTGGTGCACACCTTTGATCCCAGGCAGAGGTAGTGGATCACCACGAGTTCGAGGCCAACCTGAGACTACATAGGGAATTCCAAGTCAGCCAAAAACGAAATAAATAAATGAAGCCTAAGGCAGAGCCATCAGGACCAGGTGGTGCTCCACAGCTGGGCTAGCCAGCACACAGTGTCGAGTCAGTCCTCAGCCCCCACCTTGTCTACAGCATCCACCCAAGAACTGGGTATACACGGTCAAATGGTTGAAAGCAAACCAAGGAGCCTGCGAGATGGCCCGGTGGGTAAAATGGGCTGTGTCCTATAAACGTGAACACCTGAGTTTGGGTTCTTAGCGCCCATGTCAAAGCCAGACGTAGTGACGCATCCCTGTAATCCCCACACTGGCGAGTCAGAGAGATTCCTGGGGCTTACTGCTGGATCAGAGAGTTCTAGAACCTCCTCCACCCTCTGAGAAAATCAAGAGAAGACATTGGCCTCTGACCTCCAGACACGCACATTTGCACATTTACTCGTGTGCAACTGCACCCTCACACTTACGAACATGCGTGTGCACATGCGCACGCACAGATATGCAAATAAGAAAGGCAAATCAAGAGCCAGGGATTTGGCTTAGTAACAGAACACTTGCCTGCCTAGAGAGCCCAAGCCCGGAGCTCATTTCCTGGCACTGCAGTATACAATACAATACAATACAATACAATACAATACAATGAAATAAAAAAAAAACCAGTATATTATTCTGTGACACAAAAAATGTACTAGAAATTCCTCTTTCAGTTTCTATAGAGTCATAGCAAATAGAACTTATTTATTCTGTATTTTATATGATTTTTCTCACTCTAAAATACAGTATTGACTAGTTGTCACAAGGATCCCGTGTGCTCTACAAAATGAAAACAAATTATTATACAGTCCTTTACCAAAATAGGTTAGTAACTCCTGTTCTTTATAGTAGGTAAACCGGGGGCTGGAGAGATGGCTTAGCCGTTAAGGCGTTTGCCTGCAAAAGCCAAAGGATCCTGGTTCGATTCTCCAGGACCCACGTCAGCCAGATGCACAAGGGGTTGAATGCATCTGGAGTTCGTTTGCAGTGGCTAGAGGCCCTGGAGTGCCCATTCATTCTCTCTCCATCTCTCTCCCTCTCTCTTTGCCTGTTTCTCTCAAATAAATAAATAAATAAATTTTTTTTTTTAATTAGTAGGTAAGCTGGGCGTGGTGGCGCACACTTTTAATCCCAGCACTTGGGAGGCACAGGTAGGAGGATTACCATGAGTTCGAGGCCACCCTGAGAGTACAGAGTGAATTCCAGGGGAGCCTGAACTAGAGTGAGACCCTGCCTCAAAACAACAACAACAACAAAAAAAATAGTAGGTAAACAAGCTTGCATTACTTAATTACTTTACCATCCTCAACATATACGTTCACCTCATGGCCCAAGATGACTCCTTAGGTGCCTGCTAGTGTCTGAGTTGAAGTCACTGCAAAAGAAGCAGATTGTTTTCTCCTTTAAAAAAAACTCACTGACCAGAACTTATCTCCCTATTGTCTTTAGTATTTTGTTTTTCAAGGTAGAGCATCACTCTAGCCCAGGCTGACCTAGAGTTCACTATGTAGTCTCAGGGTGGCCTCAAACTCTCAGTGATCCTCCTACCTCTGCCTCCCAAGTGCTGGGATTAAAGGTGTGCGCCACCACGCCCGGCTGTCTCTTGTATTTTTATCATACCTGCAAACATTAACCCAAAATCTATAAGTCCAGCAAAAAAAAAAAAAAAAAACCCACGAAATAAAGGATTCCATTATTGTAGTTTGAATTTGCCTCATGTGTTTGTGATTATGCCTCATGTCCTGACATACTTTCCTTGAAACTACAAACTAGAAATAAACCTTTTTTTTTTGAGGCAAGCCCAACAGACTGGCCTTTCTTTCTATGCAGAGAGAGAGAGAAAGAACGAGAGAGAGAATTGGCATGCCAGGGCCTTCAGCCACTGCAATTGAACTCCAGACACGTGCACCCCCTTGTGCACGTGTGCTGCCTTGTATGCTTGCATCGCTGTGTGTCTGGCTTATGTGGGACCTGGAGAGTTGAACCTGAGTCCTTAGGCTTTACAGGCAAGCGCTTTAACCATTAAGCCATCTCTCCAGCCCCAACCTTTTCTTTCCATAAGCTGCTCCTGGACACGGGTTTTGTCCCGGAAATCAGAAGGTAACGGCTACAGTTGTTAAGGTTAATGGAGAACTGTGTGTCAGGAGACAACCACCTCTGTGCAACCTAGTTCATTGTTGGTGGGCTCCTTCATTGGGCTGGGACGGTTAAGTTTGTTCCCTACCTTCCTCCCCAGCTAAAATGCGCTGGTGGCCAGTTGTTTGGTGGACTTTGGCTTGTCAGAGCATCACTCCAACCTTGGCCTTTGTCTTTCCATGACGTTTCTCCAGCCCAGTTTTTTTTTTTTTTGTTTATTTTTATTTATTTATTTGAGAGTGACAGACAGACTGAGAGAGAAAGAGGCAGCTAGAGAGAGAGGGAATGGGAATGCCAGGGCCTCCAGCCACTGCAAACGAACTCCAGATGCTTGTGGCCCCCTTGTGCATCTGGCTTACTTGGGTCCTGGGGAATTGAGCCTCGAACCAGGGTCCTTAGGCTTCATAGGCAAGCGTTTAACCGCTAAGCCATCTCTCCAGCCCAGTTTTTGTTTTATATAAAGACAACAGCCATATTCAGTTAAGGGCCACCCTAATGGCTTTGTTTCAGTTCGATTCCCGTCACCAAACAGGACTGCATTCTGAGTAATGGATCTTGTGGAGAAGCACAATTTAGTCCATATATTTTTGTTTATTAATATAGTACGTGTTCAGTGTAAAATTGAAATAATACTGAGGTTTTTAGAGTATATATATATATATATGAGGTTCATTCAAAAGAAAGAGGCATCTTTGAAGGATGAGAGAGATGGGGCAGTCATTAGAGGGAAAAATGGGCTATTGAAGATTTTTTTTTTTTTTTTTTTGCTTATTTAGTTCAAGAAGAAAGAGACTTGAACATGCAAAAATGCAGAAGGAAAGTGCCAGCAGAAAGGGAGAAGTTGAAGTCTAAAGATGGTATGTTTGGTGTTGTGCATGCGTGCATGTGTGTGTGTGTGTGTGTGTTGTACGTGCATGTGTGTGTGTTGTACGTGCGTGTGTGTGTGTGTGTGTGAGAGAGAGAGAGAGAGAGAGAGATCTCTGGTCAGGGATCTTGGCTGAACCTAACAAAAATCTAGACCCTGGGTTGGAGAAATGGCTTAGCGGTTAAGGTGTTTGCCTGTGAAGCCAAAGGATTCCGGTTCGATTCTCCAGGACCCACATAAGCCAGATGCACAAGGAGGCACATGCATCTGGAGTTCGTTTGCAGTGGCTAGAGGCCCTAGTGTGCCCATTCTCTCTCTGTCTGCCTCTCTTCTATCTCTCTCTGCTTGCAAATAAATAAATAAAAATTGAAAGAGAAAAGAAAAAACATCTAGACCTGAGAGGTGTAGGTGGGTCTGGCTCTTCCAGGTGTGCATTAATGAAGGACTTGTATGGTGCCTGAAGATTGTCAGGGGAACGTCGTGTGACATCTGGGTTCAGATGACACTGAGTCTAGGGGAAGAGCATCTCACTGCTGAGGTCTGAAAGAACAGATGCTCCCCACCAAGGCGGGTTCAAGAACAGGAGACCCAGAAGCCGGGACTCTAGACAACGAGACAGACGTCTGCTGTAACCAGGGTCCTCCCAGACGTGGGTGACACCTCACGTGCTCCAAGGGAAGCTAAAAACATTGAGACTTGGGCCAGCTGCAGACCCTGTGAGATGGCCGTGTGCACCCTAGACACCCCCAAAGAGTCCCGAGATAACTGAATGGGGAAACAGAGAACCCACGACTGTGCCAAAGGCGAGCTTAACGGCAGCAAACATTGGGTGCGTGAGTGGTAAGTTCTCTATTTATACCCATTGTCTTCGTTAATTTGTTCATGGCTGGGGCAAAACAACCATCAGAAACAAATTAAAAGAGGACAGCTGGGCTGGAGAGATGGCTTAGCGGTTAAGGCGCCTGCCTGCTAAGCCTAAGAACCCGGTTCCAATCTCCAGGTCCCACGTTTAGCCAGATGCAAAGTGACACAAGGGCGCAATGCCGCACTTGACCACAAGGGGGCACACGCATCTGGATTTCGTTCACAGCAGCTGAGAGACTGCTGGCACTCCCATTCTCTATCTGTCTCCCTCTCCCTCTCTGTCTGTTTCTCTCTATGTCTCTCTCCAAAAATAAATAAAAATATTTCAAAAATTTTTTAAAAAAGAGGACAGCTTTATCGTGGCTTACATAGTTCTACAACGTAGGGACGGCATGGTGATGGCACTAACTTCCAATAGGCTTGGTTCCCCCTACCCCTAGTGCCCTGGTACACATATGGCCTTTCTCTTGGCCTGGCTCCACTCTGCTGTCAATGGCAGTGTGTATGGCACAATACAGGCCTGGTTCTAGCCAGACAGCATGGCAGAAGAAAGCAGGAAGTGGCTTCTGTGAACATGGCATTCTGTGCAGGGCTTGGTGTGACAACAGCTACAGTCCCATGCTCGCGAGAAGCCTGCTATGAGATGTCCTGTCCAGAGACAGGCTGTCATTGGTCACAAAAAGGGGGACCACCCCATACAATAATTAGCCAGCCAAGCCCCTTAAAACCCACGTGCACTTCCTCAATAAACGAGTTTGCGGTGGCTCGCCCTCTGCTGCTTCCACCCAACTCCCGGAGTCTGTGTCGTGACTCTGCGCTGCTCACCCCAACTCGGCAGAGACCCTGCCGTCCCTCCTGGGCTGGCCTTAGGGGGGACGACAACAGCAGTGGACATCCATGTCCCTGGCTGGCATCCCTAACATCTTGGAGTCTCTGTTGGTGACTTAGCCTCACAGCTCCATGCCCAGCTTGCTGAGCAGAGCAGTGAACCACGTGGGGGGAATCTGATCTGACCACACATTGTCTGCCCTCATCAGCATTTTCCTGGAACCTTGACGTGCACTTCATTGGCCTTGTATTTCCTGCATGCCTTCACAACCCTCACCACACCACACACGGACGTTGCCAAGTTCTGCTGCCAGCTTGAGATGTAACCTGGCTTCATTTTTCCACAGCCACTGTGGCCTCTGTAGACCTGTGTGCTGTGTGGTAGACAACTTCACCTTGCTGGAATGAGCATCCAAACAGAGTTTATGGGAGGGACAGGTTTTATTTCAGCTTACAGATCCAGGGAAGGGCCACCGATGGCGGGGGAAGCTGGCTCCATTCATAAATCCAAGCAGAGAGACACCATCACCACACAGCAAGCACCGAAGAGCAGCACGCACAGACGACAGCAAGTAGCAGGGACCCTGCCCAAGCTCAGACATCTCCCCACACCTTTGAGGTGGAGTTCAGATACACTCCCAACACATCTTAGGGCTGTACCCCATGATCCGCCCCCAGTGACACCTCGTGAAGCCAGGTGGCTGGAGAGCCAAGTTACAAACTTGAACAAAACACCTGAGTTGCTGGGCGTGGTGACGCACGCCTTTAATCCCAGCACTCGGGAGGCAGAAGTAGGAGGATTACCATGAGTTCAAGGCCACCTGAGTCTATGTAGTGAATTCCAGGTCAGCCTGAGCTAGAGCAAGACCTTACCTTGAAAAAACAACAACAAAAGACAACAACAACAACAAAAAAAAACCCACCTGAATCTATGGGGGACACGCATTCAAACCACCATCTTCCTGCTTTATCAGGTTTGGCTTCTTTTTATATTACTAATCTCTTTAGCAATTTAGTCAATTTATTTTTTCCTTCTTTGCCTGTCCTGCTCACAACTTTAACCATATTCATGATCTCCTTCCTCGACAAATTGCAGTTTTTACAACTTTTTGCTCTGGATTCTCATTATTATTAGCATCAGTAAATGCAGCAAGCAGTATTCATGCCACAGTCTAAATGCTGCTGTGCTCTCTTGAAATTCCCTTTGTCAAAGAAGCTATTTCAGGCTAGAGAGATGGCTTAGAGGTTGGGGCGTTTGCCTGCAAAGCCAAAGGACCCAGGTTCAATTCCCTAGGACCCACATAAATCAGATGCACAAGGCGGTGTATACAGCGGCTAGAAGCCCTGGTGCACCCATTCTCTGTCCTTCTCTCTCTCTCTCTCTCTCTCTCTCTCTGCCTCTTTATTCTCTCTCTCAAATATACAATTAAAATATCTTTTAAAAATAAAGTATTTCATTACCTTTTAATTCGCCTCATTCCAATTTCAAATCCAGTCAGATTCAATGTCAGAAAGAAACATGGATGGCTTGTAGCCCAGCTCCCAGTACAGTCTCCGTTCTCCTCTGAGCATGGTCCTTAATGTCCCCACGTCCCCATGTCCTTCTTGTCATCTCAGGATCCACCAGGCTGGGCCATTAAGTTCTTCTTACAACGCTGTAGGACTTCCCTGGCTCACATGTCCAAACTCTCCTATAACCCCCCACTAACTGGTTCTAAAGGCCTACGGTCTGCACGGTTGACACGACCACAGGGACCAGCCCACTTCCCCACAGTGCCATGTGTTTGAACACTTGGCCTGCCGTCAGTAGTGCTGTCTGTGGAAGTTGTGGATTGTCTTGGATGCGGGACTTAGATGGCGGGGGTAGGCAAGGAAAGAGTTCCTGAGAGTTAGGGCTCAACCCTACGTTCAGTCTCATCTCTGCTTCCTGGTCCACCAAGATGTGAACAAGCCACCCCACAAGCTCTCACTGTCATAGACCCAGCTATTCCTGTCACCATGTCTTTCTTTACATGAGGGCAGTATATGTCCTTTGGAACTGTAAGCACAAGAAAACTCTCCTCCTTTACATCAGGTATTTAAATATAATACATAAGATATAATGTATAATATATAACACATAATATATATGTATGTATATGTGTGTATAATTTATTTGAGGGAAAGAGAGAGAAAGAGTCATAGAGAGGACAGACAGAGAAAGAGGAGAGAGAGAGTATAGGCACACCAGGACCTCTAGCCACTGCAAAAAAAAAAAAAAAAAACCCGGATGCCTGCACTATCTTGTGCATCTGGCTTTACATGGGTATTGGGGAATTGAACCTGGGTCCTTAGGCTTTGCAGGCAGGTGCCTAACCACTGAGCCATCTCTCCTACATCAGGTATTTCATCAAAGTGATGAGGACAAGCACTAATCCTGACTCGTTCTGTCTTCGTCTGCACAGCTTGCTCCCCTCCCTCCTCCATCTCTATGCTATGCTATGCTAATCCACCTTGTGATTTTGACCACTGATTATTTTTTACGATTTTATTTTTATTTATTTATTTATTTATTTATTTATTTATTTATTTATTTATTTATTTATGACACAGAGAGGGAGAGAGAATGGGCGTGCCAGTGGCCTCCAGCCACTGCAAACGAGCACCAGACGCATGTGCCACCATGTGCATCTGGCTTATGTGGGACCTGGAGACTCGAACCTGGGTCCTCAGGCTTCATAGGCATGTGCCTTAACCGCTAAGCCATCTCTCCAGCCCTGACCCCTGATCTTGTTTCTCATGATTTAAATCAGGTCCTTAGCACACTTGTCAACTGTCCACATTTCTGTTGGTAATGTGAGCAACAACAGTAAAAAAGTTCACATTTTATTACACTGTTTTAGATTCGGGGTATATAAATACAATTGATATTCTAATACCCATTTTACTATGATGCAGTCTACATGTTACCCTTTCTCTCTGTGTTTTTATTTTTCTCTCTTTTTTTAAGTTTTTTTAAATGTTTATTTATTTACTAGAGACAGAGAGAGGGAGAATTTAGTTTTTTTTATGTTTATTTATTTACTAGAGACAGAGAGAGAGGGAGAGAGAGAGAAAGAAACAGAGAGAATGGGTGCACCAGGGCCTCTAGCCACTGCAAACGAACTCCAGACACATGCACCACCATGTGCATCTGGCTTACACGGGACCTGGAGAATTGAACCAGAGTCCTTAGGCTTCACAGGCATGTGCCTTAACCGCTAAGCCATCTCTCCAGCCCTCTCTGTGCGTTTTTAATGATAACATTCTCCCACGATGGTTTCCCATAAACACCAATAGATGCCTTATTTCACTGGAGTCTGTAATTCCATTAAATGTGCTCTCTGCGCTTCCCGTTACAGTTGTAGTTATTGACAAGGCCGCTGGGGGCAGTGTGGAGAAGAGTCACCATACCCCGCCCTGGAGATGGGACCCCTGCAGCCTGCAGGCCATCAAGGAAGGCCCCTCGTCTTTCCAGTTCTTGGACAAGGGAGAAGCTGGGAATGGCCCAACAATGCTTTCAGCATTCCTAGAATCTGTCTCCAGTTTTGAAGGGATTTTTCTTTATTGTTTATCTCAGGACAGGGTTAAAAGGTGATGATAGAAATAGGCTTCACATTATAGGGTGACGAGCCTCTGTGGCCAAACTGCCGTGGTGAGCGAGTGTCTGTCATGGAACAGTTATGTTCTACCCTGACATGGAAACCTGGCAGGGCCTCTAATTGCCCAACTGTATCATCTCACCCCCTTCACTCTGAAGGATGAGCTCCCTCAGTGAAATAACTTTTGTTACCACAGAGATGAGACACAGTGCCTGCTGACCCTAAATAACAAAGACTGTAGTTCCCTCCCAGCTCATGGAATTGTTTAAACAAGCCACTCACACCCAGCTGCAGAAATCAGGGGTCACTCCATCGCTTGTTACTGTGAGTGACGCTTGCCCTATAAAGCCTCTGCCCGTGTCCCACAGTAACCTCCTTCCTCGGACAGCGAACAGATCTCTGTCCTCACGTGACCAGAGGTGGGGGCCAGTGTAGAGTGGAGCTGGAGAGATGGCTTAGCGGTTAAAGCGCTTGCCTGCAAAGCCTAAGCCAGGTTTGATTCCCCAGGACCCACGCAAGCCAGATGCACAAGGTGGCGCAGGCACCTGGAGTTCATTTTCAGTGGCTGGAGGCCCTGGCACGCCCATTCTCTCTCTCTCTCTCTCTACCTGCCTCTTTCTCTCCCTCATAAACAAACAAACAAGGTGTAGAGTGGAATCCTTCCCTCACTACTAGGGGGAAGAGATGATGAAGTTGATGGGTTTTGCACATAAATATAAATATTTATTTATATTTAATTATTATTACATGTCTGTTCTTTCCAGTCAATTTCCTCTGGTTAGAAGTGGGGGGGGGGGACAAAGATCTACTGCAATTTGAAAATGAGTCAGTGTTAGCTTTGCAATCTCTATGTGTCATCAGTAATGAAACATGAGAGCTGGGGGTGCTTTGAAAAGGACTGCTCTCATTAAGATTGTTCAGAAACTACATAGTGGTGACAAAACTATTTCACAACATGACATAGAATCCTATCAGTAGTTTATGGCCAGTTCATCACACGGACAATAAAGCGAGACCACCCATGCAGACACTGCCTTTGATATGTCTTTGGACAATGACATCAGCATCACTGGCATCACAATGACAGCATCACTGGCATCACAATGACAGCATCACTGACATCACAATGACAGCATCACTGAGCATCGTTGTACCACAAGGCCATACAATATGGAAGATCATCTCTGATTTTTATTTTTTATGTTTTGGTTTTTTTGAGGTAGTGTCTCACTCTAACCCAGGCTGACCTGGAATTCGCAATGTAGTCTCAGGGTGGCCTCGAATTCACAGTGATCCTCCTACCTCTGCCTCCTGAATGCTACGATTAAAGGTGTGTGCCACCACTCCTGGCTGATTTTTAATGGACAATAAATAATTTTATTGCAGTTGATTTTTTTAAATGTTTCTGATACTTAGAAGTTTTGCCCTATGGGGTATCCTTTGAATTTGGGGGTGATTTCTTTTGAGGCCCAGGGTTGTTATAATTGCAATTTATGCTTCAAAGGTGCTTTGTGCTTAACTTTTACCCTTACAAGATAGGCGGATATGGACTGATCATGTGCTCACACCGAACATTGTAGAAATCAGGAAAACTAGAGAAGGGATTCTTTTCACTGATGTTGCAAAATCAGATACATACATTTTTTAAAAAAATTATTTTATTTATTTATTTGAGACTGAGAAAAAGAAGCAGAGAGAGAGGGAGGGAAGGAGATAGAGAGAGAATGGGTGCACCAGGGCCTCCAGCTGCTGCAAATGAACTCCATACACATGTGCCACCTTGTGCATCTGGCTTACGTGGGTCCTGGGGAATTGAACCTGGGTCCTTTGGCTTTGCCTTAACCACTGAGCCATCTCGCCAACCCAGATGTATACATTGTTGACAAACAAACAAGATGAAACAAAGCAACAGCAATAACAAAAAGCCCTTTCATATTTGCACTACAATTTACAAAGTACAAATTCTACAAGAATTAGGACCTGGAATGTTTTTGTAGTTCAGAAACCTGGTAATGCTCAACTCTACATGAAGGATTACAAAATTAGAATAGGGTGGAATCTTCGAACCTGCTCAGTACATTCAGCCAGCCAGCACAGCTTTATCCTGTCCATGTACTGCTAGAGACAGCGTCTCCAGAACAGATCCCAGTGTGATTCTTCCCTTCCATCTTCGGCATTCTTTCTTGGTATGTTCAGGCTGTTGAAACAAAACACCACAGAATGGGGCTCTTATAAATAACATCAATTTATGTCTTGGAGTTCCAGAGATTGGGAAGTCCACAATTGAGTTATCAGGAAGTTCCACATCTGGTGAGGGCTTGCTTTCTGGTTCTTAGATAATATTTTGTTGTTGTTGTTATTGTTGTTTTCTGTGCTCTTACATGGTGGAAGAGGCAAGCAGGATCTCTTGGGATTCTTTTATAAAAACATTAATATTGGCCTGGAGAGATGGCTTAGTGGTTAAAGGTGCCTGTCTGTGAAGCCTAAGAATTCCTGTTCAAATCTCCACGTCCCACGTTTAGCCAGATGCAAAAGTGACGCAAGCGCGCAATGTCGCACATGTACACAAGGGGGCGCAAGTGTCTGGAGTTCATTCACAGTGCCTGAAAAGGCCCTGGCGTGCCCATCCTCTCTCTGCCTCTTCCTCTCTCTCTCTCTCTCTCTCTCTCCAAGTAAACAATTTTAAAAAGAAATAATACCATTCAGGATGATTTTAATCACTGTCTGAAGGCCCCACCTCTTAATTCTATCTCAAATACTGGGTTAGGTTTCAACATACAAATTTTGGCAATATGCAAGCATTTGGACTACAACAGGCACAGAGGCACCTTGGTTGTCCCTGGATAATCTTCCCAGGACTAGAAGAGTAGTCCTCACAACATACACCTTCCTCGAGCGCTCACTCACAGACCATGAGCCCAGTGGCCCATCGGGGCTGCTTCATGACACTGGGCTGCCCAGCAGGGCTGGTGGGAGGGGAGTCGGCGCTCTTTGCCTTTGGTCTCCTGGCTGTTTGGGAAGCATATTAAACTCTTCGAATTTCTGTCTTCTAAGTCCACGATGAGGTTTGCCACTGTGAGTATTCCTGTTGCCCAGGTCATATAGCCTATTCTGCAAAGACTAATGTTTCTTATCAAAACACAGTAACATGAATTGGGCATGGTGGTGCACGCCTTTAATCCCAGCACTCAGGAGGCAGAGGTAGGAGGATCGCTGTGAGTTCAAGGCTGGCTTGAGATTACATAGTAAATTCCAGGTCAGCCTGGCCTAGAGCGAGACCCTACCTCAAAAATTGCTGAGAAGGGACAGAGGAGTGCTCAGCACTGAAACATCTCTAACACACCCTCCAAGGCATAGAGGTGGCAGAAAGAATGTAAGAGTCAAAGGAAGGGTAGGACTCCTTACAACATGCTCCTCCAGACACAAAATGGCCTGGATATCCATGACCTCCCAGTGCCTGACACTACCTACACAAGACCATCATAATAGGAGGAAAAGATGATGACATCAAAATAAAAGACTGATTGAGAGGGGGTAGGGGTATGATGGAGAATGGAGTTGCAAAGGGGAAAGTGGGGGAGGGAGGGAAGTACCATGGGATATTGTCTACAATTAAGGAAGTTGTCAATCAAAAATAATTTAAAAATAATATGGGGTTGGAGAGATGGCTTAGAGGTTAAGGCGCTTGCCTGCTAAGCCTAAGAACGCTGGTTCCAATCTCCAGCGGTTCCAATCTCCAGGTCCCACGTTTAGCAAGATGCAAAGTGATGCAAGGGCGCAATGCCACACTTGCCCACAAGGGGGCGCACACATCTGGATTTTGTTCACAGCAGCTGTGAGACTGCTGGCGCGCCCATCGCTATCTGTCTTCCTCTCTCTCTCTGTGTATCTCTCTCTGTGTCTCTCTCCAAAAAATAAATTAAAAAAATATGATATGAAAAATTAAAATAAATAAAATAAGATAAAATAAACAAACACAACATTGGGGTAACAGGAACTAAATCTACCCTCCTACCTGAAAAAGCTAAAAATATGACCAAAAGATAGAAAAGGCAGGTACCCTCAGGGCACTGGGCATCGGTTAGTGGAGGATGGTGAGCCCTAAGAAATGAAAAACAATCGAGAGGAGCAAAATGCTTTCCCAAGAAACCTCTGGTACCGTGAGTGAAAACTGCTTGCAGCTGCAGCCCGAGAAGCATTCAGAAAGAGCTCAAGTGTCTTCCTTAGTGGAGGAGACGGAGTTCAGACCTGCAGAGGAATCCAGTGGTTACAAAGACTCAAGCAGTGCAGAGAAAAACCTCTAGGGTCAGGCTGGAGAGATGGCTTAGCGGATAAGGCGTTTGCCTGAGAAGCCAAAGGACCCAGGTTCAATTCTCCTGGTCCCACGTAAGCACAAGGGGACATATGCATCTGGAGTTCATTTGCAGTGGCTAAAGGCCCTGGCACGCCCATTCTCCCTTTCTTCTCTCTCTCTCAAATAAATAAAAATAAAAATCTTGCCAGGCGTGATAAACGAAAAACCAAAAAAAAAAATTGCCAATTCACACACATGGGGACACACACACACACACACACACACACACACTCGAGGTGGCCTTCCTATTTAGCCCACTTGGCATTATAATCATTCTGCCTTGGCCTCTGAAGTGCTGAGACTAGAGGAGCACGTAACATACCCAGCTACAATGTTTTTTATCCTGTGAAAACTTCCAAAAATAAATCTAGAATCAAGAGTTTTCCAGCTAAAAGAATCCATTGCCAAATCTGTACCATAAGAAATGTGACAGGGGGCTAGAGAGATGGCCCAGTGGTTAAGGCGCTTGCCTGCAAAGTCCAACCACCTGGGTTCGATTCCCCAGGACCCACGTAAGCCAGATGCACAAAGTGGTGAGTGCAACTGGAGTTTATTTGCAGTGGCTGGAGGCCCTGGAGTGTTTATGCTCTCTCTCTCTCTCTCTCTTTTTCTGTCTCTCTCAAATACATAAATACACACACACACACACACACACATATATACATACACACACACACATATATATATATACATACATATATACACATAAATACACATATATATGTATATATGACATAATACAATGTGTAACCAGAGTTCTAAAGCCACTGTCATGAAGAATTTCATCTAAATAATTAATAAACAAGATAAAACAAAATTATTCTAAAAAATCCGATCTAAAGGAAAGTAGGAAAAAGAAGAAAGGAAACAATAAATCAACGACACAAAGAGAAAATAAGTATCAAGATGTCAGATTTAAATTGCGTCATACCAATCCTACTAATTATGGATGCTGTGAGCACTCCAAGTTAAAAAAAGCACATTTCCAGATTGTATTAAAACCAAGATCCAATTATAGTCTGCCCACAAGAAAAAGGCTTTAAATATAAAAACATAAACAACTGTTTAAAAGTGAAAGGAGGGCTGGAGAGATGGCTTAGGGCTTAAGGCGCCTGCCTCCTAAGCCTAAGAACACTGGTTCCAATCTCCAGCAGTTCCAATCTCCAGGTCCCACGTTTAGCCAGATGCAAAGTGATGCAAGGGCACAATGCCGCGCTTGACCACAAGGGGGCGCACGCATCTGGATTTCGTTCACTGCAGCTGAGACACTGCTGGCGCGCCATCTCTGTCTCCCTCTGTCTCCCTCTCTCTTTCTCTCTCTCCAAAAATAAATAAAAAAATAATAATAAAATAAAAGTGAAAGGATGGGGCTGGAGAGATGGCTCAGCAGTTAAGCACTTGCCTGTGAAGCCTAAAGACCCTGGTTCAAGGCTTGATTTCCCAGGACCCACGTAAGCCAGATGCACAAGGTGGTGCATGCATTTGGAGTTCGTTTGCAGTGGCTGGAGACCCTGGTGCACCCATTCTCTCTCTCTCTCTGTCACTCTCAAATAAATAAATAAAAACAAAATTAAAAAAATGTTTTAAAAAGAGTGAAAGGATGGAGTGGAGTGATGGCTCAGTGGTTAAGGTGCTTGCCTGCAAAGCCTAATGACCCTGGTTCAATTCCCCAGTGCCAAGTAAAGCCAGATGTACAGAGAGGCACATGCATCTGGAATTTGTTTGCCAAGGCTGGAGGCCCTGGTGTGTTCATTTTCTCTGTCTCTCTTCTCTCTCTCTCTCCTTGCAAATAAATAAATAAATAAATAAATGTTTTAAAGTGAAAGGATAGGAAAAAAAATTTCATATTAACCCAAATCAACAGAAAGCTAGACTGATCATATCAAAATAGCCAAGGATATTTTTTCATATTAACCCAAATCAACAGAAAGCTAGACTGATCATATCAAAATAGCCAAGGATATTTTTCGAGATAAGGTGGACCAAAGATCCACACATCAGTTTATCAAGATGACAAACCATGCCTAGCTGCATATCAGTGCTTCCAACAGCAGAGCTTCCAAAGTCACGTGGCTGATCTAGTCTACCCAGAAGAATCCGAAGCCAGAAAGTGAGAGGCTGGCTAAAAGTCCTAAACAAAGGGTGGTCCCGATTTTCACGCCAGAGGACTAGCCTCTAAATCCCATATTAATTTTCTAGGGAGTAATTTCTAGAAAGTCCTTGGGCAACTTTCACGGCATCATGAATGCATCTTATATAACTCAATTAGGTATCTGCGGTTGCTTGTGGGTTTGTTTTTGCCATCATTTGATGCCTTCCTTAGAGGCAGACACCCATGTTGGCAGGCAATGGTGGCCTAGCTGAGTAAGTCCAAGGTATGTTCAGTTATAAGTTGGAGTTTACAAAGCACATTAGCACTATTCTTGCTTTCAAATCAGATTGTCTACCTAACTGATTTCTTTTTAAAAAATTTTTTTTTTTAAAGAGAGAGAGAAAGAGGTTGGGGGGGTGGTGGGAGAGAATGGGAGAACCAGGGCCTCCAGCCAGCGCAAACGAACTCAATGTATGTGCCTGCCCCCTTGTGCATCTGGCTTACGTGGGTCCTGGAAGTCGAACCAGGATCCTTTGGCTGTGCAGGCAAACACCTTAATTGCTAAGCCATCTCTCCAGCCTGCTAATTTCTTTCTGATTGTGTTTATATATATTATTATGTTTATATATATTATATATTAGTATATATTATTATGTTTATATATATTATATTATTATATATTATATTATTTAGGAAAGCCATTTCAACGAATACTTCATTGAAGGTTCATACCAATTTCCTAATATAGAATTATATGTATTCTCTCCATCGTGTAGGTGAGAAAGTGAGACAGAGTCATTGGTCAAATTTATTTACTTATTTGCAAGCAGAGAGAGACAGAGAGAAGAGATGCAGACACACAGACAGAATAGTGCACCAGGACCTCTAGCCACTGTAAATGAACTCCAGGTACAAGCATCACTTTGTGCATTTGGCTTTACGTGGGTCCTGGGGAATCGAACCTGGGTCATTAGGCTTTGCAGGCAAGTGCCTTAACCACTGAGCCATCTCTCCAGTCCACTTGTTCAAATTTTATTTAACAATTGAGTTGTTGAGCTGTTCACTGAATTGTCTGCCCTTAATCTTAGTCATAATTCAAAGATATTTTAATTTCCACATATTAAGGTACTTGAAGCAGATGGTGCTTCTTAAATATAACTTCCACTTTTAGACACATGAGTTCTAAATAAGTTTCTAGGTAAATTCCTGGAAGTGTTAATTGAAGAGTCACAAAACAAGGAGGTGCGTATTGGTGGAAACTGCTGGCTCTAATGACTATAACCATCCTTTGAAAAGTTCTCACTATTCCATGTGAACAAACTTTCGAATCTAAGGTGGTTGCAGATGATACGCCTTTTAAAATCTCTGAGCTATGAAAGAGTCTTCTCCTCTACCATCAAATGTAATAATGGGAGAATCAAAATAGCACCTATACAATTTTAACCCACCTTTTATTAGAGCTAAGCACGCTAAATATAACTTCTGTCCTCCCAGTAACCATGTATATTTTTCTTCTCACAGATTCCATTCTTGGAGGTAGTGTCTCCAATTTTCTGTGCTTGATTCCTAATATGGAGTTCAGTTATTGAGGTTGTCTATGGCCCAGAGTTGGGAAAACTATGTCCTTAAGTGTTTGATCCAATATGCTGCTTTGAAATCAAGAATGGTACCAGCACGCTTAGTAAAGTCCACCTTGTAGCTGAGCGTTCCTTAGATTCCTCCGTTAGATCCTCCGGGTTTGCCCGCCAACATGACTTCAACTTTATGCTGCTGCTAAAAGACTTGCTTCTGGGAAGCCGTGGCCTGGCTGGAAGGCAAGGGCACCCCAGCGGCAGGGGGTATGTGTGGTTATGTGAACTGAATTCCAGAAGCTTCTTTCATTCAAAAGATGCTGAATTGCTGGAGAAGAAAACTTCTTCCTCTCTCTGTCTCTTTTTTTGGGGGGGGGCGGTGTGGGTTGAGGTCGGGTCTCACTCTAGCTCAGGCTGACCTGGAATTAACTATGTAGTCTCAGGGTGGCCTCGAACTCTCGGCAATCCTCCTACCTCTGCCTCCCGAGTGCTTGGATTAAAGGAGTGTGCCACCACACCCTGTGAAAACTTATTTCTCTTCGCTCAGAAAAGGCCAGGTCTGCAGATCTTTTCAATAAAGCACTGCCCCAACTGAGTTCGAGGCCAGCCTGAGATTACATAGTGAATTCCAGGTCAGCCTGGACTAGAGTGAGACCCTACCTCGAAAAACAAAAACAAAAAAACAAAACAAAACAAAAAAGGTAGAGTTTCTTTATCTTTCTGGTAAAGTTCTCATAGCCATGCAGACTTGGCAAGCACAGGGGCTGTGACTATTTTGCTTCCTGGTTCTCAACAGAGAAAACTAATTATGGGAACATGGACTGAAGACAGGAAGTAGATTAACTTTAGAAAGCAGTTCTCCCGCTCCCTGCAGAGCCCCTTCCTGCTCCCTAAGCCCCACTCCTGCTCACGCCGTGGGCAGGATCACGCGGGGACTGATTGCCATGACCCGTGTTCTGACCACCTTCCCTCCTCAAAACTAACTGGCCTGGTGTCCCATCCTGTTAGAAGGCTGAACTCTGTCATCTCTTAGTAACTGTGCAAGCCAGGGATTGCGAAACGAAGTTGTATATGCCGGAGACTGGCTGCGCTATAGTTGAAACAATTTACATTTTCTCTTCAAGTACCCTGAGACCCATTTTCCTGTACTTAACCTCTTAGCATGAAGTGTCAGGCTCCTGTAACACATGGGTTCCAGTGGGAACTATGCTTATCGAAGTGAATCTCTGCTAATGCACAAAATAATAATGGTTAAACCTTCTGCTGACAGCTCCAAAGAAGTAATGGTAATGGAATAATGATAAGAACTGTCAGTAATGGGCTGGAGAGATGGCTTAGTGGTTAAGGCACTTGCCTGCAAAGCCTAAGGACCCAGGTTCAATTCCCCAGGACCCAAGTGTAGCAGACAGCTTCAGGTTCGCTGAGATGAACTTCCAGGCCAGGCACAGTTATGGAGGAAGGGATATTTATTGAAGCTTACAGATCTAGGGGAAGTTCCATGATGGCAGAAGAGGCTGGCCTGCTCTTACAGGACCAAACACAGAGAGAAAGCCAAAAGCCACACTGCTCAGCACACTTCAGGAACTCCAGCTAGGCACACTTGGCATATCTTTAGATGGAAATCTCAAACCTGCCACCACACCTTAAGATCTGCCCAGCCAGGTGGCCCCAGATGCAAACTACAAACTAATAAAACACTGAATATATTGGGGGCCATCTATTCAAACTACCACAGCCACATAAGCCAGATACACAAGGTGGTGCATGTGTCTGGAGATGGCTGTGGCTAGAGGCCCTGGCATGCCTATTCTCTCTATGTGCCACTTCTTCTCTCTCTCCCTCTCTCTCAAGTAAATGAATAAAATACTTTTTTAAAAAATAAAAAGAACTGTCAGTAAGAAGGAAGGTCTCAGGCCAGTTACAGGAGTGTGGCAGCAGAATGACTCTAGTCAGACCAAGCTCAGTTGTGTCAGCGTACTTCCACCAGTGATTTTATGTTACCCATTCTGGAATTCAGTTAAGTTCCACAGAAGGTAGACATATCAAGAAGTTACTTTTTTTTTTTTTTAATTTTGAGACAGAGAGAGAGAGAGAGAGAATTGGCATGCTAGGGTCTCAGCCACTGAAATCTAATTCCAGATGCTTGTGCCACCTAGTGGGCATGTGTGACCTTGGACTTGCCTCACCTGGCTTACATGGGATCTGGAGAGTCGAACATGGGTCCTTAGGCTTCACAGGCAAACTCCTTAACAGCTAAGCAATCTTTCCAGCCCCAAGAAGTTAACATTCTACATGAATAAGGTGATGAATTTTTGCTCACAGTTACACACTCCAGGCTTGAGGATGGTTTGCCTGGGAAAATACAAGACCAAAAGGAATGACAAGTAGAACCTGACTGTCCTGGCTTCCTCAAAACTCAAACAACAAAAACCTAAAACCCAAAATAAAACTATGACCTGGGGCCAGGCATGGTAATGCACACCTTTAATCCCAGCACTTGGGAGGCAGAGGTAGGAGGATCACAGAGAGTTCAAGGCCAGCCTGAGACTCCATAGTGAATTCCAGGTCACCCTGGACTAGAGTGAGACCTTATCTTGGAACCTCCCCTTCCAAAAACATATGATCTGGGCACGCCAGGCTCAGGGTTGGAAGAATCTTTCCTTCGACAAAGATTTTCAGACAGTGTAAACAGAGAAGTTTATCTGTTCCCTTTTTTTTCTCTTCCTCATTTTCTTGTTCTTTTTAAAACATTGGTCTGAGGTTTTTAGACATCTCAGCCTTGTAACAACTGTTATAAGCAGCTCTGGAGGAAAAGAAACAGGGGCCAAATCAGTTAAAGTGGAAAGGCATTTTCTGCAATGCTGCTGCTGGCTTGGCAGGCCCTGGGAGTTCAATGGCAAGAAAATCTCTTCCCAGTACACATTCCCTATTTTCTCACAGACAAAGATCCTGCAAAGATGAGCCTTAGCAGGAGTCTGTACTGCACACAAATGAGGTAGTGAGTGACCCAGTTGGACTTTGTGACAATTGCCCCCTACTCCTGCTGCCTGGGGTTCAGTAGCATTCGAACCAAAACCAAACAAACAAAAAACCCGTATGGGCTGGGTGGATAGCTCAACCAACTTATTTTCCTCCCATTAGTTGTTTTTGGTCAGGTGCTTTATCCCAGCAATGAGAAGGTAAACTACAATACCTTAGACATCAGACTGGTGAAACAGGAGTACAAAGAAGAATTATTGCCCCAGAGACCCAACATTACCCGCAGAGGCCATTCTCCTTTGAGCAGCAACAAAGCTTTAACTGGATTGTGCATTTCATGATCTTCCGTGCACCCCAGCTGTCAAACAAGGAAAATGTCGTGAAAATGACCAGGTCTAAGAGCGTATCTTCTCTGCACACCTGAACTGTAACTGCAAATTAGCAGTAACACAATTTCCTAAACAATATTATCCCTCCAGCGCCTGCCTATGGAAACCTTCCCATATGACAGCATGTGCCAGACACTGGAGAGCAAGGACGGGTATGGGCTCGGGGCTTAGTGGAAGCGGCCTCAAGTGATTCTTTTGGGGTACCTATTCCTTATCTGCCCAGGCATAGTTAGTTTAACTCTTACTCATCCTCTGATGGGGTGTCTGCTCCCCACTTTATGGTATGATGCACCTCTGAGGCAAGTGGTAATTTTCTCGCTTGTCAAATAAGTATTTGATGGACACCCATATTCCTGTCTGTGAGGTTAGAAACTGTGTCATTTCCTTCCTCCCTTCCTTCTTTCCTTTTTCTCCTTTTCCCTGAACCTCTCTCTATCTCTTTCTTTTCTTTGAATCCTGGGCCACATTATCTTACTCAATTCTTAAAATGTTTTTAACATTTTATTTATTTATTTATTTACTTGAGAGAGAGAGAGAAAAAAAAGAAGCAGATAGAGAAAATGGGCTTGCCAGGGCCTCTAACCACTGCAAATGAACTCCAGATGTATACACCACAATATGCCTTTACGTGTGTACTGGGGAATTGAACCTGGGTCCTTTGGCTTTGTTAGCAAGTAAGTACCTTAACCACTGAGCCATCTCTCCAGCCCTTTGTCCACATTTTTTATCTCCAAACCCTGAGACCTAGAAAATCTTGCTCCATATCTCCTTGTTCAGAGAATGCATGAGCCAGCAAATTGCCACCGCAGCACATGCTTAGGAAGTTTCAAAGCCTTCATACATCATGTCCCTGACAAGCAAGCAGGGGAGGCTGCGAGGGAGTCCGACTCCAGCCTGACTCTTCCAGCTGCTTTATATGGAAGCCGCTGTCGGTAGGGCCATCCTTAAGCAAGCTTTGGGGCCAGGTTCCAGTGTCAGATATGATGAATAGGCCCTTGTGCAACACTTCCCGTGCAGCGCACCCATGGGAAAGGCGTCTTGTAGACATATATTTTTCACACACACACATGCATTTTTATGGGCACTGCACAAAATGGGAGTTGAGATGGAAAAGGGCTGGAAAAGGTGCCAGTGGGGGACGTATGTGGGAATTTTGTTAAACCAGCAATAGTCAGGAAAGAATAAGTAGCTAAAGTGGGCTGCTGGGGGAGGGCAGGAGGAAATAATACTCCTGCAGTAAAATAGATAAGAGAATGGCTGGAGAGAAAACAGGAAGGATAATATCAGGGCAAAATTGCTAAGGGGAAAAAAATACCGAGTGCGAACTTCGGAAGGCCAGTCACTTAGAGGAAGGGGGTCAGAGATCACGGAGGGTGACAGGGCCTTCCCCATGCCTTTCTTCCCAGCAGGGTGATTTGTGGGTGTGCTTAGGTGCCTGGTTAAAAACACAGCACTCAGGAACTGCCTCTGCCCCTATTTCATCTCGACTCTTGTCATTACCGTTAAGGAAGCAGGGACCTAGAAAGCCCCTTAGGACAGTGAAGAGAGATTCTTTAAAGTGAAAAATAATTAGGTCAGTCCCCCCACCACCACCACCCTGCCTTTTCAGGTCTCAGAGTAAAATCTAGTCTCCTGAATGTTAACTCTTCCTTCACTTCTTGCTCTGCTATGGGTAAGCTTCTGCAACTGCCCATACCTCTGTTGGGGGGGGGAGAGGGAAAGAAGAGATCTCTCAACCTCTTTTTTTCGACCAGAATTGCTCCTTGTCATAAAAGTCCATTGAGCTGCACATGGTGGCTCATATGTTTGGAGTTCGTTTACACTGGCTAGAGCCCTGGCGTACCCATTCTCACTCTTTCCTCTCGCTCTCTCTCTAATAAATAAATAAAAATAAAATCTTTAAAAACAAATAAAGGCATGGAGTCTCATCTGTGGAGATTTCGCATATTCATCTCTGACTCTCCAAGCTGCTGTTCAGTCAGTACTGGCTGATCTGAACTGTTAAAACCATATTACCAGCCAAGCGCGGTGGCGCACGCCTTTAATCCCAGCACTTGGGAGGTAGAGGTAGGAGGATCGCCATGAGGTCGGGGCCACCCTGAGACGACATAGTGAATTCCAGGTCAGCCTGAGCTAGAAAGTGAGACTCTATATCGAAAAACCTCGAAACCCCCTCCTCCAAAAATTAAAAAAACCACTTTACCTTATATTACTCAGTGGCATATGCCTCCTGTTTTTCCTTCTTTCTCAAATAAATATGTCACAGGAAGAAAAAAAATACTGCACTGCTTCATCCGGTATAGCCTTCCAGGGATTTTACAGAGATTGAAAACACACTGTACCCAATTCATGAACTCACCCACTTAGTATGCATGGAAAAGATGGGTAAAAAGAAAACAAGCTAAAATAGAATGTATTTTTTTCTGTGTTGTTTTCATAAGAATATTCCCAGATTAAAACATAATATCTACAAATATGTAATACTTTGTATATAAAATAGCGTCATGGAGATAGTGTGTGTGCTTGATTGCTTGACTGAATAACTCAGGCAAGGGACAGCTTTTGAAAGCCACTCTGAAAAGCTTCTTCACTCTTCAAGACAGAACTATTTGGGCTGCTGATAACGGAGCTGGAGAAGATAAATTCCTTCAGCCACGGGTTCCTGGAGCCACAGCGTGGAGATCCAGCTCTCTGACCTCAGGGCTCATCCCTCAGCCAGCTCCTGGCAGCTGACTAAAGGTTCCATATTGGCAAAGCTCCTTCATCCCTCATACACAGTACAGAAGAATCTTCCAGGGCTCCTTAGATCTTTGCTCCTGATGCCAGGCAGCTATGTTGGGCACATGTGGCTGTGGTGTGGGTTAGTTGGCACCTCAACTCTGGGTGAGAAGCTAGCGGAGGTTACTATGATAGGGAGTCAGTGGTCACGTGGTGGGGTGCTTTCATGCCCATCAGTTGGCAAGTCCGTGCATCCTTGTTAAATGCTTGTCATGAGGGCTGCATGTAACCACCGCTAAAGGCAGTGGAAATATAGGAGTGAAGCCGGGTGTGTGGTGCACACCTTTAATTCCAGCACTCGGGAGGCAGAGGTAGGAGGATCACCGAGAGTTCAAGGCCACCCTGAGACTACATAGTGAAATCCAGGTCAGCCTGGCCTAGAGTGAGACTTGACCTGGAAAAAACAAAAACAAAGAAAAGAAAAGAAATACAGGAGTGAGGCCCATAGCTCAAGTTTCCATAGAGGCATGAAAGCTCAAATCTAGCCCCAGAGCAGGTGGTTCCCTCCTTCCTGCCTTATCCTGGGTCTCAAAGCTTCCCTTACGCTTTCAACTCAGGCTTCCTGACACTTCAGGACAAGTGATACACAGTTGCCTTCTGAAACTCCACCAGTAACCCCAGAATGATCAAATTCACGGCTGTGACATGGGAGCTGGCCAAAATATGAGCAGCTTTTAGATTTTTGGAGTGAAGAAAGGAAGAAGGGAGCCAGGCATGGTGGTGCACACCTTTAATCCCAGCACTCAGGAGGCAGAGGTAGGAGGATCGCAGTGAGTTCAAGGCCACCCTGAGTCTACATAGTGAATTCCAGGTCAGCCTGGGCTAGAGTGAAACCCTACCTAGCAAAAAGAAAGAAAGAAAGAAAGAAAGAAAGAAAGAAAGAAAGAAAGAAAGAAAGAAAGAAAGAAAGAAAGAAAGAGAGAGAGAGAGAAAGAAAGAAAAAGAAAGAAAGGAAGGAAGAAGGGAAGACAGGGAGACAATTGTTTTGACAGGGGAGAAATGGCAATTTGTTTCCCCAGTCCTGTTTTCTTGAAAAGGGAAACAAGGGCATGGGAGATGTCATGGTACAACCACCAGTAAGAGAAACACTCTTCCAGAACGCCAAGGTTTTAATCTAGCTCTCGGCAAAGGACTCTTGCGGCATGGAAAAGGGGATCGAGACCACCGGAGGATGGCCAACATTTTTTTTTAAAGCTTTCTTCCAGTTTGATCATCCTGGGATGTCTAAAAGAAAGGATACAGGGATGGAGAGATGGCTTAGTGGTTAAGGCAGTTACCTACAAAGCCAAAGGATCCCGGTTCGACTCTCCAGGACCCACATTAGCCAGATGCACAAGGGGGCGCATGCATCTGGAGTTCATTTGCAGTGGCTGGAGGCTCTGGCGTGCCCATTCTCTCTCTCTCTCTCTCTCAAATAAAATAAAAAAATGTAAAATAAAGGATACAGGGCTAGGGAGATAGCTTAGTAAGTAAGGGGCTTGCTGCACAAGCACAAGGACCTAAGGTCAATTCTGAGCACCCACGTAAAAACGCGGGATGTGGTGTAGCTTACCTGTAATTCTAGGGCTGGGGAGACAGACAGCAGAGGGTTCCTGAGGCAGACTGCCAGTCATTCTAGTTGATTTGGTGAGCTCCAGGTCAGTGATAGACCTTGTCTCAAAAACAGTGCATGGGGGCTGGAGAGATGGGTTAGCGGTTAAGCACTTGCCTGTGGAGTCTAAGGACCCTGGTTCAAGGCTTGATTCCCCAGTACCCATGTAAGCCAGATGCACAAGGTGGCACATGCATCTGGAGTTCGTTTGCAGTGGCTAGAGGCCCTGGTGCACCTATTCTCTCTTTCTCTCTCTCTTTTCCTGTCACTCTCAAATAAATAAATAAAAATAAAGTTCTTTCATTTAAAAAAAACGGTGCATGGGGGCTGGAGAGATGGCTCAGCAGTTAAAGGCACTTGCTCGCAAAGCCCAATAGGCTGGATTCAATTCCCCGGTATCCACGTAAACAAGATGCAAAATGGAGAGTGTGTCTAGAGTTCGTTTGCACTGGCAGAAGGCCCTGGTGTGCCCATCCCTCCCTCACATCTTCTATCTCTCTCTCAAATAAATAAAAATATATTTTTTTAATGGTGAATGGCCACTTAAGGAAAAACGCCCAAGGTTGTCCTCTGGCCTCCATTTGCATGGTTCACACTCATGAATACACACCAGCCTATGTGCTTGCCTACGCATGCACACACACCAACATCATGAGTAAAAACATGGAAAAAATAAAAAAATAAAAAATAAAGGGGCTGGAGAAATGGCTTAGCGGTTAAGGCGTGTGCCTGCAAAGCCTAAGGACCCAGGTTTGCTTCTCCAGGTCCCATGTAAGACAGACACATAAGCGGGCACATGTGTCTGGAGTTCATTTGCAGTGGCTAGAGGCCCTAGCACACCTATTCTCTCTCTCTCTTTCTCTGTCCCTCTCTCTCTCTCCCTCCCTCTCTGTCTCTAATAAATAAATTTAAAATTTTTTTAAACTTTATAAAAATATTAAAAAATTAAAAAAAGAGTTAGGAAGGTGCCCTTGGAAGGCAGCTGCCCAAAGACCCTGAGGATCCAGATTCCCGAGGACCCACGGAAGAGGCAGTGACCTCCATTGTCCTGAGCCAGGAAATGGCATCCAGGGGCTGCCCCAGGAAGGCGCTCCCAGCAGCACATAGTGCTGACTCTCGCGCAGACGTCAGCGCATTGCCTGCATGCCTCTACATTGTGTGTGTCCAGGGCTGGCAGGCAATCAAAAGAGCAGTTGACAGTGGATGGAACGGGGAGGGCCGTGTGCCGGGAGGAGCCCAGGCTGGACGTAGAAGTGGCTCTTCCCTTCCTGGGCCCACTGCTCCCAAATGGGGAAGCTCCCAACCTGTCCAGCTCCTGCGGGATGTGTCCCTGAGGAACAGTGACAGAGCTTGCTGGCTCAGACTGTGTAGAACTGACTCATGCAAGTCCTCTGTACGTCATCAGGGAGAGACCATGACTTACAAAGCTAGCATTCTTAGCCTTTCCTTTTAATTTAATTTAATTTATTTATTTTTAAATATTTTATTTATTTATTTATTTATTTATTTATTTATTTATTTATTTATTTGAGAGAATGAGAATGGGAGTGCCAGGGCCTCCAGCCACAGCAAATGAACTCCAGATGCATGTGCTCCCTTATGCATCTGGCTTATATGGGTCCTGGAGGATCAAACTGGGGTCCTTTGGCTTTGCAGGCAAATGCCTTAACCACTAAGCCATCTCTCCAGCTCCTCTTAGCCTTTCTTGTGAAGCTGACGGGACCCCTTTCAGAATGCTTATTTCTATTTATTAATTTTATTTATTTGTTTTTCTTATTTTTATTGGATATGGACATATTTTGTATGTAAGCTATTTATTTTTGGTTATTTGAGGTAGGGTCTCAGTCTGGCCCAGGCTGACCTGGAATTCACTATGTAGTTTCAGAGTGGCCTGGAACTCACAGTGATCCTCCTAACTCTGCCTCCCCAGTGTGCTGCCACCATGCCAGGCTCTGAAGGTTTTAAAATGCAAACATCTGAGTGAATAAATAGAGTTATAAAGCAAACCAATTACATTAAAATCCAATGGTCATTTTGTGGCAAAGTGATATACATTCTCCTTTATTAACATATGAAAGAAAATTCTACTCTGATTTCAAAGGAGTGATGCACATAAAATATGTGTTAGCTCTCAGGCTGGAGGGATGGCTTAGTGGTTAAGGCATTTGCCTATGAAACCAAAGGACCCAGGTTTGATTCCCTAGGACCCATGTAGGCCAGATGGCGCAAGCATCTGGAATTCGTTTGCAATAGCTGGAGGCCCTGGTACCCCCACTCTCTCTTCTGTCTTTCTCTCTCTACTTGCAAATAAATAAAGATTTATATATTTAGACATATATATAGATAGATAGATATGTTATCTCTCTGCAACTACTATAATTATGACAGAACAAACCTGTCTGTGTGCTCTTGGTGACAAAATCTCAGGCACTGCAAAGGCCACCATGGTTTCTTTCTTTCTTTCTTTCTTTCTTTCTTTCTTTCTTTCTTTCTTTCTTTTTTTTTTTTTTTTGTTCTTTTGAGGTAGGGTCTCAGGCTGACCTGGAATTCTCTATGTAGTCCCAGGCTGACCTCTGCCCCACGGGCTCCTCCTTACCTCTGCCCCCCCCCACCCTGGAATAAAGGCGTGTAATAATATCCTAATAATATGTAATAATATATAATATATATTATATAATATATAATAACATGGCGCCACCATGTTTATTACTAGTCGTTATCTGCTGCTGTACGAACAGCTTAGGGACTGATGATAGCATCAAACATGGTCCCCATTCCTGAGGGTCTGGAGTTCCAGGATGGCTTAGCAGGTATGTCAACTCCTCAGAGTCCAACTTGAGATCGCTTTGCAGTCATGGGCCAGAGCCGCTGTCATCTGAAGCCTGAAGGGGTGACCTCCTAACTTACTCATGTGGCTGTTGGCAGCTCTCGGTTTCTTGCTAGCTGTTGACAGCTGGCTACCTTCCTTGTCATGAATCTCCTCCTGGTGGCTGCCTTCCCCAAGAGAATGATGGGAAAAAAGAATAAGATTCCCAAGACAGAAGCCATGGTCTTTTATAACTCCATGTCCTCTTATGTCCTATCAGTCCCACGGGACCAGTATGGGACAGAGCGGGAGGAGGTCACATGGGGGTGGGAGCATCAGGAGATGGGGCACTTGGGCCATAGGGACTCTAAATATCACGTGTGTTATCATAATAGAGAGACATGCTATACTGCAGTTAAAATTTAATGAAGCATCCAGGTGTAGTGGCACACTCCTTTAATCCCAGCCCTTGACAGGCAGAGGTAGGAGGATCTCCGTGAGTTCAAGGTCACCCTGAGAGGACATAGTGAATTCCAGGTCAGCATGGGCTACAGTGAGACCCTACCTCGAAAAAGAAAAAATAATAATAAAAATAGAGGTGCAATTTTTTTTCTCATCCAAGTTTCTGAACCCTGATTTCGACTCTTGGACCCCAGGCTAACAGTCCTGGAAGGATAGAAAGCACTCTTGTTTCCATGTAATTTCTACCCTATTTTCCCAGGATTTTCGATTTTTCAGCTTTGTTGAAGTACAAAAGACAGAACTTATATGCACTTGGTGTATAGCTTGATTTTTAAAAAATATATTATTTATTTATTTATTTGAGAAAGAAAGAGAGGCAGATAGAGAAAGAAAGAGGACAGATAGAGAGAGAATGGGCACACCAGGGCCCCCAGCTACTGCAAACAAACTCCAGATGCATGAGCCATCATTTGCATCTGGCTTACGTGGATCCTGGGGAATCGATCCTGGGTCCTTTGGCTTTGCAGACGAGTGCCCTAACTGCTAAGCCATCTCTCCAGCCCTCAGCTTGATAATTTGATAGATGTACTCATTATGAAATAAGCATCACACGTAAGCTAATTAACATTATTTCATGGTTAACTACACTCACATTGCTGTACATTAGATGCCCAAAACTTATTCATCTTGGGTAAGTGAAACTTTCCAGCCTTGGATCAACATCTCCCATTTCCCCCTTTCACACCCCTGGTCCATGCCACTGCACCCTTTACAGTGAGTGATTATCTTAGATTCCACATGAGTGAGATCTTGCAGTACTTAGTTTTCTGTGTGTGCCTTACTTCACTCAGTGTAACGTCCTCCAGGTTCATTCATGCCTCCACAAATGGCAGGATTTCCTTATTTCTTTTATTGCAGAATAATGGATTCTATTTTATGCACATAATAGATTATTGCATAGAATATACAATAGACTATGTTATATGTAATATATGCAACTGTTATATGGAAAATATTTTCCATTCATTGGAGAGCAGTTATGTTGTCTCTGTATGTTGGCATTTGTAAACAGTGCTGCACTGAGAATGGAAGTAAAGGTGTCTCTTTAAGACGCCGATTTTTGCTCCTTTGGATATACACCCAGAAGTAAGATTTCTAGACTCTCTTTGTGTGTGTGTATGTATGTATACACACATATATAATATATGATATAGTAATATATAATATAATAATATTATCTAATATATAATAGTATATATATAATTTGTTTTGAGGTAGGGTTTCACTCTAGTCCAGGCTGACTTGGAATTCACTATGTAGTCCAGGCTGGCCTAGAACTCAGAGATCCTCTTACCTCTGCCTCCTGAGTGCGGGGATTAAAGGTATGTGTCACCACACCTGGCTAGACCATATTTTTGAACAGCTTCCATAGTGTTTCCCATACTGTCTGTGTCAACATATGTTCCTTCCAAGAATGTACAAGGGTCTCCTTGATTCTCATTTTCTGCTTTCAGTAATAGCCACCCGAACAGTGTATTAGTAACTTCTCTTGTTACTGTGGTAAAATACCTGATGAAGGGCCTGGAGCGATGGCTTAGTGGTTAAAGGAGCTTGCTTGCAAGGCCTGACAGTCTGGGTTTAGTTCCCCAGTATCCATGTCAAATCAGATCCACAAAGTGGCACCTGCATCTGGAGCTCATTTGCAGTGGCAGAAGGCCATAGGAGCCCATTCTCTCTCTCTCTCTCTCTCTCTTCCTCTCTGTCTCTATTTCTCTGTTAAATAAATAAGTTTTGTTTTTCAAGATAGGGTCTCGCTCTAGCCCAGGCTGACCTGGAATTCACTATATAGTCTCAGGGTGGCCTTGAACTCAAAGTGATCCTCCTACCTCTGCCTCTCAAGTGCTGGGATTAAAGGCATGCGCTACCACATCCGGCTTAATAAGTAATTGTTTTTTGTTTTTGTTTTTTGAGGTAAGGTCTCAGTCTAGCCCAGGCTGGCCTGGAATTTACTATGTATGTAGTCTCAGGATGACCTCAAACTCAAAGTGATCCTCCCAACCCTGCCTCCCGAGTGCTGGGATTAAAGGCTGCGCCACCACACCCAGCCTAAAATATTTTAAATTAAAAAAAAGCTACCTGACAAACATGACTTAAGGAAGGAAGGGTTTGCTTCAGCTCAGGGATGAGGGCTCAGTCCTTCACAATGGGGAAGGCCCGGCCGCAAGAGTGGCTGGAGCTGGAGCCACAGGAGCACGAGGCACCTGGCCACTATGTCCACTTCAGGAAGCAAAGGGAGAGATGCGTGCTGGTCCCCAGCTGGCCTGAGCCTTTTCCTTTGTTCTTTAGTCCCATTCCCTTGCTCTTGGGTTGCCGCCTCCCGTGTACAGGATGGGTCTTCCTTCCACAAGTCAACCACTCTGCAAATGCCATCATCTATGTGTCTCCTGGCCAACTACAAATCCCATCCAGGTGACAATGAGGTTTGGCCATCCCAGATAGGTTTCAGCTTGGTTTTTCCTGCTGTACTGTCACTGTATATATATGCCTTCATTGGTGAACTGTCCATTCATGCTCTCGGCCTGTTTTAAATTAGCCTGGGCCCTATAAACTCCTTACTGCCTTTGCCCTTTAGCCACCTCCAGTGGGCATGGTGATTCGAGGGACCATAGGTCAGCCGGGAAGGTAATCATACCAAAGACCTTCATAGATTTAAGGAGAACAAATGACAAATGTTGGTTCAACCCTGGCTTCAAAATTTAGCTTTAAGGAAATGCGTAGACAATAATTCCTTTCGGATGTGGAACAGACAATAGATAATGTTAAGGGAATTGTTAATTTCCTTAGATACGATAATGGTGCCGGGGTTGTCAAGAAGAATGTCTTCTTCATTCTTAGGAGATGAATGCTGTGGTGTTCTTAATGTTTATATGGTTCTTCAAAAAAGAAATTAGGGGGCTGGAGAGATGGTTTAGTGGTTAAGGCATTTGCCTGCAAAGCCAAAGGATCCCGGTTCAGTTCTCCAGGACCCACGTAAGCCAGATGCACAAGGGAATGTACACATCTGGAATTCATTTGCAGTGGCTGGAGGCCCTGGTGCACTTTCTCTTCTCTCTCTCTCTCTCTCTCTCCTCTTTCTCTCAAATAAATAAATAAAAAAAATTTTTAAAATTAGGTAAATACTCAAACACATATATAGACAAGAAATATAGAAAAGAATGGCAATACTGTTAAATATAAGTGGTGAGTGTGTAAGTGCTTATCATATGAGACTTTTCATCATTAATGTCTGCTCAAAAATGTTCATTAATAGGGCTGGAGAGATGGCTCTGTGGTTAAGGAACATGCCTTAAAGCCTAATGTCCAGAGTTCAATTCCCCAGTACCTGTGCAAAGCCAAATGCACAAAGTGGTGCATGTGTCTGGAGTTTGTTTGCATCAGTTAGAGGCCTTTAGTGTGCCCACTTCTGTCTCTCGCTCTCTTTTTCTCCACCTCCCTTGCTAGGGGTGGTCCTAGCACTCAGGAGGCAGAGGTAGGAAGATTGCAGTGAGTTTGAGAGTTCGAGGCCAGCCTAAGATACATAGTGAATTCCACGTCAGTCTGGGGTAGAGCTAAACAAACATACAAACTATGTGTGTGTATATATATTCTAGAAATTTTACTTTTGGGTGTACATTCGAAGGAGCGAAAACCAATGTCTTGAAGAGACACCCATACTCCCACATTCAGTACAGCATGGAGACGATGTAAATGCTCATCAATGAGTGGAAAATAATTTAAAGATTGTATTCTTTCTTTCTTTCTTTCTTTCTTTCTTTCTTTCTTTCTTTCCTTCCTTCCTTCCTTCCCTCTCTCTTTCTCTCTCTTTTTCTTTCTTTCTTTCTTTTTTTCTTTCTTAGAGACAGAGAAAGAGAGTGGGGGGAGAATGAGAATGGGTGTGCTAGGGTCTCTAGCTACTGCAAACGAACTCCAGTCGCATGCGCCACCATGTGCATCTGGCTTATGTGGGACCTAGAGAATCAAACCGGGGTCCTTAGGCTTCACAGACATGTGCCTTAACTGCTAAGCCATCTCTCCAGCCCCTGGAAAATACTTTATATGTAACAGTTACATATTATATATAACACAGGCTATCATATGTTCTATACAAAATCTTTTTTTTTTTTTTCGAGGTAGGGTCTCACTCTGACTAACCTGGAATTCACTATGTGGTCCTGGGCTGGTCTCGAATTCATGGTGATCCTCCAACCTCTGCCTCCCGAGTGCTGGGATTAAAGGCGTGCGCCACCACGCCTCGCTTTATGCAATAAACTTTAAGTATATATTCATTTTCAAGCAAAAAGTGAACTTCAGAGACTTGGGAGATGCTTAATAGGTTAAAAAAAGGGGGGGGGGCTGGAGATATGGCTTAGCTGTTAAGGTGCTTGCCTGCAAAGCCAAAGGACCTAGGTTCAATTCCCCAGCACCCACATAAACCAGATGCACAAGGTGGCGCGTGTGTCTGGTGTTCATTTGCAGCGTCTAGAGGCCCTGGCCCATGAATTATCTCTATATATATCTTTTTGTCTGCTTCTCTCTGTCCCTCTCAGATAAATGAATACACAAAACACTTTTTGACAAAGGAAGTAAAGAAGTTCAGTTTGGATCTGAGCACCTATGTAAAAGCCAGGCATGGTGGCGTGTGCCTATAACCCCATCTTTGAGGAGGCACAGAAAGGAGCATTCCTGGAGTTTTCCAGCCAGCGAACCTAGTCTAATCAGTGAATTCCAGGTGCAGTGAGAGACTTTATATACGCATATAAAAACCGGGGAGGGGAACAATTGAAGAAGACTGAGCTAGCCATACACACGTACACACATACATCCACACACATGCATACACACTCGCATACACACCACGTGGACTTCAGAGGAAACGAGAGCCACACAACTGGTCAGGGCAGGTTGGGAGCCTTCAGGCGGGAACTACCACATCAACTCCCCTCGTCCCGAGCAGCGGTAGGTCTTTTCTTACATCTTTCAGAGCTCGGAAACAAAAGCCTTATCAAACTGATTGAGACTGGAAAGCTGCCAATGGTTTGGTCCCTGGAGGTCAAGGATATTTATCAGTTTTGAACAGACGCACAGTTGATCAGTCTTCCAGGAGGCTGTATGTTTGTCACCAGGCATAGGGCCTATGTGACTAAAGCCACACAAAGGGGGATGTTTCTTCCTGTCATTATCCCAGCCATAAACAGTAAATGGAGATAAGCTATCAACAGGAATGTAGTTCACATACTTAAGGCCTCTGTCAAAAGGTGCCCTGTTCTTGGACTACTTTTGACCCCTCCCCCGCCCTCCTATTCTGTGCTGACCTCCCAAGGCCTTTAAGTGCTGATGTAGCATGTGCTGTGTTCTAAGCAATAGCTTCCAAATTCGGCACTGACAGCTGTATGTATTGACGGAACAGATTGCTTGCTTACTTTCTCTCTTGGTTTGATCACTTTTTTTTAAAATCACTTTTGTGTAGACACAAAAGAAGTGTGGTAAGTAGGATATTGGGCCCCCAAGGGACCCACACCCTAATTGGGTAGTTTACATTCTGGTTTTCATCATTATTCCCCGGCGCATAGACACAAGCAGATGTTCCAATTGCCCTGAGGCATCTGGCCTTATGTCCTTTCCAAGGTCCCTTTCCAAAGCCTGATTGATAACATCTGACAATTTCTCCAATTTCTTTTTCATTTTATTTATTTCTTTTAAATTTTAAATATTTTATTTATTTACTTATTTGAGAGAGAGAGAGGAAGAGGCAGAGAGAAAGAGAGAATGGGCCGTCAGGGCGTCCAGCCACTGCAAACCAACTCCAGACGCATGCGCCGCCTTGTGCATCTGGCTTACATGGGTCCTGGGTAATCGAACCAGGGTCCTTAGGCTTCGCAAACAAATGCCTTAACCATTAAGCCATTTCCCCAGCCCTTAATTTTTAATTTTATTATTTAGAGTAAGAGGGAAGGAGAGAGAAAGGCAGATAGACAGAGAGAGAATGGGTGCACTAGGGCCTCCAGACACTGCAAACAAACCCCAGATCCATGCGCCACCGTGTGCAGCTGGCTTATGTGGGTACTGGGGGATCAAACCTGGGTCCTTAGGCTTCATAGGCAAGTGCCTTACCTGCTGAGCCATCTCTCCATCCTTTTCCAATTTCTTGATTTGTTTTTGTGCACAAGATGTCAATCCACACATGTTCCTGTGTTTCTGCTCCCTGCCTTGAGGGCCATAAACTCCAAGCATCATAATACGTAGGAGCCATGAGAAGGGCAAGGACCAGTTCTTCCATATTTCCACTCAACCCTGGCTGGAAATCTTTCATTAAATCCTTGCTATACATGCTCGTAAAAGCTGCTGTCAGTATTTGCTTGTGACGCTCGAACACTTGGCTGAAACATCCCGAACTGCCCACTCATTTCTCCCAAATCCCTTCATTGCTTATGGAGAAAATTTTGTTTGTTTGTTTTGTTTTTCAAGGTAGGGTCTTGCTGTAGTCCAGGCTGACCTGGCATTCACTAGGAAATATGGGCTGGAGAGATGGCTTAGTGGTTAAGGTGCTTGCTTAAGCCTAAGGCCCCAGGTTTGATTTCCCAGAACCCAGATAAGCCAGATGCACATGGTGGCACAGGCATCTGGAGTTAGTTTGCAGTGCCCGGTGGCCCTGAAACACCCATTCTGTCTCTATTTATCTGCCTCTCCACCCCCCCCCCCACCAATAATAAAATTAAAAATTAAAAAAAAATATTTAAAAAAAATTAGGAAATATATTTGATTAAAAACTTTTAAAGGGCTTAGCAGTTAAGGCTCTTGCCTGCCAAGCCTAAGAACACCTGTTTGATCTCCAGGTCCCACAGTTAGCCAGATGTAAAGTGATGCAAGGGCGCCATGTTGCACTTGCCCATAAAGGGGTGTACACGTCTGGAATTCGTTCACAGCTGCTGACAGGCCGCTGGCACACCCATTCTATCTCTCTCTGCCTCTTCTCTCTCTATCTCTCTCTCAAAAAAAAAAACCTTTAAAGATAATTTTTAAATCTTTAAATTTTAAAGATCCCACATCTAAATAATAGGAGCTATAGAAATAGAAAAGAAAAAATGCCAAAGGGAACAACTGACAAAGAGAATGATCTGAGTAAATTTGAAGTAAAATTTCCAAATTGAAAGGCCCACTGGATATAAAGCTTGAAGATAAAAGTAGATTCGCATTCGTGGTGGCACACACCTTTAATCCCAGCACTCGGGAGGCAGAGGTAGGAGGATCGCCATGAGTTCGAGGCCACCCTGAGGCTACCTAGTGAATTCCAGGTCAGCCTGGGCTAGAGTGAGACCCTACCTTGAAAAAAAAAGTAGATCCACATCAAGGCATATCATCAGTACAGAACATTAGATAAAGGGAAAATAAATCTGATCTTCAGGATTTCTAAACATCCTCGGGGGGTGGGGTTTGTGGACAATAGTAAACTGCTAGATACATAAGGTGGGGCATGCACCTGGAGATCATTTGCAGTGACTAGAGGCCCTGGCACATCCATTTTCTCTCTATCAGCCTCTCTCCCTCTCTCTCAAATAAAATAAATAAAAATATTTTTTAAAAAAGAAACCTGAAGATAAGTATGAAAAGAAAGAGTTAAAAGTCTGAGGAGGCGGTGTAGTGGTTAAAGGCATTTGCTTGCAAAGGCTGCTGGCCCAGACTCGATTCCCTAGTGCCCATGTAAAGTCCGAAGCACAAAGTTACATGTGTGTATGGAGTTAGCTTGCAGTAGAAAGGGGTCCGGCGTGCCCATTCCCCCGTCCTCTAATAAATAAATAAAAATATTTTACAAAAGTTAAACTTTCACACACAGTTGAGCTGGACATCGACTTCACTCTTGGTCTGGAAATTAGTCTTATGGACAGATGTAACCTTTGTAAACAAATACTCAACAACGAACCCCAAAATACAAAGATGCTACGGGATTTTTATTTATTTATCTATTTAATTTTGTGTTGTGTTTTGTCCCCATTTTGCCACCATGGCCATGGGCAGATGGTTTGTGGGGGGCAGTGTTCGGCTTTAGGGGGCCTGACTACAGCATTCCCAACAGCCTCAGGCAGCAGCAGGCCAGCACAGTCCTTGTTCCTTGGAAAAAACCTCCTCAAAGAGGGGCTGTGGCGTGAATAAAGCATTCAGGACCTTCACCTTTCGACAGGGTCCCCCCAATAAAAGATGGGGGATGAACACAGAGAACACAGAGAAGGGCTTTGTCTGGGGGAAATAAAAGTTCACTGGCAGAAAGTTCCCTGAGCTTGACTCCCAGTTGCCTCAGGACCCAAGATCCTCGGACAGAAAGTCAGTCCTTTTTTTTTTCCCCCCTCCTTAACTGTTTAAACTCCGAAGCAGGAACAGAGAGCCTAGCCAGCTGGATGTTATTATCAGCGCCATAGGAACTTGAATTCTTTTCTGCCAACACACCGCTGCAGGATTTGGGTGGGTAAGGAAGGGCCTTGGGAACCCCAGCTTTTGGGTCCTTATCCAGTTTAGGAAAGAATTGATAAAATGGACTCTGAGCAGGGTAAATTATGAATCATGAGGTTTATTCTATAGTAGGGTGAATTAAGATCCAGGGAGGAGGTCAGCTGAAAGACTCAATCCAGAGGGCAATTATCCTCCTTGCCTGGCTGGAAAGGGGGTTGGAGAGAATTTCTACCCTAGAGAAATCTGGGGGCAGAGGGCTTTGGAGGAGCGATTACAACCATGTGGAAGAACCAAAAGATCCTTCCACATAAAAAGAAAGACCAGAGAGGATTAAGAAGCAGTGAAGGACTCAGGGACCCAAGAAAAAAACATACATTTCACCCCAAAGCAAGACACATGTCGATTGCTGGCAGAAATCACCCGACCTGGAGCAGCTTTGGGGAAAAAAAAATAGGTTTATTTTGGCTTACAGACTTGAGGGGAAGCTCCATGATGGCAGGGGAAAACGATGGCATGAGCAGAGGGTGGGCATCACCCCTTGGCCAACATAAAGTGGACAACAGCAACAGGAGAGTGTGCCAAACACTGGCAAGGGGACACTGGCTATAACACCCATAAGCCCGCCCCCAACAATCCCCAAATCTCCATCAGCTGGGAACCTAGCATTCGGAACGCCTAAGTCCATGGTGGGGATGACTGAATCCAAGCACCACAACACATGGACGAGGAAAGCAGGAAGGTGAAGTCACAGGAAATGAGGGCGGGGCTTGTAAACATGATTAGGCTCCTTCCTACAGATCAAACATCCACTAGGGATAAGCCTTGTTATCAGATGCAGGTGTGTAAGGGAGAGGCCTGATTGGTTGGTGTGGTAGTTTGAAATGGATGTCCCCCCAATAGATTCAGGAGGTTTATTAAAGCTTGTAACAGGGGCTGGAGACATGGCTTAGCAGTTAAGGCACTTGCCTGCAAAGTCAAAGGACCACCGTTCAATCCTCCAGGACCACGTAAGCCAGATGCACAGAGGTGGCACATGCATCTGGAGTTATTTTAGCAGTGGCTGGAGGCCCTGGTGCTCCCAGTCTCTCATTCTTTCAATCTCTACCTGCCTCTCTTTGTCTCTCAAATAAATAGTAAAATTTTTTTAATATTTTTATTTTTATTTATTTATTTATTTGAGAGAGAGAGAGATACAGAAATAGGCAGGTAGAGAGAGAGAGAGAGAGAGAGAATGGATGCACCAGGGCCTCTAGCCACTGCAAGGAACCCAGATGCATGTGCCCCTTATGCATCTGGCTTATGGGTCCTGGAGAATTAAGCCTCGAACCGGGATCCTTAGGCTTCACAGGCAAGCGTTTAACAACTAAGCCATCTCTCCAGACTAGTAAATTTTTTATTTATTTATTTTTTATTTATTTATTTTTTTAGTTTTTAAGGTAGGGTCTCACTCTGGTCCAGGCTGACCTGGAATTAACTATGTAGTCTCAGGGTGACCTCGAACTCTCAGTGATCCTCCTGCCTCTGCCTCCCGAGTGCTGGGATTAAAGGCGTGTTACCACGCCCGGCATTAAAATATTTAAAAAAAAAAAAAAAAAAAGCTTGTAACTAGGTGTCACAGTGGGTGGGTGGGTTCTAGGTCCAGCCCTAAGGTGTGTTTGGGGACAAATCCGTAATTCCAGCCTAAGATATGCAGAGCAATTTTAAGCTCTGCCTGAGGCTCCTGGAGTGGGCTTGCTTAGGCTGCTGGTGGTGGAATCTCTGCGTGTGGGTCTGTGAAAGGGTGCCAGCTTCTTTTGTCATTATGGAACTTCCCCTAATCTGTAAGCTTCAAATAAATTCTGTTCCTCCCATAAACTGTGCCTGATTTGGAGGTTCCTCCTGGCAACATGAAGCCGACTATGACAGATGGTGCATGCAAGAGGCTGACTCAAAAGGGTCCCCAGACCAGAGGGTAAGGTTTAGAGAGACTTGATTAGATTTAGAGAAGGAAAGAAAATAGAATGAAGAGCTAGTGCCCATGACAAGGCAGGAGGGGGTAATGCCTGGATAGAGGCCCAAATGGGGATCAATTTACAGGTCCTAAAGGGGCTGACCTAGCCAGCCACAATGCCAGCTTCAGGTTTAATCCTTCCAGGAATCTTAATTCTAGGAAAAAGGAACTCTGCCCAGGGGGGGACTCTGATTGTTTATGGAAAAACAGATGGAGAGAACGCTTTTAGGAGACCAGCTTAGAAGCCAGATGACTTCCTGACCTTGCAAAGTGAAGACTTCAAGGGCAGGCTCAAGGTTCAAGGCACAGTTACCCTAAATTGCCTTTCCTTTCTCTGGACTGCCTGTCAGTTGACAACGAGCAGGGAAGGAAGACCCGAGAAATGATGGCCAAGCAGGTTGGGTCTGATCCTGTCTCTCCAAGATGGCTGCCAGTGACAAGCCCAGCAGGAATGCCCCTCAGCTCTGGCTCTTGGGGTCAGCCCTCTGAGTCCATGAACCAGTCACATCTAACTTTTTGAGTCCAAACCCATCAGATGTCTGCTTACACACCTTGAGCCTGACCACAAGGATCACCCTGATGGGATGTCTTATCCACATAAAGGAGGTTGTACATGGCCCAGTCCCACCCTGCCCCCTTTAAAGGCCTGGGACCTGGCCTGATCACCCACTTTAGCCTGTCCCTCCTTCTAGCCTGCCTGCAACCAGAGGGGAATATTTTCTTCACTTGGATAGTTTTCTTTTTTAAAAAGATTTTTAAAAAATTATTTATTTATTACAGTTAGAGAGAAGGGGGACAGAGAGAGAGTGTGAGAATGGGCATGCCAGGGCTTCTAGCCACTGCAAAAGAACTCCAGATAGAGATACCACCATATGCAGTATGGTTATCTTGGGACTTGGAGAATCCAACCCGGGTCCTTAGGCTTCACAGGTATGCACCTTAACCACTAAATGCCATCTCTCCAGCCCCACTTGGATATTTTTCTTTATGCCTTTAAAAAATTATTATATATTTATTTGTTTATTAGAGATAGAAGAAGACAGAGAGATAAAAAGAGAGGGAGAGAGAATGAATTGTCAGGGCCTCCAGCCACTGCAAATGAATTTTTTGTTGTGCACCACCATGTGTTTTTGTTTTTCATGGGATCTGGAGAATCAAACCTGGGTCCTTTGCTTTGCAGGCAAATGTCTTAACCACTAAGCCATCTCTCCAGCCCTTAAATTTTTTTTTTTTTATCAGAGAGAGAGATTAAAGGTGGCACCAGAGCCACTGTAATTGAACTCCAGGCTAATGTGCCATCTTGTGCATGTGTGACCTTGTGCACTTGTGTCACCTTATATATCTGGCTTATGTGGGACCTGGAGAGTTGAACTTGGGTCCTGACCTCCACCAGCCAAGTACCTTAACTGCTAAGCCATCTCTCCAGCCCCCTTCCTGCCTTTTATCAGTGTCATGCTTTGAGGATGTGTATTCGTCAGGGTTCTCTAGAGGAACAGAACCGATAGAATGAATTGTATTAAAAGGAAATTTATTGGGATTAGTTTACGATAGACCAGCGATAGCAGGTTGTAGGCCTGAGAGTCAAGGAACCCGGTAGCTGCTCAGTCCATGAGGCTGGATGCTTAGCAGTCCCAATCCGGCACTGGAGGCATCCTGGAGAGACGCTGCTCTTCAGTCCACGCTGGTCTTCAGTCCATGCTGCCCTTTAGTCCATACCAGAAAGCAGCAAACAGCACAGGCAGCCAGGTAGAAGGAGGGGATCTTTTCCTTTCCTGAGCTTCCTTAGATAAAGCCCCCTCGAGAGGGGCCGCCCACTTTCTTCAGTGAGGCACATGGGGACACTGAAATTCTGATCTACAGCAAGATAAACCTGAGCCCGTGCAGACGTACTGCAGAGATAAACCAACTGATGCTGCGACTTCAGTCACGCATCCCGTGAGGAAAGGTGAAGCTGGACTTTCACACCCACATCTTCAGACTCTCGGCTTTCTAGCTCCTGCTGTGCTGTTTGAGTCTTTGAGCTGGAAGAAATCTTAGACAGCAATACGCTGAATCGGGAATTTAATACTCTCACAAAGCGGTGATTCAGTGTGGATCCAGTGCCAGCTTAACGTTTAGCTGCTATTTAAACGTGTCTAAGGATGTTCCTTTAAATTATGCGGCTACCTGCCTTTTGGTGTAGTCCAGCAGAACTTTCCAGCTGCTCACAGCCCCAGCCAGGGATCGAAAGTAAAGTAGAAAGTTGAGGACTAAATAAATGTCACAGACATTGGGTCTCGTGGTTTCTTCAGAACAAGGCAAATGACCACTGGAGAGAGAACAAGGGCCCTCTGCATTCCGATTACACTTTTGTGGCCAGAAAAAATGGGTGTGAAACCCAGCAGTGCCTGGATAACAAGATAAATCACAGCCTCTCTTTTCATAAGGATCACCTGTTGTTTGCGTCATGGGTGCGATGTAGTGTGATACGGCGTGTGTGTGTGTGTGTGTGTGTGTGTGTGTGTGCGCGCGCGCGTGTGTGCACAAGTGTGGCCCCATGCCCAAGCACAGAGACTAGAGGATGTCCAGGGCTCCCTTCCGCTGTCTGTCTGCTTGTTTCCTTGACATAGAGTCTCTGCTGATTCCAGAATTGGGGGCTCTTTCACCAGCCCCACCATTCTCAGTCTCTGCTCCCTCAACCTCGCAATGGGCTGGTGTTACAGACAAACATGGCCGTGCCCAGTTACCTACGTGGTGTTAGGAGCGATAGGTAAGAGTATAGGAGACTGACCAGAAATGGGCTGCGTTCTGATATGCAAATGAGCTAACCCTAAGGTGGCTATCAGCAGCCAGGATGACTGAGAAAAATGGGTATAAAACCCCAGCCAGTGAGCTGGAAGGATGGCTTAGCGATTAAGGCGTTTGCCTACAAAGCCAAAGGACCCAGGTTCAATTCTCCAGGTCTCTGTCCCTCTCAGATAAATGAATACACAAAACACTTTTGACAAAGGAAGTAAAGAAGTTCAGTTTGGATCTGAGCACCTATGTAAAAGCCAGGCATGGTGGCGTGTGCCTATAACCCCATCTTTGAGGAGGCACAGAAAGGAGCATTCCTGGAGTTTTCCAGCCAGCGAACCTAGTCTAATCAGTGAATTCCAGGTGCAGTGAGAGACTTTATATACGCATATAAAAACCGGGGAGGGGAGCAATTGAAGAAGACTGAGCTAGCCATACACACGTACACACATACATCCACACACATGCATACACACTCGCATACACACCACGTGGACTTCAGAGGAAACGAGAGCCACACAACTGGTCAGGGCAGGTTGGGAGCCTTCAGGCGGGAACTACCACATCAACTCCCCTCGTCCCGAGCAGGGGTAGGTCTTTTCTTACATCTTTCAGAGCTCGGAAACAAAAGCCTTATCAAACTGATTGAGACTGGAAAGCTGCCAATGGCTTGGTCCCTGGCGGTCAAGGATATTTATCAGTTTTGAACAGACGCACAGTTGATCAGTCTTCCAGGAGGCTGTATGTTTGTCACCAGGCATAGGGCCTATGTGACTAAAGCCACACAAAGGGGGATGTTTCTTCCTGTCATTATCCCAGCCATAAACAGTAAATGGAGATAAGCTATCAACAGGAATGTAGTTCACATACTTAAGGCCTCTGTCAAAAAGTGCCCTGTTCTTGGACTACTTTTGACCCCTCCCCCGCCCTCCTATTCTGTGCTGACCTCCCAAGGCCTTTAAGTGCTGATGTAGCATGTGCTGTGTTCTAAGCAATAGCTTCCAAATTCGGCACTGACAGCTGTATGTATTGACGGAACAGATTGCTTGCTTACTTTCTCTCTTGGTTTGATCACTTTTTTTTAAAATCACTTTTGTGTAGACACAAAAGAAGTGTGGTAAGTAGGATATTGGGCCCCCAAGGGACCCACACCCTAATTGGGTAGTTTACATTCTGGTTTTCATCATTATTCCCCGGCGCATAGACACAAGCAGATGTTCCAATTGCCCTGAGGCATCTGGCCTTATGTCCTTTCCAAGGTCCCTTTCCAAAGCCTGATTGATAACATCTGACAATTTCTCCAATTTCTTTTTCATTTTATTTATTTCTTTTAAATTTTAAATATTTTATTTATTTACTTATTTGAGAGAGAGAGAGGAAGAGGCAGAGAGAAAGAGAGAACGGGCCGTCAGGGCGTCCAGCCACTGCAAACCAACTCCAGACGCATGCGCCGCCTTGTGCATCTGGCTTACATGGGTCCTGGGTAATCGAACCAGGGTCCTTAGGCTTCGCAAACAAATGCCTTAACCGTTAAGCCATTTCCCCAGCCCTTAATTTTTAATTTTATTATTTAGAGTAAGAGGGAAGGAGAGAGAAAGGCAGATAGACAGAGAGAGAATGGGTGCACTAGGGCCTCCAGACACTGCAAACAAACCCCAGATCCATGCGCCACCTTGTGCAGCTGGCTTATGTGGGTACTGGGGGATCAAACCTGGGTCCTTAGGCTTCATAGGCAAGTGCCTTACCTGCTGAGCCATCTCTCCATCCTTTTCCAATTTCTTGATTTGTTTTTGTGCACAAGATGTCAATCCACACATGTTCCTGTGTTTCTGCTCCTGCCTTGAGGGCCATAAACTCCAAGCATCATAATACGTAGGAGCCATGAGAAGGGCAAGGACCAGTTCTTCCATATTTCCACTCAACCCTGGCTGGAAATCTTTCATTAAATCCTTGCTATACATGCTCGTAAAAGCTGCTGTCAGTATTTGCTTGTGACGCCGAACACTTGGCTGAAACATCCCGAACTGCCCACTCATTTCTCCCAAATCCCTTCATTGCTTATGGAGAAAATTTTGTTTGTTTGTTTTGTTTTTCAAGGTAGGGTCTTGCTGTAGTCCAGGCTGACCTGGCATTCACTAGGAAATATGGGCTGGAGAGATGGCTTAGTGGTTAAGGTGCTTGCTTAAGCCTAAGGCCCCAGGTTTGATTTCCCAGAACCCAGATAAGCCAGATGCACATGGTGGCACAGGCATCTGGAGTTAGTTTGCAGTGCCCAGTGGCCCTGAAACACCCATTCTGTCTCTATCTATCTGCCTCTCCACCCCCCCCCCCCCAATAATAAAATTAAAAATTAAAAAAAAATATTTAAAAAAAATTAGGAAATATATTTGATTAAAAACTTTTAAAGGGCTGGAGAGATGGCTTAGCAGTTAAGGCTCTTGCCTGCCAAGCCTAAGAACACCTGTTTGATCTCCAGGTCCCACAGTTAGCCAGACGTAAAGTGATGCAAGGGCGCCATGTTGCACTTGCCCATAAAGGGGTGTACACGTCTGGAATTCGTTCACAGCTGCTGACAGGCCGCTGGCACACCCATTCTATCTCTCTCTGCCTCTTCTCTCTCTATCTCTCTCTCTCAAAAAAAAAAACCACCTTTAAAGATAATTTTTAAATCTTTAAATTTTAAAGATCCCACATCTAAATAATAGGAGCTATAGAAATAGAAAAGAAAAAATGCCAAAGGGAACAACTGACAAAGAGAATGATCTGAGTAAATTTGAAGTAAAATTTCCAAATTGAAAGGCCCACTGGATATAAAGCTTGAAGATAAAAGTAGATTCGCATTCGTGGTGGCACACACCTTTAATCCCAGCACTCGGGAGGCAGAGGTAGGAGGATCACCGTGAGTTCGAGGCCACCCTGAGGCTACCTAGTGAATTCCAGGTCAGCCTGGGCTAGAGTGAGACCCTACCTTGAAAAAAAAAGTAGATCCACATCAAGGCATATCATCAGTACAGAACATTAGATAAAGGGAAAATAAATCTGATCTTCAGGATTTCTAAACATCCTCGGGGGGTGGGGTTTGTGGACAATAGTAAACTGCTAGATACATAAGGTGGGGCATGCACCTGGAGATCATTTGCAGTGGCTAGAAGCCCTGGCACATCCATTTTCTCTCTATCAGCCTCTCTCCCTCTCTCTCAAATAAAATAAATAAAAATATTTTTGAAAAATGAAAGAAAGAAACCTGAAGATAAGTATGAAAAGAAAGAGTTAAAAGTCTGAGGAGGCGGTGTAGTGGTTAAAGGCATTTGCTTGCAAAGGCTGCTGGCCCAGACTCGATTCCCTAGTGCCCATGTAAAGTCCGATGCACAAAGTTACACGTGTGTATGGAGTTAGCTTGCAGTAGAAAGGGGTCTGGCGTGCCCATTCCCCCGTCCTCTAATAAATAAAAATACTTTACAAAAGTTAAACTTTCTCACGTGGTTGCCTCTAAGAGCTACAGTGGGCTGGACATCGACTTCACTCTTGGTCTGGAAATTAGTCTTATGGACAGATGTAACCTTTGTAAACAAATACTCAACAACGAACCCCAAAATACAAAGATGCTACGGGATTTTTATTTATTTATCTATTTAATTTTGTGTTGTGTTTTGTCCCCATTTTGCCACCATGGCCATGGGCAGATGGTTTGTGGGGGGCAGTGTTCGGCTTTAGGGGGCCTGACTACAACATTCCCAACAGCCTCAGGCAGCAGCAGGCCAACACAGTCCTTGTTCCTTGGAAAAAACCTCCTCAAAGAGGGGCTGTGGCGTGAATAAAGCATTCAGGACCTTCACCTTTCGACAGGGTCCCCCCAATAAAAGATGGGGGATGAACACAGAGAACACAGAGAAGGGCTTTGTCTGGGGGAAATAAAAGTTCACTGGCAGAAAGTTCCCTGAGCTTGACTCCCAGTTGCCTCAGGACCCAAGATCCTCGGACAGAAAGTCAGTCCTTTTTTTTTTTTTTTTCCCCCTCCTTAACTGTTTAAACTCCGAAGCAGGAACAGAGAGCCTAGCCAGCTGGATGTTATTATCAGCGCCATAGGAACTTGAATTCTTTTCTACCTACACACCGCTGCAGGATTTGGGTGGGTAAGGAAGGGCCTTGGGAACCCCAGCTTTTGGGTCCTTATCCAGTTTAGGAAAGAATTGATAAAACGGACTCTGAGCAGGGTAAATTATGAATCATGAGGCTTATTCTATAGTAGGGTGAATTAAGATCCAGGGAGGAGGTCAGCTGAAAGACTCAATCCAGAGGGCAATTGTCCTCCTTGCCTGGCTGGAAAGGGAGGGGGGTTGGAGAGAATTTCTACCCTAGAGAAATCTGGGGGGGCAGAGGGGGAGAGGGCTTTGGAGGAGGCGATTACAACCATGTGGAAGAACCAAAAGATCCTTCCACATAAAAAGAAAGACCAGAGAGGATTAAGAAGCAGTGAAGGACTCAGGGACCCAAGAAAAAAAACATACATTTCACCCCAAAGCAAGACACATGTCGCATTGCTGGCAGAAATCACCCGACCTGGAGCAGCTTTGGGGAAAAAAAAATAGGTTTATTTTGGCTTACAGACTTGAGGGGAAGCTCCATGAAGGCAGGGGAAAACGATGGCATGAGCAGAGGGTGGGCATCACCCCTTGGCCAACATAAAGTGGACAACAGCAACAGAAGAGTGTGCCAAACACTGGCAAGGGGACGCTGGCTATAACACCCATAAGCCCACCCCCAACAATCCCCAAATCTCCATCAGCTGGGAACCTAGCATTCGGAACACCTAAGTCCATGGTGGGGACAACTGAATCCAAGCACCACAACACATGGACGAGGAAAGCAGGAAGGTGAAGTCACAGGAAATAGGGGCGGGGCCTATAAACATGATTAGGCTCCTTCCTACAGATCAAACATCCACTAGGGATAAGCCTTGTTGTCAGATGCAGGTGTGTAAGGGAGAGGCCTGATTGGTTGGTGTGGTAGTTTGAAATGGATGTCCCCCCAATAGATTCAGGAGGTTTATTAAAGCTTGTAACCAGGGGCTGGAGACATGGCTTAGCAGTTAAGGCACTTGCCTGCAAAGTCAAAGGACCACCGTTCAATCCTCCAGGACCCACGTAAGCCAGATGCACAAGGTGGCACATGCATCTGGAGTTCGTTTGCAGTGGCTGGAGGCCCTGGTGCTCCCAGTCTCTCATTCTTTCAATCTCTACCTGCCTCTCTTTGTCTCTCAAATAAATAGTAAAATATTTTTTTAATATTTTTATTTTTATTTATTTATTTATTTGAGAGAGAGAGAGAGATACAGAAATAGGCAGGTAGAGAGAGAGAGAGAGAGAGAGAGAATGGATGCACCAGGGCCTCTAGCCACTGCAAACGAACTCCAGATGCATGTGCCCCCTTATGCATCTGGCTTATGTGGGTCCTGGAGAATTAAGCCTCGAACCGGGATCCTTAGGCTTCACAGGCAAGCGTTTAACAACTAAGCCATCTCTCCAGACTAGTAAATTTTTTATTTATTTATTTTTTATTTATTTATTTTTTTAGTTTTTCGAGGTAGGGTCTCACTCTGGTCCAGGCTGACCTGGAATTAACTATGTAGTCTCAGGGTGACCTCGAACTCTCAGTGATCCTCCTGCCTCTGCCTCCCGAGTGCTGGGATTAAAGGCGTGCGCTACCACGCCCGGCATTAAAATATTTAAAAAAAAAAAAAAAAAAAAGCTTGTAACTAGGTGTCACAGTGGGTGGGTGGGTTCTAGGGTCCAGCCCTAAGGTGTGTTTGGGGACAAATCCGTAATTCCAGCCTAAGATATGCAGAGCACTTGAGCTCTGCCTGAGGCTCCTGGAGTGGGCTTGCTTAGGCTGCTGGTGGTGGAATCTCTGCGTGTGGGTCTGTGAAAGGGTGCCAGCTTCTTTTGTCATTATGGAACTTCCCCCGATCTGTAAGCTTCAAATAAATTCTATTCCTCCCATAAACTGTGCCTGATTTGGAGGTTCCTCCTGGCAACATGAAGCCGACTATGACAGATGGTGCATGCAAGAGGCTGACTCAAAAGGGTCCCCAGACCAGAGGGTAAGGTTTAGAGAGACTTGATTAGATTTAGAGAAGGAAAGAAAATAGAATGAAGAGCTAGTGCCCATGACAAGGCAGGAGGGGGTAATGCCTACCTAGAGGCCCAAATGGGGATCAATTTACAGGTCCTAAAGGGGGGCTGACCTAGCCAGCCACAATGCCAGCTTCAGGTTTAATCCTTCCAGGAATCTTAATTCTAGGAAAAAGGAACTCTGCCCAGGGAGGGACTCTGATTGTTTATGGAAAAACAGATGGAGAGAACGCTTTTAGGAGACCAGCTTAGAAGCCAGATGACTTCCCTGACCTTGCAAAGTGAAGACTTCAAGGGCAGGCTCAAGGTTCAAGGCACAGTTACCCTAAATTGCCCGAAACCCAGATGGACTGCCTGTCAGTTGACAACGAGCAGGGGAAGGAAGACCCGAGAAATGATGGCCAAGCAGGTTGGGTCTGATCCTGTCTCTCCAAGATGGCTGCCAGTGACAAGCCCAGCAGGAATGCCCCTCAGCTCTGGCTCTTGGGGTCAGCCCTCTGAGTCCATGAACCAGTCACATCTAACTCTTTGAGTCCAAACCCATCAGGTGTCTGCTTACACACCTTGAGCCTGACCACAAGGATCACCCTGATGGGATGTCTTATCCACATAAAGGAGGTTGTACATGGCCCAGTCCCACCCTGCCCCCTTTCCTTTGCCTGGGACCTGGCCTGATCACCCACTTTAGCCTGTCCCTCCTTCCAGTCTGCCTGCAACCAGAGGGGAATATTTTCTTCACTTGGATAGTTTTCTCTTTTTTAAAAATTTTTTTAAAAATTATTTATTTATTACAGTTAGAGAGAGGGGGAGACAGAGAGAGTGTGAGAATGGGCATGCCAGGGCTTCTAGCCACTGCAAAAGAACTCCAGACGTATATACCACCATATGCATATGGCTTACGTGGGACTTGGAGAATCCAACCCGGGTCCTTAGGCTTCACAGGTATGCACCTTAACCACTAAGCCATCTCTCCAGCCCCACTTGGATATTTTTCTTTATGCCTTTAAAAAAATTATTACATATTTATTTGTTTATTAGAGATAGAAGAAGACAGAGAGAGATAAAGAGAGAGGGAGAGAGAGTGAATGTGTCAGGGCCTCCAGCCACTGCAAATGAACTCCACATGCATGCACCACCATGTGAATCTGGCTTACATGGGATCTGGAGAATCAAACCTGGGTCCTTTTGCTTTGCAGGCAAATGTCTTAACCACTAAGCCATCTCTCCAGCCCTTAAAATTTTTTTTATCAGAGAGAGAGAGAATTGGCACCAGAGCCACTGTAATTGAACTCCAGGCTAATGTGCCATCTTGTGCATGTGTGACCTTGTGCACTTGTGTCACCTTATATATCTGGCTTATGTGGGACCTGGAGAGTTGAACTTGGGTCCTTAGACTTCGCAGGCAAGTACCTTAACTGCTAAGCCATCTCTCCAGCCCCCTTCCTGCCTTTTATCAGTGTCATGCTTTGAGGATGTGTATTCGTCAGGGTTCTCTAGAGGAACAGAACCGATAGAATGAATTGTATTAAAAGGAAATTTATTGGGATTAGTTTACGATAGACCAGCGATAGCAGGTTGTAGGCCTGAGAGTCAAGGAACCCGGTAGCTGCTCAGTCCATGAGGCTGGATGCTTAGCAGTCCCAATCCGGCACTGGAGGCATCCTGGAGAGACGCTGCTCTTCAGTCCACGCTGGTCTTCAGTCCATGCTGCCCTTTAGTCCATACCAGAAAGCAGCAAACAGCACAGGCAGCCAGGTAGAAGGAGGGGATCTTTTCCTTTCCTGAGCTTCCTTAGATAAAGCCCCCCCTCGAGAGGGGCCGCCCACTCTTTCTTCAGTGAGGCACATGGGGACACTGAAATTCTGATCTACAGCAAGATAAACCTGAGCCCGTGCAGACGTACTGCAGAGATAAACCAACTGATGCTGCGACTTCAGTCACGCATCCCGTGAGGAAAGGTGAAGCTGGACTTTCACACCCACATCTTCAGACTCTCGGCTTTCTAGCTCCTGCTGTGCTGTTTGAGTCTTTGAGCTGGAAGAAATCTTAGACAGCAATACGCTGAATCGGGAATTTAATACTCTCACAAAGCGGTGATTCAGTGTGGATCCAGTGCCAGCTTAACGTTTAGCTGCTATTTAAACGTGTCTAAGGATGTTCCTTTAAATTATGCGGCTACCTGCCTTTTGGTGTAGTCCAGCAGAACTTTCCAGCTGCTCACAGCCCCAGCCAGGGATCGAAAGTAAAGTAGAAAGTTGAGGACTAAATAAATGTCACAGACATTGGGTCTCGTGGTTTCTTCAGAACAAGGCAAATGACCACTGGAGAGAGAACAAGGGCCCTCTGCATTCCGATTACACTTTTGTGGCCAGAAAAATGGGTGTGAAACCCAGCAGTGCCTGGATAACAAGATAAATCACAGCCTCTCTTTTCATAAGGATCACCTGTTGTTTGCGTCATGGGTGTGATGTAGTGTGATACGGCGTGTGTGTGTGTGTGTGTGTGTGTGCGCGCGCGCGTGTGCACAAGTGAGGCCCCATGCCCAAGCACAGAGACTAGAGGATGTCCAGGGCTCCCTTCCGCTGTCTGTCTGCTTGTTTCTTTGACATGGAGTCTCTCTGCTGATTCCAGAATTGGGGGCTCTTTCACCAGCCCCCACCATTCTCCAGTCTCTGCTCCCTCAACCTCGCAATGGGCTGGTGTTACAGACAAACATGGCCGTACCCAGTTACCTATGTGGTGTTGGAGCGATAGGTAAGAGTATAGGAGACTGACCAGAAATGGGCTGCGTTCTGATATGCAAATGAGCTAACCCTAAGGTGGCTATCAGTAGCCAGGATGACTGAGAAAAAATGGGTATAAAAACCCCAGCCAGTGAGCTGGAAGGATGGCTTAGCGATTAAGGCGTTTGCCTACAAAGCCAAAGGACCCAGGTTCAATTCTCCAGGACCCAAGTAAGCCAGATGCACAAGGGTTTATTTATTTATTTATTTGACAGAGAGAGAGAGAGAGAGAGAGAATGGGTGCTCCAGGGCCTCCAGCCACTGCAAACAACCCCTGATATGTGGTCCCCTTGTGCATCTGGCTTATGTGGGACCTGGAGAATCGAACTGGGGTCTTTAGGCTTCATAGGCATGTGCCTTAACCACCAAGCCATCTCTCCAGCCTGGGTTTTGTTTCTTAACACACCATCAGCCTTTTTTGAGACAGGGCCTCTTATTGGCCCAGAGGCCACCTAATCACACTAGACTGGATGACCAATGAGTGCCAAGGATTCTCCTATCTCTGCCTGCCTGGCACTGGGATTACAGACGTGTACCACCACACCCGACTTGGTTAAATGTGGTTTGTAAATCAGTCTGTCTGTCTGCATGTATGTGCTTGTGGACATGCACATGCCGCATTGCACGCATGGAGGTCTGAGGACAACCTCAGAGTGTTTTCTGTTTTCCTCTCTTTCCATTTTGCTTGTGACAAGGTTTCTCTTATTGTTTTTCCCTTTTACCACTTTGCATGTGCCAGTCTAGCTGGCCTGTGAGCCTCCAGATCTCCCGGCTCTGCCTCCCGTTGCTGTAGGCACATTGGGATCACAGGTGCTTGCTCCGCTTTGCATCTGGCTTCAAACCAGGGCCAACACGCTTGCAAACAAGTACTTTGAACTGCCGAGCCATCTCCCCAGCACTGTGTTTTATTCATTTTATTTCATTTTATTTATTTTATTTTTTTTTGGTTTTGCGAAGTAGGGTCTCACTCTGGTCCAGGCTGACCTGGAATTCACTATGTAGTCTCAGGGTGGCCTCGAACTCTCGGCAATCCTCCTACCTCTGCCTCCCGAGTGCTGGGATTAAAGGCGTGCGCCACCACGCCCGGCTCTTTATTCATTTTTTTAAACGTGGTTTCTGGGGATTGATTCAGGTCCACATGCTTATAAAGCAATCACTTTACCAATTGAGACATCTTTCCACTTAGAGTCTAAGTGGTGGAAATATTTACTCCTTCTGTTAATTTGTACAACCTTTTGGAAATTTTCTTGGGGATCACTGTGCAGGAAGCATCAAGTATGTCCAGTCAGTTTCATTCCCCAGTTTTGCTAATACTTGACGGTGACAAGTGATGAGGAGTCAACAGTCCAGTTACTGCAGGAGGGGAAGCTAGTGCCTGTCACAGCTGAAAACCCTCAATCTGAGTCACTGTATTAGCATTTAAGCTTCCTTAAGAATCTAGCTAAGGCTGGGAGTGGTGGCACATGCCTTTAATCCCAGCACTCGGGAAGCAGAGGGTAGGAGGATCACCGCGAATTCAAGGCCACCCTGAGACTACAGAGTGAATTCCAGGTCAGCCTGTGCTAGAGCAAGACCCTACCTCGAAAAACAAAACAACAACAACAACAACAACAAAAATCCAGCTAATTTCTCTCAATGAAAGTGGATCACTCTGCTTCGAATAGTCTCTATAACTGGATAGAAATGGTAGGGAAAGCTTTATTTCTTGAAAACATTTTTATTTGTTTATTTGGGAGGGAGATAGAGACAATATGGATGTGCCACCTTGTGCGTCTGGCTTTACATGGGTACTGGGGAATCAAACCCAGGCTGTTAGGCTTTTTAAGCCAGCATCTTTAACCTCTGAGCCATCTCTTCAGCCCCAAGAGCAGCTTTAAACAGGGACACAGGCACCATGATGCTGGAGGCTCTGCTGTTGCTTTCATTTTTCACGTTGCTTTATTTAATTGTATTAATTGTATTTTGCATTGGATAACCACGTTTTTTTTAGTTCAAACCACTAAGTGACTCAGTATCCCTTACTATTTATAAAGGCAAAGTTCCGTTCTTGTTCTCTGTCTTCTACCCACCCCCAAACCACCGACAGAACACTGATTAAATTAGCCTCTATTCAAGGGTACGCACACGGCCATACCATTTTGAGGTCAATTATAATCAAGCAGAAACCTCAGATGGGACAACCATGTTAATACTTCGTCCATCTGCGCCTGTCCTCTCTAGATCAATCCAAATGCAATTTCTTGGCACTAGGTTCACTGTTGGTTGAACAAATAAGTTGTATTTTTGTAACAAACCCTAGATCCAGGAACATCTATTTTTACCAAGAAAAACACAGACACATTAAAAAACAAAACTGGATTAGTTCTGGTTTTAGGAGTCAAGAAGAGGTAGCTGGGGGTTGGGGCTGTTTAACTGACTGTGGTCCATTTTATTGGCTGAAATACACATAGGTATTTAGGGTTATGAAATGCAAAATGACTTTTTATTTGTTTGTTTGTTTTAAAATTTTTTAAAATTATTTATTTATTTGCAAGCAGAGAGAGAGATAGAAGAGCGGCAGACAGAGAGAGAATGGGCGTGCCAGGGCCTCTAGCCACTGCAAACGAACTCCAGATGCATGTGCCCCTTTGTGCATCTGGCTTATGTGGGTCCTGGAGAATCGAACCGGGATCCTTTGGCTTCACAGGCAAGTGCCTTAGCCGCTAAGCCATCTCTCCAGCCCTGTTTGTTTTGAGGTGGAGTCTTGCTGTAGACCAGGCTGACCTGGAATTCACTATGTAGTCCTAGGGTGGCCTCAAACTCACAGTGATCCCCTCCTACCTCTGCCTCCCGAGTGCTGATATTAAAGGCGTGCAACACCAGCTCAGACACAAAATGGCTTTTCTTACCTGCAGATGCTTTTATTGTTTTGGAGTGGAATGGTGTTAAAGAGAGAAAAGGGAACCAACACATTAACGCCTTTGGCACTGGACACCCAACAGTGACATCCAGGTGTCTCTGCACAAAAATAAAAATAGGGTCCTGAGATGTCTTCTGCACACTGGTTTTGTGGAACCCAGCACTCTGGGGAAAGAGACTTGCCTTGGGCTGCTGACCAAAGGCAGAAATATGCCTATCCCTTCCCTCAAGTTCATGTGCGGGATTTTGACTGATTACCAGTGGAGGCCACGCCCACCCAGCATTGATATGGGTTTCTGGGGATCTAAACACCTGTCCTCACACTAGAAAAGAAAGTACTTGCACTGGCGAGATGGCTTAATGGTTAAGGCGCTTGTCTGCGAAGCCTAAGGACCCAGGTTCTATTCCCCAGTACCGACAGAAGCCAGCTTACACATAGTGGTGCATGCGTCTGGAGTTCATCTGCAGTGGCTAGAGACCCTGGTCCATCCATTCTCTCTATCTGCCTCTTTCTCTCTCTCTCTCTCAAATAAATAAATAAATAAATAAATAAATAAATAAATTTTTAAAAAGAAAAGTAAGTACTTTATCCATTGAGCCAGATCCCCAGCCCCTTAATGTACACTCGCGACAGACTGAAAGCAACACTGTTTTCTCCAGTTCAGGCACAGAGGCTGTAAGTGACACAGCTAGCCATGCATCCCTCATTAGAGAGACTCCTCCCTTCTGTCCCCACACAGCCTGCTCAGTGGGCCCTGGTCCTTCCTTAGCCCGGGAGCTGAGAACATTCTTCGTTCAGCCAGCTCCCAGGAGCAGGCCCACAGCCACAAGTAAGGGCGGAGAGAGGAGCGAGGCTGAGGGGAAGAGGCAACCTCAGAGGCTCAGAGATGCCCCTGTGTCTCTTTTATCTCGTTGTTTTGGCTTCTCATTGGTGAAGCAAATGAAGGCAGCAGTGAAGCCCTTGTGGGGGAGATGTTATGACCGGGACGTTTGCAGCTCTGGTGGGCTTTCACTGACATACAATTTGAAGAGTGCTGGGCTCAGAGGATGAGCCTTCCTTAGAGTGTCTAAATATTGCCTTCTTCTTGATTTGAAGATGAGGCTGAGCAGACATTCTTGCTGGTATCCCGGGATCCTTACCTAATGAGAAGAAACAAAGCTTTAATACTTTTTTAAAAATATATTTTATTTATATTATTTGAGAAAGAGGCAGAGAGAGAGAGAGAGCAAGAGAGAGAGAATAGGTGCACTAGGGCCTCCAGCCACTGCAAATGAACTCCAGACCCATGCGCCCCTTGTGCATCTAACTTACATGGGTCCCAGAGAACCGAACTGGGGTCCTTTGGCTTCACAGGCAAGTGCCTTAACCACTAAGCCATCTCTCCAGCCCACAAAACTTTAATACTTAACAGCCATGGTTCAGAACTACTATGTTGGGGTCACTGGAGGGCTTAGGGTGTTTGGTTTTCACCAAGCTTCAAAGAATAACATAAAGCTGACCCACCTGGGCCATGGAGAGACAGAGAGGGAATAGAATACAAAGGGAGAAATCCAGACAAGGGGCCAGAACACAGAACAGAATTAAGTGGACAGAGGCAAGGACCAGGTGAGGGCATTAGTTCATGAAACAGTCCACTTGCTGGACCCTGCTGCTGTGGAAGAGGAATGGGGAGGCCGCTCTTCCTTACTAAGTCCACTAAGTCCCTGGATGTCTTGGTCAGCTTTCTGTTGCTGTGACAAACGATCTGAGACAGACCACTTGTGGTGGTTGGATTCAGGCATTCCCCATAAACTTAGGTGTCTGAACACTAGGTTCCTCAGCTGGTGGAGATTTGGGAATCAACACCCCCTGGAGGCAGTGTATTGTTGGGGGTGGGAAAATGGGTGTTATAGCCAGCTTCCCCTTGCCAGTGTTGGGCACACTCTCCTGTTGCTGTTGGCCACCTGATGTTGGCCAGCAAGTGATGTCCACTCTCTGCTCATGCCATCATTTTCCCCTGCCATCACGGAGCTTCCTCTTAAGTCTGAAACCAAAATATCCCCCCCCCTTTTTCCCCACAAGCTGCTCTTGGTTGGGTGTTTTCTTACCAGTAAGGGAATCGAACCTTCAGCCCACAAGTCCAAACTATGAGCATTTGCTTTGCTGAGCTATGGGGCTCCGTTTTTTACTCCCAAGGACTTCTCTCTTCATAGTTCCTTCATGACAGAACTCAGAGAAGGGGCTGCCATTTCCTCCATGGTACGACATGGAGATGACACGCAAAGGAGACCTCAAAGCAACAGGGCGCTCAGGAATTCTCAGGATTTCGCAGGTGAACACCAGTTATAGTTTTGGGAGGTTGGGGTTGGGTTCGTCTTGTGTCTCATGGGAGTATCTCATGGCAGGGGCAGCGCAATGACAGCAGGGTATGCAGAAGGAAGCGCAGGAGGGGACATGAGCCTTTCTCTCCTGATAGTCACCTAACACTAGGCCTCGCACACTTTTGCTTCAGAAAACATCTGACACAATTTTGAAATAACTGTGTGCTTATATAATGATAAAATGAGTCAAGTATCTGAGTTTGAATCCTAGTTTTTTTAAAATATATTTTATTTATTTGAGAGGGAGAGAGAAGGGGGGGGAAGAATGGGTGTGCCAGTGTAGGGAGCCGTTAACAGTCGCCATTACAAGATGGCGCTGGCTTCCTGCCTGCCATGTGGTAAACAACTCCATATTTGGCATGAGTCCTGGCGCTACTAGTTGTACAATCTGCGCATGGTCATGACGAGCTTGTTCTCAGCCTATCCCGAGGCATATGCTTGTGGCGTCAATCCTGCGGCCAATCACTTGTGTGCACGAAGGCTTGAACCGTATAAAAGTTGCAGCAAGGCAGTGCTCGGGGCCCTCCGCCATCAGCTCATCTGTTAACCAAGTGCTCTCCAATAAAGTGTGATACAAGAAGGATTCTCGTTTGTGGCCGTTCCTTTCCTGCTGGTTGGGAAGGGACGCTGCAAAGTGGTGCCGAAAGCCCGGGACGCCGGGTGTCTTGCGGTCGCCAGGCGGAGGGCCGAAGAGGATTCAGAACTTGACACACGGAGAGGTAGACGTCGGTAAGTCATCCCCGGCTTTGTTCTCTGATGGATTTTCGACTGACCCTGGCTTTCCTCGCCTGTTTTTGCCTGTTTTGTTTGGGGTTTTATCTCTGCTTCTGTCTATTTGCGTTCATCATGGGCAACTTTCATGGAGAGCGTCTGTGGCCATTGAACACTTTTCTGGGCTGATTAAAGCTCTATTGAAACAACGTGATATTCAGATTTCTACAGTAACCATCAGGCGGATTCTTAGAGATATGGATTCAACAGCCCCTTGGTTTGCGGCTTCAGGATCCCTTACACTCCCCCCTCCTGGGAGAAGTTGGGGCGTGACCTGCGACAGGCAGAACAGGAAGGAAGTTTAGGGAAGGGCACATTACCGTTTTGGCGACTGGTTCATTCTTGTCTCAATAGCGGTAAACATGCGGAAATAATTGGGGAGGGGCAAAGAGCTTTAGCCCAACATCAGGACAGTCTTTCAGAGTCAGATACTAGCGGGGACTCACATGCTAGGCCTAGGAAGAAACAAAAGGGAAAAATAGGATCCAGTCAAAAAGGAGAGGACAAGGAGAAAAGTTTACAAGAAGAGCGCTCGAGTAAAACATCTAAAAGAAAAAGTAAAAATTCAGAATCAAAACAAAAAAATGAGGAGGAGCCGGAGCTTTCAGGGAAAAAAAGAAAAAGAAAAAAAAAAAAAAAAGGTTTAGCCAATTGCATTTAACCCCTAATGTCCCACGCCCTCCGGCGTATAATCCTACTGAAGGTGTTCTTTGGAGCTGTCAGGCTGTTTGTGCTTGCGGTTCACGCCCACAATTTGAATGACTACCCACAAAAAGGGTAAAGGCAAGTTTTCCGGTAGAGAGACGATAAGGTCCCATAGCAAAATGGGCAATACATCTTCCAGTATTAGGGTTAAAGTAAGGTTTCCTTAGAGGAAACGCAGTGAGAAGATTTCTTAAGAATGATAGCCGGCCAATTAATGTATATTTGTTCATGTGTCTTATTAGTGTATAAAAGTTGGTTAACCTCATGTGGTGTATTTGTGTTGTAGTGTGTCTAGTCATATTACATAGGGCAAACGAGAATGATTCAGAAGCAGTTAAAAAAAAAAAAATTTTAGAGGAAGTGAGAAGAGCGCTCTGAGTAAAACATCTAAAAGAAAAAGTAAGGTTCCTGAATAAACTGTTGAAAGAAGAGTCCGAAGAGGGACTCAGAACTTTCTGCAGTCAGGGCAGTGCACTGGTAAGTTCCCAGGTAAGGTGGGAATCCAAACAAAGCGGGGAATTTTGCTCCTCTCTTCAAGTGTGCGAACCGAAAGTAAAAGTTTTAAAAGAATTTTTGCAAGTGTAGCCATGGGCGCTTCTTACTCGCACCCAATTTTTTTTTGGCTCTGAATGAGCTGCTTAAGATAAAGGGGAGTACCCTGGAGAGGTTCTTGGAGGAATGTGATGCCATAGCCCCTTGGTTTGCGTGCTCTGAAGTCTTACAATCCCTTCACGGGAAAAATTGCAGCAGACCAAGGCACGCTTAGGGCGGGGTAAGATCGATCTGGAGGTTAGTGAGGAACTGCCTCGAAAGAAAGGTCGGAACAGGCAAACAGTGAAAAAGAGGCAAAAACAAAGAACAACTTAAGATTCAGAGTCTACAGATTCTAAAGAAGGGCTGCAGGCTCTCATAAAACAAATGAAAAGATCAAAAAAAAAAAAAAAAAAAAAAGAGAGAGAGAGGGGGAATCCGGGGAAAAAGCCGGTGTGGTGGCTCAGGCCATCCCAGCACATGGGAGGCAGAGCAGGACTGCCACAAGTTCAAAGCCAGCCTGGTCTACATAGTGAGTTCCAGGGCAGCCAGGAAAAGCAGAGGCACTGAGACTGGTTTTAGGTTACTGAAGCTGCTATTGTCAACGCATTAGCAATCTTAAGGAAGGTGGAAGGAAGGTGTCCTGACTTGATTTACATTAAAACAATGGAGAGGATGCCTGAGGAAAGACTGTAAAAAATGCAAATTCTTGGAAAGTCACCTGATGAGATGACGAGGGCAAACATTGAACCTACTCCAGTCTGTGTTTGGCCGCCGTTTGTGTGGGTGGTTAGCAATGGCACCTTAGACATGACTTCCAACATGACATGTTCAAATGCTTCATGCTTTTACGCTCAGTGCTGGAATGCTTCTGCATTCCCCATGGCGGTGGTAACTCGAATGCCCCGCTTTGTCCCCGTTCCTGTTGATGCTCCAGGTACTTTGACCTTGTTCAGGCAAAAAAGAGATTTTGGAATCTCTGCTGTCATTGTCAGCATAATTGCTACCGCAGCGGTTGCTGCATCCCTGACAGCCTCAGCCCTGGCGTTATCGGGCCAGGTTCAGGCGGCAGAGGCCATTAATGACTTGTCTGCGACGGTTTCCGTTGCTATGGACACACAAATTTTAGCCAACACCCAAATTCAAGGGGGTCTTATGTTGGTTAATCAACGCATAGACCTTGTTCAAGAGCAAGTTGATGTGCTATGGCAAATAGCACAACTTGGATGCGAGCGTAAATATCCAGGTCTGTGCGTCACATCTGTCCAATATGAAAATTTTACCCGAGCCGCTAATCTGTCAAGAGCCCTCTCTCAATATTTGTTACAGAATTGGACCTATGACTTCTAACAGACCCTCTGGGAGCTGAGGATTGCTATTGTCCAGGTCAACTCTACGCGCCTCGATTTGACCCTGACGGAAGGGTTATCTACCTGGATCTCTTCTGCTTTTTCCTACTTTAAAGAGTGGGTGGGGGTGGAGATGTTTGCTGCTTGTGTTATTGGAGGCCTGGTGTTATGCATGTGGTTGGTTTGCAGGTTGCGTGCTCAGGCTAGAAGAGACAAGGTCATTATTTCCCAGGCTCTTGCTGCATTGGAGAATGGCTCTTCCCCTCAGGTCTGGCTGGCAGCCCTTAAAAAACCCTGATTTTCTTTGGCCCTTGCACCCTTAGGGTTTTATACCCATTGCACAAGGAGGGCAAGGAAGTAGGGTGGGCTTTAATTGGCACAGGATGCGAGACAAAGTACTGCACGTGAGGTGAGCCTTTATTAGCCTCACGAAGAGCATGTTTGATTGCATATGGGTTAGTACCAGAATCCCATCTCTGAGAAAAGGTACTGGACCGGGATGACACCGGGTTTGGCTGGCCACCAGGTCTGGAGTTATCGTGAGTCCTCTTTCTGTTCAGAGATCAGACCTCTGCTCTTGCCTGTCGCTAAGAAATAGAAAAGGGGGAAGTGTAGGGAGCCGTTAACAGTCGCCATTACAAGATGGCGCTGGCTTCCTGCCTGCCATGTGGTAAACAACTCCATATTTGGCATGAGTCCTGGCGCTACTAGTTGTACAATCTGCGCATGGTCATGACGAGCTTGTTCTCAGCCTATCCCGAGGCATATGCTTGTGGCGTCAATCCTGCAGCCAATCACTTGTGTGCACGAAGGCTTGAACCGTATAAAAGTTGCAGCAAGGCAGTGCTCGGGGCCCTCCGCCATCAGCTCATCTGTTAACCAAGTGCTCTCCAATAAAGTGTGATACAAGAAGGATTCTCGTTTGTGGCCGTTCCTTTCCTGCTGGTTGGGAAGGGACGCTGCATGCCAGGGCCTCCAGCCACTGCAAATGAACTTCAGATGCATGTGCCACTTTGTGTATCTGGCTTACGTGGGTCCTGGGGAATCAAACCGGGATCCTTTGGCTTTTCAGGCAAACACCTTAACTGCTAAGCCATCTCTCCAGCTCTGAATCCTATTTTTTAAATATATTTTATTTATTCATTTGAGATAGAGAAAAAGAGGGAGAGGGAGAGTGAGAGAGAGAATAGGCATGCCAGGGTCATTAGCCACTGCAAACAAACTCCATACATATGTGCCACCTTGTGCATTTGGTTACATGGGTACTGGGGAACTGAACCTGGGTCCTTAGGCTTTGTAGACAAGTGCCTTAACCACTAAGCCAGCTCTCTAGCCCTGACTCCTATTTTTTTTTTTTTTTGCAGTAACTCATGCAAGCCATCAATTTGTGATGCTTTATGTCTTTATCAATGAAACAGTTTCCTGGTAATATCTGAGGTTTTTTGAAAACCATTCTTGGGCTTAATACAAAGTGCCACCACACTTGTAAGTCTTTTTTTTTTTTTTAAGAAAAAAAAAAAAGCTTATTCATTTATTTGAGAGAGAGAGAGAAAGAGGCAGAGGGAATAAAAGGGAGAATGGGCACTCCAGGGCTTCTAGCCACTGCAAATGAACTCCAGATACAAACGCTACCTTGTGCAGTTGGCTTATGTGGGTCCTGGAGAATTGAAACGAGGTCCTTTGGGCTTTGCACGAAAGTGCCTTAGCCACTAGACCATCTCTCCAGCCCCACTTATCAGTCTGTGTGTGTGTGTGTGTGTGTGTGTGTGTGTGTGTGTGTGTACAGGGTGTTTGTCTTCTCCATCCTTCTTTGACACGAGTTCTCCCATTGTTTTGCTGCTGCATGTGCAACAGTCTCACTAGCCTGAGAGCTTCCCGATGCTCCTGGCTCTGCAGCCCATTGCTGTAGGCATGCTGGGATTACAGAACATCGAGATTCTCAAGCATGCACCCCTAGTGTCTGGCTTTACGTGGACTCTGGGGACTTGATCTCCAGCTGGCAGTCTTGCCAACAAGCATTTTCACTGCTGAGCCATCTCTCCAGCACACTTGACAGTCTTTCTTTGTTGTTTTTCAATTTTAAATATTTATTTTTTTATTTATTATGAGAGACAGACAGAAAGAATGAGTATGGACAGACAGGGCCTCCTGCCACTGCAAACAAACTCAGATGTATGTGCCACTTTGTGCATCTGGCTTTATGTGGGTACTGGGGGATTAAACCCAGGCCATTGGGCTTTGTAACTAATTGCCTTTAAGCACTGAGCCATCTCCCCAGCCTACTTGGCAGTCTTTAAACAAAGCCTCTCTGAGCCTTAGGAGAGATTGTTCGCTTATTACGTCTGTAATTCTCTCCCGTTCTAACCTCTTTGAACTTTCAGTGCTCCACACACTGCACGCAATGCTTGGGGCGAGAATCCGTTACTCATTTTCACCATCACCCCACAAACAGCTGTGCCATCACCCCAGTTTCCACCTTAAGACACTGGGACTTCAAAACTCAAAACAACTGCCCACAATCAGACACACAGACAGACAGCAAGGGGCCTTGACAGCCTGATACAAAGCCACGCCTTTCTGCCCTGGATTTCCATGGAAAGCTTTCCTTTGCCTCTTCCTGCTCAGGAACATGACAGAAAGAAATTGCTCCGTGCCATCCCAGCCACTTACATTTGCTCTGCCACTGGCACCCCACATCCAGAAACTTTCCCAATGATATCATCCTGGGCCCTGGGAGTACATTTGCCTCAGCACCTGTGAGCTTCCCCCCCCCGTGTGGAAAGGGTGCCTGATGAATGGTGTCACTGGTCTTTCTGTGCCGGGGGCTGAGGGAACCCCTTATGTTGATTAGACAGGGGTGATAAGTTGCTTGGCTCCTCCCCAGCTGGCAGGCACCAGGAGCCATTTCTCACACCTAATTGAAGCCTGGGCCCACACAGCTCAGGCGTGCCAAGGCCACGTAGAGCCACACTCGCTGCCAAATGACGAGAGACCCTCGGATCTGCCTTCTGATTGTTTGAAAATGAAAAGGTACTTTGGGGACAACTGAAGGTCCCCCAAGTGCATGTCTGAGCGATTCTGGCAGCTTCTCCCGAGTTGCTGTGACTCCCAGAAAATTACCCAGCTTCAGACTTTCCACCCAGGGCTGGCCCAGCCCTTTTTTCTGAGCAAAGCACTGTGCCAGTTCCTCCGCCTTCTAGGCGTTCCTTCCTCTGCCCGCAAAGCTGCTACGTGGGCTCCAGGTTGGAAAGGGAAGAAAAGTGAAGGGACCTGGCATCTGCTGGGAGGGCATGACTCCGAGGCCCTGGCTGGGTATCTGGCACACCAGTGAGTGTGAGGAATGACTGCAGCATTTGGGCCTGGGCTGAGTGAGAGATGCACAGCACCCCTAAGGGTTTTTCCGCTGTCCACAGGGACCAGATCTATAGTTACAGCTGAAAGGAGGGTAACTGCCCAGCCAGGCCTGTGGACAGGACTGGGGTGAGTGGTCCAGTGTTGGGCAAAGAGTTCATGGCAGAGCTGGGATTGGAGCACAGCCTGGAGACTTCGTCTCAGTCTCATCACAGCCTGTGCTTTCCACTCCTCACTGGGCTGCAGAAACATCCGTCTTCTTCTTCTTCTTCTGTTTGAACTTCCTTTATTATTATTATTATTTGTTTATTAGAGAGAGAGAGAATGGGCACACCAGGGCATCTAGCAAACGAACTCCAGACGCATGCACCACCATGTGTGTCTGGCTTACGTGGAACCTGGAGAATCAAACCGGGGTCCTTAGGCTTCACAAGCATGTGCCTTAACCACTAAGCCATCTCTCCAGCCCGAAACATCCGTCTCCTACGTGGACAGTGTGATGGGATGTCCACTGAGAAGGTTGAAGGGGCTCCAGACTCACTGTCAAGATGGCACCGGAAGAGGGTAGTATCCGATTCTATTTCTGGAGGCTGTGGAAATGGTTTAGTGGATAAAGCGCTCGCTGTGTAAGGAGTGGAATTTGGCAGCCCACCCCCCACATCAGAGCTGAGTGGGATGATAGCCTGCCTGTGATCCCAGCCCCTGAGAAGTGGAAATAGGGTTCCCCCCCCCACCCCGGGCCTAAGCGACTAACCAGATGAGAGCTCTGGGTTCATGTGAAAGATCCTGCCTCAATAAGTCAAGTGGAGACCCATCAAGGAAGACCTGATCTCAACCTCTGGCCTCCTCACACCTGTGCACACACATGCATGTGCACCCCTCCACACACAAAAGTACACACATGCTTACACACACTCACAACACCACACTCACATCCACATCCAAACGATTGTGTTTCCATTTTTTTAAAATACTTTTATTTATTTAGAAGCAGAGAGAGAATGTGCACACCAGGGCCTCTCGCCACTGCAAACAAATTCCAGATGCATGTACCACTTCGTGCATCTGGCTTTATGTGCATACTGGGGGCTCGAACCCAGCTCATCAGGTTTAACCACTGGGCCATTTCTCCAGCCCTTGTTTCCATCTTTAAATGATCATAACTATCTTGTATTGTTCCCTCAACACTGTTGTAGGGTTGGGATGGACTTAATCGCCATTTTCTGCTACTTCCTAACCGTCAGTTTTATTCTCATTTCTTCACTTTTCTTTCTTTTTCTTCTTCACTTGGACTTGTTCAGTGAACTTGAACCCCTCCCAAAGCCATAACCTTTGTTCTTTTTCATTAGATTTTAAAATTTTATTTATTTATTTATTTATTTATTTATTTATTTATTTATTTATTTATATGAGAGAGAAAGAAAGAGGGAGAGAGAGAATGGGCACGCAAGGGCTGGAGAGATGGCTTAGTGGTTAAAGCATTTGCCTGCAAAACCAAAGGATCCCAGTTCAATTCTCTAGGACCCACCTAAACCAGATGCAGAAGGGGGCGCATGCGTCTGGAGTTCGTTTGCAGTGGCTGGAGGCGCTGGCGTGCCCATTCTCTCTCTCTCTCTCTCTCTCTCTGCCTCTTTCTCTCTCTCAAATAAACAAACAAACAAATGAAAATATTTTTAAAAAGGAAAAGAGCAGATACATGACAGTGGAATGGGGACTCCAACTAGTCACGCTAAAAGGATGCGACTAAGAGGCCCATCACACTAAAATGTGCAGACACGCGGCAGGTGAAGAATCTGAGTGCATACGGAATGCGGGTTGGTGGCTATATGAGCACGTGGGAAAGGCAATCACACAGCTGAAAGGTCAAAGACACCTTCTCAAAGGCCAGGCCTAGATTTCCACCAGACATCTGTGTCCAGGGGCCACGTGGATTGCCTCAACCCTAACCAGCACCTCGCTCCCACCCCAACTATCTTTTTCTATGTTCCTCAAAACATCAGCTACAGAGCTGGAGAGATGGCTCAGTGATTAAGACACTTGCCTGCAAAGCCTAAGGATGCAGGTTTGATACCCCAGTGCTCACGTAAGGCCAAATGTATAAAGTGGTGCATGCATCTGGGGACACATGCATCTGCAGTCCATTCGCAGTGGTTGGAGGCCCTGGTGGGCCCATTCTATTTCTCATCTCTCTCTCTCTCTCTGCTTGCAAATAAATAAATAAATGTTTAAAATAACATCAGCTACTTTGTCTTTCAAGCTGGAAGTCTCTGAGATCATCTTTCTTTACCCCACACTGAATGAATCTCCACATTCCATTGATTCATTGTTTGAATCCTCAGTTCTTTGCAATAAGTTAGGACCGTCACACCATTCTGTCACTGTGCTGCTACTACTTCTTAACCAGGAGCTAACTGGTGACATATACATATATATGTACACACACACACACACACACACACACTACAACGAAATGTAAAGGAAAACACAATATGCTATTGGAACCTCCCATGAACCAGAGGCCTTATCCTGAATTGATATTTATCTTTCCTAAGAAATTTGTTTCCCACGTGCATATGCGCCCATTAACAACATTAGGATTTTTCAGGTTTTTAATTTTTGAATAATTGATACTAACTAAATTTGTGTATAATTTACTTTCATACTCTGCTTGTCTCTCTTATCAATGTATTTTTGAGATTCATACTTGAAAATACATGCTGCTCTATTGTCTTACTTTAAAAAAATTTTATCTTAGAGAGAGCAGGAGATAGAGAGAGAAAGAGAGAGAGAGAATTGCCATGTCAGGGCCTCAGCCACTGCAATTGAACTCCAGACACTTGCACCACCTAGTGGGCACGTGCGACCTTGCGCTTGCCTCACCTCTGTGCGTCTGGCTAATGTAGGATCTGGAGAGTTGAACATGGGTCCTCAGGCTTCACAGGCAAGTGCCTTAACCCGCTAAGCCATTTCTCCAGCCCTATTTGCTTACCTTTAATTGTGGTAGAAGTTTCCATTGTATGACTATACCATCACTTAAAGAATATTTTATTTATTTATTTGTACAGAGAGAGAGAGAGAGAGGAGAGACACATAGAAAGAATGGGCATCCAGGACTTCCAGCTACTGCAAATGAACTCCAGGTGTGCGTGAGCCACTTTGTTCATCTGACTTTATATGGGTGCAAGGGCATGGAACCTGGGTCCTTGGGCCTTACAAGCAAGTGCCTTAACCTCTTAGCCATCTCTCCAGCTCCCATCACTTATTTAAGCATTCTTCTGATGTTGTACATTTAAGTTATCTCAGTTTTTCACAATCATGAGCATGTCGATAGAGTAAGTGTGGCAGTTCTGACAGTTACCATTTCACACTCACCAGGCTGACAAAAATAAATAGATGTAAAAAGCCCCAAGTATTGAAAATATGGTGGCGAAGTGGAGTCTCTCATAGGTGCATTTTCTTGACTGTCAGAATAATGGAACACTGCTTTTATTCATTTCGCATTCCTGTTTCCTCTTGTGTCTCCTGCTGGTTTCTATACTTAGCCCATTTTTCTATTGGCTATCTTAGCATCATCTCCGGTTGGTTTGTGAATTTTTTAATATGCCGGATATTTTTTCATGTGGTATTATAAAAGCCAGTTATTGTCTCACCACCAGTGACTTGCGTTTTTCACTCTGACTACATTAAAAGTTAAAATTTTATAGGCAATAGCAACAACAAAGCCATTAATTTATCATGTTAATTATAATAAATTTATTATATTAATATATTAATTTATAATTTACAATCATTTGCGCTGAGGTTACTTCGTCCATGGTTTATTGAAGAAATCCTTCTTTACCTTGAGCTTCTAAATCTATTCTTACATCTTAGCACAAATTTAATCTAATCAAGTTCCGATAAAGGTAGTCAACGTACCATTCACTGAAAAAGAAAAGAAGAAGAAGAAACACTGACATGCATGCGCGTCAGAAAACTCCAGCCTATTACCACGAACTACTTGACCATGCGAAGGTCACTGAACTTCTCTGTCGAACAGTAATATATGCCCCTGTGTTTCCCACCACGGGTTGTGTGGGAAACCCCAAATAAATGTCAAGTAAGGTCACTACTCCTATGACTTGTCCCCAGCTGCTGTGGTAGCAGTCTATTATTTCTTTTTCTTTTTTTCTTTTTTTTTGCATTGTCTGGGTTTGTACATCCTCCAGCTGTGGTTACCACACCTGGACTAAAGTGCCTTACGCTGAGGTGGTCGACAAGGCTGGAATGAGCAAAACCATGTGGAACTTTGACCCTGAGCTGGCTTTTTCCCCCCCTAAAGACAATGGGGTTTATAGAGCCTGTGCTGGGAATAAGGAAGCCCAGCTTGTCCAAGCTGAAGCTCTGGATTCCTCACAGGGAAGCAGATAGAAACACAATAATGGTTCCTCCCTCACTCCCACCATTGCCTTCTTGACATTCAGTGGGTTTCTGGAGAATTCAACACCCGGTCTAAGCAAAATTTGGACCAAATCCCAGCTTTTGTTATTCTGCAACTCGCCTCCCTTGCTGGTTCTTTCTCTTTTCCATGCCACGCTCCTAGCACTCTTACACTACCGCCTGTGTCTCTTAGCTCTGTCAGCCCAAACCTACTTCTTTTTATTTATTTATTTATTATTTTTGGTGAGAGACAGAGAGAGAGAGAGGGAAAGAGAGACAGAGAGGGAGAGGGAGACAGATAGAGAATGGGCGTGCCAGCAGTCTCTCAGCTGCTGTGAACAAAATCCAGATGCGTGCGCCCCCTGGTGGGAAAGTGCAGCATTGCGCCCTTGGGTCACTTTGCATCTGGCTAAACATGGGACCTGGAGATTGGAACCGGGTTCTTAGGCTTAGCAGACAGGCGCCTTAACTGCTAAGCCATCTCTCCAGCCCCCAAACCTACTTATTTTTAAAAAAGGTTTTATTGACAACTTCTATAATTGTAGATAATAAGCCATGATAATTCCCTCCCCCACAATTTCCCCCTCACAACTCCACTGTCCATTATCTCCCCTCCTCCTCTCAATTAGTCTCTCTTTTATTTTTTTCAATTTTTGTTTTTATTTTTATTTAGTTATTTGAGAACAACAGACAGAGAGAAAGAGGCAGAGAGAGAGAGAGAGAGAAACGGGCGCACCAGGGCCTCCAGCCACAGCAAATGAACTCCAGATGCATGCGCCACCTTGTGCATCTGGCTTACGTGGGTCCTGGGGAGTTGAGCCTCGAACCGGGGACCTTAGGCTTCACAGGCAAGTGCTTAACTGCTAAGCCATCTCTCCAGCCCATCTCTCTTTTATTTTGATATCATCATCTTTTCCTCCTATTCTGAAGGTCTTGTGTAGGTAATACCAGGCACAATGAGGTCATGGATATCCAGGTCATTTTCTTTCTGGAAGATTCCATTGTAAGCAGTCCTGCCCTGCCTTTGGCAAAATGTACCTCTGGAATAGTATCTGGCAGCTCGAAGACCATAAATGTGGCCCCATTGGCAAGGGGGTGAAGGAATGGTGTCCTCTTGCTGCATACATCACATGTGGGCACCATTAGCATCACGTTCCTTTTACAGGGAAGGAAACTAGAGAGAAAGAAGGAGCCACCCTCTTGGGCATATCGGCTGAAGTAGTTAGTCACAGCAAGGTGGATCCCACAGCGAAACAGCAGCGTGCTGTCTTCCACACTGAGAGACAGCAGAGCGGGACTGGAGTGCCCAAGGGGAAGCCACTCATGCAGATGTCTGGACCCACCTGGCAGGAACTGAATCACCCTAACCACGGAGCGCTATTTTGTTATGCGATGTGATGTGATGTGTGTGAGTGTGTGTGTGTGTGTGAGTGTGTCTTCACATGTGCACAAGCATGTATGTGGGCTGAAGCTGAGGAGAAAAGAAACTGAGTAGATAGTCAAGACAGATTCTCGAATGTGGATCCTTTGATGAACAGCCTTGACAAATAATTTGCAAAACAAAGGGAAAGAAATAGCACTGCCAGCTGGGAACAGCTGCCCCACATCTTCATTACAGGCTGCCTAAGCTCACTGTGGGAGTTTGAATAGATGGCCCCCAATATATTCAGTATTTTATTAGTTTGTAGTTTGCATCTGCAGCCACCTGGCTGGAGGCAGAGTCACTGGGCAGATCTTAAGGTGTGGTGGTGGGTTTGAGATTTCAATCTAAAGATATGCAAAGTGTGCCTAGCTGGAGTTCCTGAGGGGTGCTGTGAGGCTTTGGCTGTGGTTTTGCTCTCTCTCTCTCTCTGCTTGGCCCTGTGGAGAGCAGGCCAGCTTCTCCTGCCATTATGGAACTTCCCCTGGATCTGTAAGCTTCAATAAATATCCCTTCCTTCATAACTGTGCCTGGTCTGGAAGTTCATCTCAGCAAACCTGGAAGCTGTCTGCTACACTCACCCTGTCCTGGGCACTGTGGTCCAGGCGACAGCCTGCTGGCTCTACATATCTGGACATGACTTATTATTATTATTATTCTTTTTAGTTTTTATTTTATCTTTAGAGAGAGAGAGAGAGAGAGAGAATCGCACACCAGGGCCTCAGCTGCTGCAATCGAACGCCAGAAGCTTGCGCCACCTACTGGGCACGTGCAACCTTGCGCTTGCCTCACCTTTGTGTGTCTGGCTTACATGGGATCTGGAGAGTGGAACCTGGGTCCTTAGGCTTCACAGGCAAGTGCCTTAACTGCTGAGCCATCTCTCCAGCCCTGGACATGAACTCTTAAAAGAGGAGGAACTGAAACCGAGTCCGGGTTATGTGATGCCAGCTCTGGAAGGTAAGAACAACAAGGAGGAAGGAAAGGCCATCCCAGCTCTTATAGCCTTCCTTCCTAGCCTTCTTAGCTCTTTCCTTTCCTTTTCAAAGATCCCACCAGTGACTGTCACAAAGTGGAAGAGAGAAAATACCCACCTTGCCTGGGAAAGTTTATTTAGAGATCAAAAAACTGTGTGTGTGTGTGTGTGTGTGTGCGCGCGCGCGCGCGTGCATTTGCGTTTCACTTGTTAACACCACCAGGAATGAATGATGTCTCGTTTTATAATCTGTACCATTCATTCAATACCTTTTATATTGTGCATGTGTATGTGGGGTGCACACGTCACTATGTGTATATGGAGATCAGGATGAGAGAGGGTACAGTTAGGGTGACTGGACCCCTGAAAGTAAAAAGGCAGGAGAGTCTGTACTTGCTAGAAATCAAAGATGATCTGACTTCTTATCTCTCGCCTAGTTCCCTAGACCTGTTTTTGCACAGACAACTAGGACCCCTCCTGGGAGGGAGGTCTTTCATAGGATTTAAACATTGTGGTTGGTCAAGTTCAGCTCCTGGAACTTGGTGTCAGGGCTAGACTCTTCCTGAGACAGCCCCTAGCCCTAACCAAGCAGCTGTCCCTCTGGTTCGCCTAAGCCGGAAGACAGCCCACCCCTATAAGGATATAAATACCTTTACAAAGGGAGGGCAGGCTCTCGGACCACCTGGAACTTCCAGCTATGGGTGAGTTCCAGGCCCAGCCGGGAGGTCCCCGTCCCCCTAGCTCTTACACTCCACATGGGGTCTTTATCCCCTCCTGCCCCCACATGGCAGGAGCTCTTTGAACTTGCTTTTCTGTCTCTTTTCTTTCCATGGTTTTTCCAGGTCCTCCACATGGGGTCTCTAGCTACATTAGCTTCTTTCCTGTAATTCCCTTAATAAATATAATAATGTAATAATTATCCTTCCATCTTTTATCCAATTCTTTGATTAAAATTAGAAATGAGGGCTGGAGAGATGGCTTAGCGGTTAAGCGCTTGCCTGTGAAGCCTAAGGACCCTGGTTCGAGGCTCTATTCTCCAGGACCCACGTAAGCCAGATGAACAAGGGGGCGCACATCTGGAGTTCGTTTGCAGTGGCTGGAGGCCCTGGCGCGCCTATTCTCTCTCTCTCTCTACCTGCCTATTTCTGATCTCTCTCTCTCTCTCTCTCAAATAAATAAATAAAATATTTTTAAAAAATAAAAAATAAAATTAGAAACGAATGTAGGGTTTGGGGTTCAAGGACTTACAACCTCAAAGTGTTGGTCCTCTCTTTTCCACCTTGTTTGAGACAGGGTCTCTCTCTCTCTCATTCCTTTTTGCTCTGGGAAGGCTACGGTATCTGGTCCAAGAGCCTGGGCCACTTTGTGCTTGCCTTGACCTGGGTGTTGGGAATCCAAACTCCATTTGGCATCCTTGCAGAGCGAGTGTCTTTAACCACTGAGCCATTTCCTCAGCCCCCCGCCCCGACCCCAGAACATCTTTAAGTCTGAAAAACAATGAAATAAGCTTTAGTAACCCAGTGTAGCATTTGAGGAGTTTGGAAGTCATTGTTCCATCCTGGCAATAAGTGAAAAGGAAACAAGAAACAAACAAACAAACAAACAAATATTAATAGTCTGACTTAGGTCTTTCAAAGAAGTTAAATTACAAAGCAAAATTAGAGACACCCAGAGGCAGAGAAGCGGAATTTAAGCAGAAACCCACACACATGAATTCATGTGCTGGGCAGGACAACCTGCACTGTCATTGATGAATTGCTGTTGACCAGGTGTGAACAGATCTGAAAGTCCACCTTACTATTTATTCTTTTTTTTTTTTTTTTTTTCCAGTGAATCGTGGCTGTTTGCAGTCAGCTTCTTGTTGCTGGGAGAAACATCCAACCAGAAGCAGCTCATGGGAAGAAAGGGTTTATTACAGGGTTAGAGGATCCAGGGGACACACCACCGGTGGTGAAAGAAGCTGGCTCACGTCCACAGACGCATAGCAGAGAGGCACCTTCACACAGCCAGCAAGCTCCGACAGCCAGAGCTCAGCTGCTCTCTACCCATTCAGTAGGACTGGGCTACAAGATCTGCCTCCAGTGACATACCTTTCTTTGTCCGGAGGGCTCCGCTCACTGGACACTAAGTAGCTCAGTCTTAAAGAAACACCTAAATCTACGGGCCTTGCATTCAAGCCACCACAGTGGCTTTAGTTGCATCTAGAAAGGCACTGCCATGCTCAAGGTCAGACACTGCCACTCCTGCAAGGTCATCTAGGTTTGTTTCCTCCTGTGCTGCTTCGAGGACAGTAATAGTTTTGTGTTGTGATTAGGCCTATGATCCATTCTGAGTTCACTTTCTTTTGAAAAAAAAAACACAGGTCTAGGGAACGAGGTAAGAGATAGAAAGTCAGATCATCTTTGGTTTGTAGCAAGTGCAGACTTTCCTGCCTTGTTTTACTTTCAGGGGCCCAGTCACGCTAGTTGCCTCAGGGTGGGCTTGAACTCAGAGTGATCCTCCTACCTCTGCCTCCCCAGTGCTGGGATTAAAAGGTTGTTTTTCTTAATTAATCAATTTATATATATATACAAGCAGAGAAAGAGAGAAAATGAGTATGCCAGGGCCTTTAGCTGCTACAAACAAACTCCAGATGTATGTGCCACTTATGCATCTAGCTTTATGTGGGTATTGGGGAATTGAACTTGGGTTGTTAGGCTTTGCAGACAAGTGTCTTAACTGGTGAGCCATCTCTCCAGCCCAGGAAGGTTTCATATGATACATAATGGTGGATACCTATGTCCAGACCCACCGAATGTACACACAGGGGAGTGAACTCCAAGGACTTGGGCTAATAATGATGTTTGCTCGTCCACTGTAACATGTGGACCATTTGGGAACTGGATATTGAGAGGTGGGGAGATTGTGGAGATGTGAGCAAAGGCGTATTGTAGGAGCTTGAAACTGCTCTAAAATAGTTGATTAAGTTTAAAAAGTAAGACTAAGCTGGCTGTGGTGGTGTGCGCCTTTAATCCCAGCACTCAGGAGGCAGAGGTAGGAGGATCGCTGTGAGTTCGAGGCCACCCTGAGACTACCTAGTGAATTCCAGGTCAGTCTGGACTAGAGTGAAACGCTACCTCAAAAAACAAAAACAAAATTAAATTAAATAAAATTGAAAGTAAGACTATATGCTTTATAGAAGTCAAACTATGGGCTTTTATTTTGAAGGTATGGTGAATGGGGAGTTTGATAAGTGGGACTGAAGTGTTTCCTTCTTTTTCTCTCATCTCTCCAAAAAATCTCCACAGAGTAGGCAGTTACAGCACCTCCAAGGCCCATTGATGGATGGGGCCCTGGACTCCATATTAACTGGGCTTCTTCTGCGTCATCAGGCCTGCTCTTTTCCTTGACGTTTGCCAGGTGGAGTTTTTATCTTTGTCCTCCGAAAGAAACTAGGGCTTCAGTTCCCTCAAGGTTCTGAGGTTTCCTCTTTAGAGATGGCATGGTTTAAAGATTTTTAGGGGACTCTGGGGGAGGGGGTGCAATGCATGTTTCTGTGTGTGAGGGTACACATGTGCATGTATGGATGTGTGCATGCATGTGGAGGCTGGAGGACAGACAACCTCAGCTGTTATCCGCAGGTTCACTGCCTTTCAGACAGTGTCTCTCGGTGGTCTGTAACACAGTGAGTAGGCTAGACTCACTGGCCAGCAAGCTCCAGGGACCCTCCTGCCTCTGTCTTCCTAGAGCTGGGATTACAGGTGTGCACGCCCACACCCGACATTTTATATGGAACCCTCCTGCCTCTGTCTTCCTAGAGCTGGGATTACAGGTGTGCACGCCCACACCCGACATTTTATATGGAACCCTCCTGCCTCTGTCTTCCTAGAGCTGGGATTACAGGTGTGCACGCCCACACCCGACATTTTATATGGTTATAGGAGATAGAACCAGGTCCTCATGTTTGTGTGAGGCAAGCACTTTACCAACCATTTACCACCTCACCATTCCCTAAAAGAATTTCTTGGTTATTCAGTATTTAGAAAAACTTCTTACATAGTAGAAGTTATATTTTTTAAATATTTTGTTTATTTATTTATTTGAGAGAGAGAAAGAGGCAGATAGAGACAATATGAGAATGGGTGCATCAGGGCCTCTAGCCACTGCACTCCAGACGCATGTGCCACTGTGTGCATATGGCTTTACGTAGGTACTGGGCTTTGCAGATAAGCACCTTAACTGCTGAGCCATCTCTCCAGCCCTTGAAGTTATATTTTTAAAAAAAAGAAACAAATTTCATTACATCCCACCTAACTTCAGAAAACTTTGAAACACATAAGAAATTAGAGTAATAAGGAGACCAGTGTGGTTGGATTCAGTTTGGGAGAATGGTTTTATTTATTGATTTGAGAGAGAGAGAAGGAGGGAGAGAGAGGAAGAAGGAGATAGAGAGAGAATGGTGTGCCGGGAACTCCGGCCACTGCAAACGAACCCTAGATGCATGTGCCTCCTTGTGCATCTGGCTTATATGGGTACTGGGGAATCCAACCTGGGTCCTTAGGTGTCATAAGCAAGTGCCTTAACCGCTAAGTCATCCTTCCAGCTCTGGGAGAATGGTTTTACTGCCAAACTATTACATTCTTCAAAAATCCAAAGAATTCACAATGTGAGCCACTTAGGGGGAAAACACATAAAAGTGGAGGGATAGAAGTCCAAAAGAAAAGTAATGAATTGGAAAATAAGAAAAATAGGAATGGCCTACATTAATGTCCTCTCAACTGAATACAGATGATATCAAGAAAAAAAGAGCTTTTGGTAAAGCTTATTTGTAAAGAAGTATTCCCCCACACAACACATGTATCAGCTATTCCCAAAGCAAAATATGAAAACAAAGCAAGGAAGCCGTGCACGGGTTTTGGAAGGAAGAAGCAGGAAGGCAGAAGGCGGGTCAGCACCCAGAAGATGGACGTGTCCTTGTTCCAACTTGCCCAGTGGTCACTCAACCATCATGATTTTATTATTCCCACCATCTCTCCAAACTTCCTTTTTGAGCCGATTTTGAGACAGGCCAATCTATGTCAAGATGATCCCAGTATTGGTTTTGTTCTTCCACCAAATGCCAAGTTCAGTGTCACAAACTGCCTGATCAGCAACTCACTGCCCCAGGCCAGTGTTCTGCCACCGAGCAACACACCTAGTCCCACAGCAAGTCATGTTTGAAGCAAAACAAATTTTTGAACATAGGTTGGTATGCTGGGTGCTGGTGTTCGGCATCAATACTTCTAATTCTGTGGATATTAGGAGAATTATTCTCCTCTATATTCTTCTTTTAAGAATTCTTGGGCTGAGGAAAAGGCTTAGCGGTTAAGGCACTTGCCTGTGAAGCCTAAGGACCCTGGTTCGATTCCCCAGGACCCACATAAGCCAGATGCACAAGGGAGTGCAGGCATCTGGAGTTCATTTGCAATGGCTGGAGGCCCTGGTGTGCCCATTCTCTCTATCTGCCTCTTCCTCTCCCCCCCTCAAATAAATAAATAAAACATTTTAAACGAAAAGAATTCTTTATTTGACGGGGGGGGGGGGAGAGAATAGGCATGCCAGGGCCTCCAGCCACTGCAAACAAACTCCAGACACATGCGCCCCCTTGTGCATCTGGCTAACGTGGGTCCTGGAGAGTTGAACCGGGATCCGTTGGCTTTGCAGGCAAACGCCTTAACCACTAAGCCATCCCTCCAGCCCTTTCCCCTGTATTCTTGACTTGCTTTGACCTGTGCAAGTCCTATGCGTGTCTTCTGGGTAGAGTCTGTTATGAGTTGGCCAATGTCGAAGTCAAACAATATATAGACAAGTCTCCAAATAAGGGAATTTTTAGAGCTGGAGAGATGGTTCAGCAGTTAAAGGTGCTTGTTTGCAAAGCGTGCTGATCTGGGTGGGTTCAATTCCCCTGTACCTACATAAGGCCACAGTGGTACATGTGTCTGTAGTGGCAAGAGGCCCTGATGCACCCATTTATTCTCTCTTTCTCTCAAATAAATAAAAAAAAACCATTTTTAAGGGGACGGAGAGATGGCTTAGCAGTTAAGGCACTTGCCTGCAAAGCCTTGAGAACCAGGGTTCGATTCCCCAGTACCTATGAGAGCCAGCTGCACAAGGTGGCACATACATCTAGAGTTTGTTTGCAGTGACTGGAGGCCCTGGTGCACCCATTCTCTCTCTCTCTCTCTATCTTCCTTTCCTTACCCCCCCCAGTCAAGTAAATAAAAATAAATAAATAAAATATTTAAAAACATTTTCAAGGAATTTTTATTTGAGAATAAAGAATAGGCCTGGGGTGCAGACATGGCCTCTGACATACGAAGGGAAGCGTGAAGGATGAACTAGGACAGAGAAATCTACAGTTATTTTGGAAGGAAGTTCATCACGCAAGCTCCCAGTAACAAGCGGTGGCAGTATTATGCAGTCAGTCTCTTAGTTGGCAGCTCTTCCGTGATTCACTGCAGTGGGCGTGGTCCCCGCTGCCTGCAGCAGGCATCCATGGCGTGACTTCCTTCCTTCTTTATCTTTCCTTTGGTCAGACACGACAGGAATGACTCCATGTTGCGTAAGAGATTTTCATACCAATGATGTCACCACGTTCCTCTCCTCACCCCACTGTAGAAAGCCGTGTTCCAGTGGGTGGAAACCCATCCCCCAGCTCCCTGTGCCGAGTGGAGTCTGCTGCAGAGTTGTGACCTGGTGGTGGTGGGGGCGGGGGGGGGGCAATGAACTTTATTGTTTCAAGCTATTAAATTTAGATCTGTAATGCAGCATAACCCAGCCTGCGTTGTTTCTAATAGTTGAAAGACAAGGCAGAAATTAAAGGTACTCCATACACCTGTTTTCAAAACTACTTCTTCTTTTCTAAATTAATTAATTTATTTATTTGAGAGAGAAAAAGAGAGAGAGAGAAATAGTGTGTCAGGGCCTCTGGCCACGGCAAACAAACTCCAGACACATGCGTCCCCTTGTGCATCTGGCTTACATGGGTCCTGGGGACTCGAACCTGGGTCCTTTGACTTTGCAGGCAAACGCCTTAACTGCTAAGCCATCCCTCCAGCCCAATACTTCTTTTTTTAAGAACGGGACATTTTCCCATTTGCTGAGGACCCTTAAAAGGCACCCATTCTTGGAATGTGACTGATTAACTGAAAATGTTATCGAAGCAAATGTCTGTGATGCCAGCTAGATTTGGGAGGTATTGTATGTGTGGTTAAATATCATATGTCTGAAATATTCTAACTTCATCCGTGGTTTATTTCTGCAGTGCTTTTCTGACCTTTGTTATGAATATTATCTACCTCAATCTAAGAGCAACTACTTGTGCTTCCTTATGTGCATGTGAAAATACAAAAAAAAAAAAAAATAGCCCAAGGTTTTATTTAAAATGGTCCAGTGAGAGATGATCAATTGGATCCCTTTAGAAAGATAACTGTAGGGCTGGAGAGATGGCTTAGCAGTTAAGGTGCTTGCCGGTGAATCCTGAGGACTCATGTTTGACTCTCCAGGCCCCACGTAAGCCAGACGCACAAGGTGATGCAAGCGCACAAGGTCGCACATGCGCACAGGGTGACACACGCATCTGGAGTTCAATTCCGATTCTCTCTGTCCTCTGTCTCTGTCTCTCTCGCGCGCACGCTTTTTCTCTCTCATTAAAAAAAAAAAAAAAGAAAGAAAGAAAAGAAAGATAGCCAGGCTTGGTGGCACATGTCTTTAATCCCAGCACTCGGGAGGCAGAGGCAGGAGGATTGCCGTGAGTTCGAGGCCACCCTGAGACTACATAGTGAATTCCAGGTCAGCCTGAGCTAAAGCGAGACCCTACCTCGAAAAACCAAAAAAAAAAAAAAAAAAATCAGAAAAAAAAGAAAGGTAATTGTACGGTGTAAAAATATAAAAACGTATGAATGAAAGTACGGGACTACATACAGACTAGTGTTACCTATATGGAATCCAAGGTTTGTTTACATGAACTCACTTCAGAACTATGGTCATGGTTCCAGTTTTCGGTGAGTAGAAGCATGATGCTGGATTAACTCTATCAAAGTGGCCTTTATTTGGGACAAACGTTAGGCAGGCAAGAATCTGTGCTTGGTGTGCTATTGTATTGATTCTTATTTCTTTAAAAATAATTTTATTTATTTACTTGCAAGGGGAAAGAGAGAGAGAGAGAGCACACCAGGGCCTCTTTGCCACTGCAAACAAACTCCAGACCCATGGGCCACTTCGTGCATTTGGCTTTAATTGGGTACTGAGGAATAAACACAGGCTGTTAGGCTTTGCAAATAAGTGCTTTATAACTACTGGGCCATCACTCTAGTCCTTTTTTTTTTTATGTTTCTAAATGAAATTTTGGAGTGATTATTTGTATCTAAAAATTTGAGGTAAAGGGCTGGGGAGATGGCTCAGTAGATAGTGCCCTCATTGCTCAAGCCTCGGTACCCAGGTTTGGTTCTCAGACCCCACGTTAAAAAAGAAGAAGAAGGAGAAGGAGAAGAAGAAGGAGGAGGAGAGGAAGAAGAAGGAGGAGGAGGAAATAGAATGCTGGTGAGATGGGACAGAGATAGGAGAATGTGCTGGAAGCTCCCAGGAAGTGCAGGAAAAAGAATAACAGCAGAGCAAGATCAAAAGAAATCCTGCTGCTGGGCATGGTGGCACACGCCTTTAATCCCAGCACTAGGGAGGCAGAGGTAGGAGGATCGCCATGAGTTTGAGGCCACCCTGAGACTCCATAGTGAATTCCAGGTCAGCCAGGGCTAGAGTGAGACCCTACCTCAAACCCCCCCCCCAAAAAAAAGAAAGGAAGAAAAAAAAAGAAAAGAAAAGAAAACAAAACAAAAGAAAAGAAAAGAAAAGAAAAGAAAAGAAAAGAGAAATCCTGCAGCAGATGAGGTAGGATGGTGAGAAAGGACCAGAAAGTGGTCCTCTGTTCTCTGCACATGTGCCATGACAGGTGTGCCTGTGCTCACACACACAAACACATACATACATGCACACATAAATAATTAAAACAAATATTTTATTATCTATTACATTCTTCAAAAATCCAAAGAATTCACAATGTGAGCCACTTAGGGGGAAAACACATAAAAGTGGAGGGATAGAAGTCCAAAAGAAAAGTAATGAATTGGAAAATAAGAAAAATAGGAATGGCCTACATTAATGTCCTCTCAACTGAATACAGATGATAGCAAGAAAAAAAGAGCTTTTGGTAAAGCTTATTTGTGAAGAAGTATTCCCCCACACAACACATGTATCAGCTATTCCCAAAGCAAAATATGAAAACAAAGCAAGGAAGCCGGGCACGGGTTTTGGAAGGAAGAAGCAGAAAGGCAGAGGGCGGGTCAGCACCCCGAAGATGGACGTGTCCTTGTTCCAACTTGCCCAGTGGTCACTCAACCATCATGATTTTATTATTCCCACCATCTCTCCAAACTTCCTTTTTGAGCCGATTTTGAGACAGGCCAATCTATGTCAAGATGATCCCAGTATTGGTTTTGTTCTTCCACCAAATGCCAAGTTCAGTGTCACAAATTGCCTGATCAGCAACTCACTGCCCCAGGCCAGTGTTCTGCCACCGAGCAACACACCTAGTCCCACAGCAAGTCATGTTTGAAGCAAAACAAATTTTTGAACATAGGTTGGTATGCTGGGTGCTGGTGTTCGGCATCAATACTTCTAATTCTGTGGACATTAGGAGAATTATTCTCCTCTATATTCTTCTTTTAAGAATTCTTGGGCTGAGGAAATGGCTTAGCGGTTAAGGCACTTGCCTGTGAAGCCTAAGGACCCCGGTTCGATTCCCCAGGACCCACATAAGCCAGATGCACAAGGGAGTGCAGGCATCTGGAGTTCATTTGCAATGGCTGGAGGCCCTGGTGTGCCCATTCTCTCTATCTGCCTCTTCCTCTCCCCCCCTCAAATAAATAAATAAAACATTTTAAACAAAAAGAATTCTTTATTTGACGGGGGAGAGAATAGGCATGCCAGGGCCTCCAGCCACTGCAAACAAACTCAGACACATGCGCCCCTTGTGCATCTGGCTAACGTGTCCTGGAGAGTTGAACTGGGATCCGTTGGCTTTGCAGGCAAATGCCTTAACCACTAAGCCATCCCTCCAGCCCTTTCCCCTGTATTCTTGACTTGCTTTGACCTGTGCAAGTCCTATGCGTGTCTTCTGGGTAGAGTCTGTTATGAGTTGGCCAATGTCGAAGTCAAACAATATATAGACAAGTCTCCAAATAAGGGAATTTTTAGAGCTGGAGAGATGGTTCAGCAGTTAAAGGTGCTTGTTTGCAAAGCGTGCTGATCTGGGTGGGTTCAATTCCCCTGTACCTACATAAGGCCACAGTGGTACATGTGTCTGTAGTGGCAAGAGGCCCTGATGCACCCATTTATTCTCTCTTTCTCTCAAATAAATAAAAAAAAAAAACATTTTTAAGGGGACGGAGAGATGGCTTAGCAGTTAAGGCACTTGCCTGCAAAGCCTTGAGAACCAGGGTTCGATTCCCCAGTACCTATGAGAGCCAGCTGCACAAGGTGGCACATACATCTAGAGTTTGTTTGCAGTGACTGGAGGCCCTGGTGCACCCATTCTCTCTCTCTCTCTATCTTCCTTTCCTCACCCCCCCAGTCAAGTAAATAAAAATAAATAAATAAAATATTTAAAAACATTTTAAAGGAATTTCTATTTGAGAATAAAGAATAGGCCTGGGGTGCAGACATGGCCTCTGGTGTATGAAGGGAAGAGTGAAGGATGAACTAAGACAGAGAAATCTACAGTTATTTTGGAAGGAAGTTCATCACGCAAGCTCCCAGTAAAAGCGGTGGCAGTATTATGCAGTCAGTCTCTTAGTTGGCAGCTCTTCCGTGATTCACTGCAGTGGGCGTGGTTCACGCAAGCCTGCAGCAGGCATCCATGGCGTGACTTCCTTCCTTCTTTATCTTTCCTTTGGTCAGACACGACAGGAATGACTCCATGTTGCGTAAGAGATTTTCATACCAATGATGTCACCACGTTCCTCTCCTCACCCCACTGTAGAAAGCCGTGTTCCAGTGGGTGGAAACCCATCCCCCAGCTCCCTGTGCCGAGTGGAGTCTGCTGCAGAGTTGTGACCTGGTGGTGGTGGGGGCGGGGGGGGGCAATGAACTTTATTGTTTCAAGCTATTAAATTTAGATCTGTAATGCAGCATAACCCAGCCTGCGTTGTTTCTAATAGTTGAGAGACAAGGCAGAAATTAAAGGCACTCCATACACCTCTGTTTTCAAAACTACTTCTTCTTTTCTAAATTAATTAATTTATTTATTTGAGAGAGAAAAAGAGAGAGAGAGAAATAGTGTGTCAGGGCCTCTGGCCACGGCAAACAAACTCCAGACACATGCGTCCCCTTGTGCATCTGGCTTACATGGGTCCTGGGGACTCGAACCTGGGTCCTTTGACTTTGCAGGCAAACGCCTTAACTGCTAAGCCATCCCTCCAGCCCAATACTTCTTTTTTTAAGAACGGGACATTTTCCCATTTGCTGAGGACCCTTAAAAGGCACCCGTTCTTGGAATGTGACTGATTAACTGAAAATGTTATCGAAGCAAATGTCTGTGATGCCAGCTAGATTTGGGAGGTATTCTATGTGTGGTTAAATATCATATGTCTGAAATATTCTAACTTCATCCGTGGTTTATTTCTGCAGTGCTTTTCTGACCTTTATTATGAATATTATCTACCTCAACCTAAGAGCAACTACTTGTGCTTCCTTATGTGCATGTGAAAATACAAAAAAAAAAAAAAATAGCCCATGGTTTTATTTAAAATGGTCCAGTGAGAGATGATCAATTGGATCCCTTTAGAAAGATAACTGTAGGCTGGAGAGATGGCTTAGCAGTTAAGGTGCTTGCCAGTGAATCCTGAGGACTCATGTTTGACTCTCCAGGCCCCACGTAAGCCAGACGCACAAGGTGATGCAAGCGCACAAGGTCGCACATGCGCACAGGGTGACGCACGCATCTGGAGTTCAATTCCGATTCTCTCTGTCCTCTGTCTCTGTCTCTCTCGCGCGCATGCTTTTTCTCTCTCATTAAAAAAAAAAAAGAAAGAAAAGAAAGATAGCCAGGCTTGGTGGCACATGTCTTTAATCCCAGCACTCGGGAGGCAGAGGCAGGAGGATTGCCGTGAGTTCGAGGCCACCCTGAGACTACATAGTGAATTCCAGGTCAGCCTGAGCTAAAGCGAGACCCTACCTCGAAAAACAAACAAACAAACAAAAAATCAGAAAAAAAAGAAAGGTAATTGTACGGTGTAAAAATATAAAAACGTATGAATGAAAGTATGGGACTACATACAGACTAGTGTTACCTATATGGAATCCAAGGTTTGTTTACATGAACTCACTTCAGAACTATGGTCATGGTTCCAGTTTTCGGTGAGTAGAAGCACGATGCTGGATTAACTCTATCAAAGTGGCCTTTATTTGGGACAAACGTTAGGCAGGCAAGAATCTGTGCTTGGTGTGCTATTGTATTGATTCTTATTTCTTTAAAAATAATTTTATTTATTTACTTGCAAGGGGAAAGAGAGAGAGAGAGCACACCAGGGCCTCTTTGCCATTGCAAGCAAACTCCAGACCCATGGGCCACTTCGTGCATTTGGCTTTAATTGGGTACTGAGGAATAAATACAGGCTGTTAGGCTTTGCAAATAAGTGCTTTATAACTACCGGGCCATCATTCTAGTCCTATTTTTTTTTTTTTATGTTTCTAAATGAAATTTTGGAGTGATTATTTGTATCTAAAAATTTGAGGTAAAGGGCTGGGGAGATGGCTCAGTAGATAGTGCCCTCATTGCTCAAGCCTCGGTACCCAGGTTTGGTTCTCAGACCCCACGTTAAAAAAGAAGAAGAAGAAGAAGGAGAAGGAGAAGAAGAAGGAGGAGGAGAGGAAGAAGAAGGAGGAGGAGGAAATAGAATGCTGGTGAGATGGGACAGAGACAGGAGAATGTGCTGGAAGCTCCCAGCAAGTGCAGGAAAAAGAATAACAGCAGAGCAAGATCAAGAGAAATCCTGCTGCTGGGCATGGTGGCACACGCCTTTAATCCCAGCACTAGGGAGGCAGAGGTAGGAGGATCGCCATGAGTTTGAGGCCACCCTGAGACTCCATAGTGAATTCCAGGTCAGCCAGGGCTAGAGTGAGACCCTACCTCAAACCCCCCCCCCAAAAAAAAAGAAAGAAAAAAAAGAAAAGAAAACAAAAGAAAAGAAAAGAAAAGAGAGAGAGAAATTCTGCATCAGATGAGGTAGGATGGTGAGAAAGGACCAGAAAGTGTTCCTCTGTTCTCCGCACATGTGCCATGACAGGTGTGCCTGTGCTCACACACACAAACACATACATACATGCACACATAAATAATTAAAACAAATATTTTATTATTTTTATTTATTTATTTGAGAGAAAGAAAGGCAGAGGGAGAGAGAGAATGGGTGCACCAGGGCCTCCAGCCACTGCAGACGAACTCCAGATACATGCGCCACCTTGTGCATCTGGCTTATGTGGGTCCTGGGGAATTGAACCGAGGTCCTTTGGCTTTGCAGGCAAGTGCCTTAACCATTAAGCCATCTCTCCCGCCCACATATTTTTTAAAAATTAAAATAAATCCTGAACTCTGATTCAGTTGCATCCTCCTCAAAGATAACCCAAAATGCACTTTTAAATTCAATTTAATTTCAGGAGCAAATATTGCCATGTGCTATCTACACAGTACACATCTGAAAACCAGCGCAGCATTGCATGAAAGAAATACTTAAAAATTTAAACTATTTTATTTATTTATTTCAGAAGGAGAGGGAGAGACAGAAAAAAAGGCACAGAGAGAATGAGAGAGAGAGAGAGAAGAGAATGGGCATTCAAGGTCCTCCAGCCACTGCAAGCGAACTCTAGACACATGCACCACCTTGTGCGTCTGGCATATGGGTCCTGGGGAATTGAACCTGAGTCCTCGGGCTTTGCAGGCAAGCATCTTAATCACTAAGCCATCTTCTCCAGCCCCCAAATAAATACTTTTAAGCATTTTGAATTTATATCAAATCTCTTTAGCTCCCCAGAGATTTTTTTTTAATAAGAGAATGGTGATTAGGTCAGACAGCTAAGCTTTGGCATCGGACCCGACCCTAAGCCGTCAGGCATTTCTGAGAGCTTTCCTGAACGGAGGAGAAACAGATGACAAATCCAGTTCCCCTGAGGTTGGGCTGACTCGGAACATCTCCATATGGAAGTCTCAGCCATTGAAACTCATCGTGTCCCCAAGTGAACTCAGCATTTGCTTCTGAGTCCAAGTCGTCTCTCACATGCCACCTCTCCCATCAAACCAGTCACTGACCCCCTGTTCAGCATTTGCCTCTAGCCTCACCTTAGCCCCTCTGTCCTAGTCCTTGCTCCCTCTGCCTCCAGAATCTCCCCTTTGTCACAAAATTAAACTCCAGGGCTGGAGAGATGGCTTAGCTGTGAAGGCGCCTGCCTGTGAAGCCTAAGGACCCCCATTCGATTCTGCAGGTCCCACGTTTAGCCAGATGAAAGTGACATAAGGGAACAATGCCGCACTTGCCCATAAGGGGGCGCACACATCTGGAGTTTGTTCACAGTGGCTGAGAGGCCCTGGCAAGCCCATCTCTATCTGTCTCTCTCTCTCCGTCTCTCTCAAATTAAAAATTAAAGAAAAGAAAAAAAAATTAAAGTCTCAGATGCTGCTGCTCTGGTGTCAAAAATGTCTAGTGATGTTGTTGCAGCCAGTGCCATGGTGCTGGGAGGGACATTCAACCAGACACAGTTGAAGAAAGGAAGCGGGGGTCCTTTCAGGCTTACAGACCCAGGGGATGTTCCTTCAATGATAGAAGAAGCTGTCTCCCTTTTATAGATCTAAACAGAGAGAAACCACCAACAGCCAGCACGAAATGAAGTGCCAGACCTCAAACTGCCCTCCACACACCTCTGGATTTGAATCAGATCCGTCCCCCAAAACACCTTTGGTCTGAACAAGAAGATCCACCCTCCAGTGACATGGGCCTCCAATAGCAGGGATCTGCCCACCAAGGCCTCAAGAGGGAAGTTTAATCACAAATGCCTGAGTCTATGGGGCCACACAAACTTTCACATTCAAATGACCTCAGACTGGGCTGGAGGGATGGATGGCTTAGCAGTTAAGGTCCTAGCCTGCAAAGCTAAAGGACCCAGGTTTGATTCCCCAGGTCCCATGTGAGCCAGATGCACAAGATGGTGCATGCTTTCTGGAGTCTGTTTGCAGTGACTGGAGGCCCTGGAGCACTCATTCTCTCTCTCTCTCTCTATCTGCCTCTTTCTCTCTCTCGCTCTCAAATATAAATAAAAATAAAATATAACTGGGTGCGGTGGCACACACCTTTGAAAAGTAAAAACTTCCACGCACCTTGACATTGTTCTTTCATGTTCCTCTGTTCCACACTGCTCTCCTGTTTTGTGGCCCAGAGGCCAGCCTGGATGGATGTCACCAGGAACTGAAATGTCCTGTAACTCCTATGTCAACAGTGTCCTGTTTCAACAATGTGGAGTTTTCCTTCCCTGTGTCATTTAGGGTACCTGCATTCCTCAACTTAGGATCAGAGAGAGAAAAAGCCGGTGGTGGATTGGTTTGTCCCTAGCCTTGTCCAAAATTTCCAAGATGCTATGTTCCTCAAGAAGGAAATTTAGTCACAAGATAAAAATGAAATTAAAGGGCCGGAGGCATGGTTTAGCGGTTAAGGCATTTGTCTGCAAAGCCAAAGGACCCAGGTTCAATTCCCCAGTACCCACATTAGCCAGAGGCACAAGGTGGCGCATGCATCTGGAGTTCATCTGCAGTGGCCGGAGTCACTGGCATGCCCATTCTCTCTCTCCCCCTCTTTCTCTGTCAAATAAATAAATAAATAAATAAATAAATAAATAAATAAATAAATAAAAAAAGAAAATTTTTAAAAATATGAGATTACATTATTTGTACATTGGGTAAATTTATTCATAAAGAGCTCTCATGTTTGGGTAACTCAGGTGATACATAAGATCAGCTGACAGATTCCAGGCATCATTTGTATGAAGACTTTTGGCTCTAAGAGCTAGCCTAGGGGCGAATAAAACATCCCTTCTAGAGACCAAGTTGATATTTGTGAAGCGAATGGAAGGATCTCTGGACCAAATATCTTTGTTGTTTATTTTTTACTTATTTATTTGAGAGCAACAGACAGAGGAGAAAGAGGCAGATAGAGAGAGAATGGGCACACCAGGGCCTCCAGCCACTGCAAACAAACTCCAGATGCATGTGCCACCTTGTGCATCTGGCTTATATGGGTCCTGGGGAATCGAGCCACGAACTGGGGTCCTTAGGCTTCACAGGCAAGCGCTTAACCACTAAGCCATTTCTCCAGCCCCTGAACCAACTATCTTTGGAATGATTCTGTGAGGCAGGCATTGTGCCAGAGCGTCCCCCCTCTCTCCCTCATGCCCTGTCCTGTCCTCTGTCCTCCCACAGGCACAGACTGAGACACGATTGTTCTACTCGAAGAGAAAATGCTGGTTTTTTTTTTTCTCTCTCTCTCTCTTTCTGTTCTTGTCAAAAGATTTGACTAAACAAAAATCTCACCAGTTTGTCATGTTTTATTATTGTTGCTGCTGCTGATAAACATAATACTAAATTAATTCTTTCCACCTCCCCCGGAGAAGAGCTGTAAGAGAATTACAATGGGGAGCAAAGGTGTTCTCTGTGTTGAACTGGGTCTTAAATTAGGTGGGGGCATGGCAGAGGCAAAACAACCAGAAAAGAGAAAAAGGTCCACATTCTCTGTAGAGACCTGCTCAGTCGGAGTTTGAGCTCTGACCAACATGGGAGGAGTGCTGAGGGCTAACCCCTTCAAGAGAGTGGTTGTCCGGACCCACACAAACCCAGATTTATATTACTAACAACACTGGGCTTTGGACCTTGTGAGAAGCCGTCAGCTGTCCGGGATGGATGAGTGCAGAGGCATTCTGTTTAAGTGAGTTCCTTAACGCACCTCTGGGAAACCTTCGGATATTTGGACCCAGTTTGAAGACTATTGAGACAGTTGGGGAGATGGTTCTGTAGGCAAGGTGCCCGTGAAGGGAGTGGTGAAGGGGAGACTCTGTCTCAAAACAAGGTTGTCTCCTGAACTCCACACGCATGCCTGTGCACAACACACACATGCACATGCGCACACACACACACACACACGCACACACACACACACACACACACACACACACACACATACACAGACACACAGAAAAGAAAACCTCAGGTTGTCATCCAAGTATGAGGCCCTGTGAGTGTCTGATCCATCCTGACTTCAAACCCCAGAACCCATATAAAATGTGGGTGTGGTCACACACAACTGTAAGTCCAGTGCTACAGAGACGGAAGAAGTGCTGGGGCTTGCTTGTAAGCCAGTCTGACCCAAAAAAAGGCAGCTCTGGGTGCAGTGAGAGACTCTGTCTTACCGGAAAAGTTAATGATGGGCTGGAGAGGTGGCTTAGCTGTTAATGGGTTTGCCTACAAAGCCAAAAGACCCAGGTTCGATTCCCCAGGACTCACGTAAATTAGATGCACAAAGTGGCGCATGGGTCTGGAGTTTGTTTGCAGTAGCTGGAGGCCCTGGCATGCCCATTCTCTCCCCCTCTCTCTTTCTCTCCTTCTATGTCTCCAATAAATAAAAAGTAAAAAAGTCAAGTCAAATAAAAAGTTAATGATCAACGGAGGAAGACATCTGGTATTTTTCACACTCAGGCTGCATACATCTTCATGCACACACGTATGCACTGTACATACATGCACCACACCACACACTTTTATCATATCTTTTTGTTTGTTTGTTTTTTTGATGTAGGGTTTCACTGTATCCCAGGCTGACCTGGAATTCACTGTGTTGTCTCAGTGGCCTCAAACTCACAGTGATCCTCCTACCTCTGCCTCCCAAGCAACTTTTATCATACTATATGCACACATGCAAAAAAAGGGGGGGGAGCTGGAGAGATGGCTCAGTGGTTAAGGCGCCTGCCTGCCAAGCCTAAGTTCAATTCTCCAGGTCCCACGTTTAGCCAGATGAAGTGACACAAGCACGCAATGCCGCACTTGACCACAAGGGGAGCATGTGTCTGGAGTTCGTTCACAGTGGCTGAAATGGCCCTGGCACGCCCATTCTCTCTCTCTGCCTCTTCCTCTCTCTCACTATTTCCCTCTCTCTCTCTCTCTCTCTTTTGAAATCAGTAAGATAAATAAGCCCCAGTGAAAATATACCCAGAAAAATATACCCAGCAAAATATACCCAGCAAAATATACCCAGCAAAATATACCCAGCAAAATGCTCAGCAGACGTGGCTTCTAGGAAGTTAGTGGTAAGTAGTGTTCTCCACCAGGCTATTCCTGGCACAGCACAGACCAACATCAAAGAGGGTGCCTACCAGTCTTTGAGGCTTGCACGGACAACACTCCTTGTCTAATTATTCCCAATATCCCCTTGGTCCTGTGCCCACTGTGGGTCTCTGGCAATTCCAGTACCAGCACTAAAGCAGAAAACAGCACCTTTTCTCTTGTGGCACTTTTGTCACAACCATTCTCTTGCTTAAGAACCCACAGAAAAACCCCGTTACCACCACTTCATTGGAGTTCCCCTTTCCACATTGGTCCTCATGTAATCTCTGTTCTAACCCCATGACCTGTCTCACCTCAGGCCACACCCAGGCTGCTCCCCACCCACACCAACCCCTGAACCTCCCCCTCCAGCCCACATCTCTTGCCCCCACCCCCAAACCTACTGACTCCTGCTGTTTTTCTTTTTTTTTTGTTAATTTTAATTTATTTATTTGAAAGAGAGAGAGATACAGAAATAGGCAGGTAGAGAGAGAAAGAGAAAGAGAGAAGAATGGGCACGCCAGGGCCTCCAGCTACTGCAAGCAAACGCCAGATGTATGCGCTCCCTTGTGCATCTGGCTTACGTGGGTCCTGGGGAGTCAAACCTGAGTCCTTTGGCTTTGCAGGCAAATGCCTTAACCACTAAGCCATCCCTCCAGCCCTTCTGCTGCTTTTCCTTATATATCACTTGCCTTTTAAGACCAAAGGACACGGGTGACCCTCTTGTGCACATGCACAGCACTCTCTGACTTCTCTATCAAAGGCAATATAATGACCAGTCTAATGGACTGCCTTGGATAGTCTACCTCCCTCAGCTAAACAAGAAGACTATGTCCACCCCTCATTCACCATTCTCAGATCTAGGCAGCACACTCTTTGTTGGATGGGTGAATAGATTCAGGGCAAATATTTGCTAAGTCAGCAGATGAGCTAACGTATGAAGTGATAAGATTCAGCCCTTCACCATTCACGAGCAGCTCTCGTCAGAAGAGTTTTATGGTCCTCTGTGGGACCCCTTCCGGCAGCCCTTTCCTTTGTGATCCCCATGATGTGGGGGGAACAAGTGAGTGTCCCTTTCATCTTTTCCTAGAGGGGACACCAAGACAGGACTCATGAACCTTCGGAAACGAGACATTCTTGTGGTGGGGGGGGCTGTTGGAAGTCTGTGGGGGAACAAAGAAGGCGTGCAGGTGCCGTCTGCCCTGGCAGTTATTGCGCTGGTGGAGCTAGAAAAAAGAAAAGCGACTCCTGTCTTCTTGCGGGCAAAGGGCTGTGTTAGGCAGTGGTGCATCGTGCTTCACCTTGTTATTGGAGACCTCCCTGGTTTTCTACTGAACTAATGACGGAGGTTTTGATGCGCACGAGGACTTGTAAATCTCAGAAACAGAATTGACTTGGCTGCCTCTCATGCCCTCCTCCTCCCCGCTGCTCTCTGAAAGAAAAGATTTCCTATCCGCTCTCTTGAAGGGATGCCTACAGTACTTCTTGTCCAGCCTCCTCTCCACCAAGCCCTTTGATGCTGGGAAAGCAAAAGGCCAAGGCCACAGCACTTCCTCCCAAAATTTCCTGCGCAGCAAAGCTGTGGGCTGAGGGGGAAGGGTGAGGCAAAGACCAGAACAAGCAAAAAAAAAAAAAAAAAAAAAAAAAAGCAACCCTCCAAACCTATCTCTTCCTTCCTTTTATTGGGGGGGGGGGGCTCCTGAAGCACTTTTTTAAAATTATTTTTTTTCAAATTTTATTTATTTATTTATTCATTTATTTATTTATTTAAGGGAGAGAAAGAGGGAGAGAGAGAGAATGGGCGCGCCAGGGTCTGTAGTCATTGCAAACAAACTCCAGATACATGCGCCACCATGTGCATCTGGCTTACGTGGAGAATCAAACCGGGATCCTTTGGCTTTGCAGGCAAACGCCTTCACCACTAAGCCATCTCTCCAGCCCTCCTGAAGCACTTTTTGTCTTTTGCAGTTCTTAGGGGAAAATGGACTGTGACATGGTGCAAAGTACACATTAAGGCAAGTTTAAAGTCAGAGGCTCAAGATAGCCCTGCTGTAAATACCTCGCCTACTTTAAACCACCTCCGGTGCCTTGTCCCTTGATTCTCACCTGTGGACGATGGATGTGAGGGCAGGCAATGGCTGAGAGCCCAGAAAGAAAATGGGGCCCCCCAGTACAAGCCTGCTCCAGAAAGCATCTCCCAGCCAGGTGTGGTGGCGCACGCCTTTAATCCTAGCACTCCAGAGGCAGAGGCAGGAGGATAGTTGTGAGTTCAAGGCCCCCTTTGAGACTACATAGTGAATTCCAGGTCAGCCTGGGCTAGAGGGAGACTCTACCTTGGGAAAAAAAAAAAAAAGCAATAACAAAACAGAAAGCATCTCCAAAAAAGAGATTACACGGTAGTTCCTTTCTGTCCAGACAGTGAACAGGGGAACAATAGGACGGCCAAAAAGAGTCCCTCTTGCTTACCACAGAGCTGTCTTCATTTGCATAGTGGGCGGGAGCTACATGCTAGGAAATTGAATACTGGCCCAGGGAACATCCACCAATCAGGACTATCCTCATTTATAGGGTGGGAATGACATGCTGGGAAATTGCAGGCTAAGTGGCTCAGCCTAATCCAAGGAGACCCTGTCCCTAAACTCATCACCACATGCAGGTGGCTCTGTTACTGCTGTCATGGGGCCACCATGTAAGCCTGCTTGCTTTCTGCCGTGCTCCCCACTGAGTCCCCTCCGTCACAGGAAGTTATTGTGGCCTTTCTTTGAACTTGAAGTCAAGGTAACATTCTTGGGCAGGGCTCCATGAGCCATTTACAAGTGGATGATGAGTCAAAGTTGTCATCTACGTCATATACATATACATACATATACATATACATATACATATACATATACATATACATATACATATACATACATATACATATACATATACATATACATATACATATATATATACATATACATATACATGTATATATATATATATGTATAATTTTTCAATTGTGCAGTTAGAAATGCAGGGTTACCTGTAGGATTCTTTTTAAGCTCTTCCTTTATTTACAGATTTAGTAGGTTCTGGTGGTCCTCATGAAGCTGGGTATTGTTCTCGACCTTAGATACTGGTCCTGGAAATTTCTGAAGGATCCCTTTTCTTCTTCTTCTTCCTCTTCTTCTTTTCCTCCTCCTCCTCCTTCTTCTTCTTTTTGTTTCTTGTTTTTGTTTTTCGAGGTAGGGTTTCACTCTGGTCCAGACTGACCTGGAATTCACTTTATAGTCTCAGGGTGGTCTCGAACTCACGGCGATCCTCCTACCTCTGCCTCCCGAGTGCTGGGATTAAAGGCATGCGCCACCACGCCTGGCAGACTCATCTTCTTAAATGGTAAATATCTATGAGTCCAGAAGACGAAGTGGATAGATAGTTACATGGCTGTGCACTTAAACATGCACTCCACATGCAAGAGCACACGGCCTCTCTTCGCATGTCTCTGCCTGTTCCTCACTCTTCTGTTTTCTCTCAAGAATCAAGATAGTTAACCTCTAGGGTGATAGATCAAAAACTGACCACTGTTGTAAAGTATATATTTAAGGTGTTTATGTTTTAAAAATGTCATGTTGGGGCTGAGCATGGTGGTGCATGCCTTTAATCCCAGCACTGGGGAGGCAGAGGTAGGAGGATTGCCATGAGTTCGAGGCCACCCTGAGACTACATAGTGAACTGCAGGTCAGTCTGGGCTAAAGAAGAGACCTTACCTCAAAAAGCCAAAAAAAAAAAAAAAAAAAAAAAAAAAAAAAAGTCATGTTGGATGGTAGGCTGGAGAGATGGCTTAGCCGTTAAGCCACTTGCCTGCAAAGCCAAAGGACCCAGGTTCAATTCCTCAGGACCCACATAAGCCAGATGCATAAGGTGGTGCATGAGTCTGGAGTTCTTTGCAGCAGTTTAAGGCCCTGGCACGCCCATTCTCTCTCTTTGTCTCAAATAAAAGTAAGTAACTAAATAAATAATTTTTTTAATGTTATGGGAGGAGGGAAAAGTAGCATTAATTAGGACGCATCACGTGACTGATGGTTTGACCTGGGCTAGAGACCTGCACTGGCTCAGATGCAAACTGACCTTTGGACTGGGCCAAACCTCAGTTTCCTGAAACGTGGTGTTAACTTCTGCTGACCTTCCACACAATGAACTCCTTCCCCTAAACTACCCACAGCCGAGACTACACAAAACTCCTTTCTTACAAAACGGCCTAACTTTGGTCAACGCCAAACTCAACACCCAAAGGGCGAGTAACGCAATCCTCCCGACCGCTTCCTTTGTGGTTCAAAGCTACGACACAGCGCCGTTGTGTCAAACCCGCGAGCCCTCTCCGTATGATTTGAATCTGTGTCTCCTGAGTTGCAATCCTAACAGTCCTGAGTAAATAAATATTAACTTTCAGCTGGACAGTTAGCTCCGTTAGTTAGAGCGAGGTGCTAATAAGAAATATTAATTTTCTTGGTTCTAAGTGACATGGATTTTATTCTCAGTCAACACAAAGTAGCAGGAAAAAAAATCTGACTCAGTCAAGCCCAAACAAGGAGGGACATCTATTAACTCACATGATTGACAACTGCCCAGGGGGTATTGCTCAGAGAAGTTCACTCCCCAGTGCTCAGTCTCTGGTGTTCGGTTCTATTTCTCTATTTGCCTCCTGAGGTATTGGCTCATTCTACAGCTGGTTTCCTTTTGTATACCAAAGTGTGTATATGTGTGTGTGTGTGTGTGTGTGTGTGTGTGTGTGTGTGTCACAGAGAGTGGGGAGGGAGGGAAGAGACTGCCATAGAACTTCTGGGAGAATGCCCAGGGCTCATTTTCCACTCTGGTGTTGTGCTGGGGTCAACGTAGCTCTAAGCTGAGCTGATCAGTCATGTGACTGAAGATGGTCATTGGCCCCACCCTGGAATAGGTGTAAGGGTCAACTGTACAGGAAGCCCTAATGGCATTGGATACTGTTGGGAAGGGAGACAGAGAGATCCCAGGACAGAGAGCCTTGGGGTTTTCAATGTTTTTTATTTTTATTTATTTGCAAGGAGAGAGAAAGAGAGAGAGAGAGAGAGACAGAGAATGGGCACATCGGGGCCTGTAGCCACGGCAAACAAACTCCAGACGTAAGTGTCACCTTGTGGAGCTGGCTTATGTGGGTCCTGGGGAATCGAACCTGGGTCCTTTGGCTTCACAGGCAGACTCCTTAACCACTAAGCCATCTCTCTAGCCCAGCCTTGGGGTTTTCTACAGGACTGAAGTCAAGCTGTGGAAAGATTTGAACTGATCAACTCCTAGCGTGCTAGAGCTGGAAGTTGCCCTAGGTTAGAAAATAAAGTCATGACATAGTGTCCAAAGACAAGGCCTAGAACAGACTGTGCCAAAACGGGGCTCAAATGGCTGTGTGTTTGGGAACCTATATCTGTCACTTAAATTCTCAGAGAAGAGGAAGGAATATTTTGAATGTGTCTTAGGAGAGCTGTTCTTAGAAAAGTTCCACTTCTGAGGCCTATGTCTACTTGAACTGCTTAATTAAAAGTTATTTTCAGGGGCTGGAGGGATGGCTTAGTGGTTAAGCACTTGCCTGTGAAGTGTAAGAACCCTGGTTCAAGGCTCGATTCCCCAGGACCCACGTAAGCCATCTGGTGGTGCATGCATCTGGAGTTCGTTTGCAGTGGCTGGAGGCCTTGGTGTACCCATTCTCCCTCTCTCTCTCTCTAAAATAAGTAAAGAAAGTCATAAACTTTATCCCTTTCTGTTCTTGCCCCCAGAGGCTGGATTCTAAAGGAGGGGAGAGCGTAGGAAAGTAAGAACTTGGTGTTGGGGTTCCCATCCAGCCGTGGGCGAGGACCCAATGGACAACAAAGGCCTGTGTCCAGTGCCTTCTGCTTGGGGTTGGAAATACAAAGGGTCGGAGCCCAGAATGGGTAGAGCTGGAGTTGTCTCAGCCCGAAATGGGCAAGGTAAGGGGAGGGAGGCACCCCGTTTAGTAGGCATGAGAGGGCTGGGGTCAGTGACACCAGCGGCAACATCAAGGGGCGCGTGGCTTTGAAGTACAGCTGTGCTCAGTGGATGAGCCTCTGTCCTCCATAGGGACCCAACACAAGCATCACCACAGGGCGCCATAGCAGTCAAGTGTGGGGCCCACACGGGAGCCAAAGAGGTCATAAGATGGGCACACCTATGGCATTCCCTGGGGATGTCAGGAGCAGCGGGGGGGTACTGCGGTGGCTCACCATAGGCAGGGCCACACAGAGCCCGTCGGTGACTCTAATGCTGCTTGAGTATGTGCCCGAGGAGCCCTAGATCCCGTACACCACCACTGCCCTCTGGACACGGCACAATTTCTTGAGCCAGGCTGAATTGTCAGGAGTTAATATATTGCCTTGTATTTTCAGGAAGTCAGGAATTATTTTTTTAACAATATTTTTTATTTTTTTGAGAGAGAGAGAAGAATAGGCGCACCAGGACCTCCTGCCACTGGAAATGAACTCCAGACACATGCGCCACTTTGTGCATCTGGCTTTTCATGGGTACTGGGGAATCGAACCCAGGCCATCAAGTTTTGCAAGCAAGTGCCTTTAACCACTGAGCCATCTCTCCAGCCCTGTTCTGAATTCTTGATTATGGAAATCAGTCCTCAATGCTTTCTCATATTCCTCTCAGGTCACACCACAGTGCTTCCTTCCTCTTCCTTTTCTGCTTAAAGAAAGAGCTAAGTAAGCGCAGAAATTTCTTTTTGGCCTTGGCCACCAGAGCCGTGAGAGTGAGGAGTGACTCTCGGTTGAGTGAACCTTAAGTATGGACAGATCTTATGATAAAACCACTTCCTGTCTGTCTCATCTTCAGTCAACAACTCTTGTTCAGAGTATTGTGTGACATCCTTGTTACAAGTGGCTGAAACTGACTTAGCAAGTGTTCTGATTATTTTGAAAGGCGATGTTTTAAAAAAAAAAAAATAGTAATCTTTTCCAGGACAGAAATCTCTTTCTTTTTAAGCCTCCTGTCCTGTAGCTCTCATGCACTTGGAATTGAGAATAATTCTGCCTCATTTCCAACGTATTTTGCTCTGAGGTAATTCTTTGTTCTGTCAAATAGATTCAGTTCCTTATCAGACAGAAATGTGGGCAAAAGAAAATGATCTCATTGTATATAATTTTGTACACAATATCCAGAGCTCTATAAGGCAGTAAACTTTGGTTTTTACAAATGACTTAGGAAATCTGTTTTTTTTTTTTTTTTTTTTAATTCCTTAGGAAAGCTTTTTGTTTTTAAAAATCTATTCAAGGAAACTCTGGTTGAAAGCCTCCACGGTGGTTAACTCCTTCATGGGAGCGCGGACTCGCTCTCCCTGGTCTCATACCAGTCCCGAACGGGAAGGTCTGCTGTTCAGGATCCTACTCCTGCTTGTATTTTTTTAAAGTTTTTTTTTTTTTAAGTATATGAGACAATAATACTTTCATATCAAAGTAAAGAGTTTTATGTCTCTATTTACAGGAACAGGAGGAAATTGGGGTACCAACAAGCTTTCACTTAGTGGCCTCTTTATCTAGATCAAATGTCTTCACATGACACCCAGTTTCCATACAAAAACTGTCCCCTCACTCCAAGCTCAGAGTGGGAGTGGTGCTCCATCTTTTCCAGCTACAGATAGGCACTGGTTTCATTTTTATTTATTTGCAAGGAAAGAGAGAGAGAGAATGGGTGCACCAAGGCCTCCAGCCACTGCTAACAAATGCTGGGTACATGCGTCACTTTGTGCATTTGTCGTCATGTGAGTCCTGCGGAACGGAACCCAGGCCGTGAGGCCTTGCAAGCAAGCCTCTTTCATCATGGAGCCATCTCTCAGGCCCACCTCTGCAGTTGTGATGATTCGTGGCTAGAGGCAACCATGGTGAAGACAGCAGAATGGAAGACAGAGCCCAGTGGAAACTCAGCTCAAAGGACATGTGTCATTCATCTGCTGGGCAAGGTTTCTGGAAACTGCCACAAGATGCTTTGTTCACATCTCATTGGTAATAATTTGGTAGTTGGACCCACACTTAGCTATAAAGCTTAGATGTGTTCTAGACAGCTAAGTGCCCAACTAAAAATGCATTTATTTATTTATTTATTTATTTTGGTTTTTTGAGGTAGGGTCTCACTTTAGCTCAGGCTGACCTGGAATTCACTCTGTAGTCTCAGGGTGGCCTCAAACTCATAGTGATCCTCCTACCTCTGCCTCCCGAGTGTTGGGATTAAAGGCGTGCGCCACCACACCCAGTTTATAGATGCTTTTTTTTTTTTTTTTTTTGTGGTTTTGAAGATTGAATGAATGGCCTTGCACTTGGAAGCACCCTACCGCTGAGCTTTTTTTTTTTTTTTTTTTTTTTTTTTAATTTTGAGAAAGGTTCTTCCTAAGTTGCTCGAGCTGGTCTTGAAATCCCTCTGTAGCCCAGATGGTCCTTGAAATTATGTTCTCCCGCTTCCGCCTCTGGAGTAGCTAGGAGGACAGATGTGTACCCCATGTCCTGACAAAAATCTTCAGAGCTAAAGATATCACTGGGGAGAGCAGGCAGCCTCTAGCAGCGATGTCATTTAATCAAGTCTCATCATTTTTCATTGACTGCTAACCCAGCTCACTAACTCTGCTGGGATGAGGAAATGAATGAGGTACCAGCTCAATCGTGTCCCTGCTCCCGTAAATGACCTTGTCATCCCTCAGCCAGCCACTCAAGAACACACAAGGCCATGTTCCTACCCTCAAACAGTTGACCATGAACATACAGTTCTGGCAGGCAAACAACTGCTCTTGGAAGTGGGACTATAAATTTTACCACAGGGGTCAAATCACCCAGGCCAACAGTCAGAGGAAGACACGAAACATGACATTCGTGTTCCTTTTCTTTAAATTATTTCATTTCATTTTATTTATTACAGAGAGAAAGAAGAAATGGGCATGCCAGGGCCTCCAGTTGCTGCAAACAAACTCCAGATACATGCATCACCTTGTGCATCTGGCTCACATGGGCACTGGGGAATCGAACCTGGGTCCTTTGGCTTTGCAAGCAAACACCTTAACCACTAAGCCATCTCTCCAGCCCTGACATTAGTGTTTCAAAGGAGCAACGAAGGAGCCTAGAACATAACCCATATAGAGAAAAGTGGGTATAATATGGCTGGCCAAGTCCACAGTGACCATGGGAGGTGGGATTCTGTATGCCCAACACAGACACTTGCCAGTGGATGAACAATATCATATCAGAAAATATGAACAATATCATATCAGAAAATATATCAAGCCAAGGCTCAAGTTGTGACCCTTAGGAAATTTACCAGAGATCCACATCTTAGAACTTCGCCCTCGTTTCTGCTTGAACAGTCCGATGGTATTCTATAATGACGCGCTTTCTGTGACTCACTCCCGGTCTTGCACAGAGAAGCAAGTGAAGGAAGGGAGGGAAGCTCCTACCCCCACCCAACATTTAAAACGGTTCCAAACTCTCTCTCTCTTTCTCTGCCTCTTTCTTCCCCCTCCCTCTCTCTCTCTGCCTCTTTCTTTTTCTCTTTCTCTCTCAAATAAATAAATAAAAATAAAAATATTTTTTAAAAACATTTTAGCAGACAGAGAGTGCGTGTATGAATATGGGTGTGCCAGGGCCTCCTGTCACTGCAAACAAACTCCAGATGCAGGTGACACTGTGCACCTGGTTCTACTTGGGTACTGGGGAATTGAACCCTGGCTGTCAGGCTCTGCATACAAGTGCCTTTAACCACTGAGCCATCTCTCCAGCTCTGGGATCTAGTTTTCTATAGTTTGAAAAGGAGGTTTGTTTTGTAGGCCTGTCACATCCCAGAAATGAGTCAGGAGTTGAGCAACACATCCTGACTCAGGAAACTGGCCATATTTGTTCACAGGTAGATCTGCTTTCGGCCTGTCCTAGACAATTGGCTAAGGTTTTCGAAATCTTTTATTCTATATTTGTTGTTGTTGTTGTTTTTCAAGGTAGGGTCTCGCTCTAGCCCAGGCTGACCTGGAATTCACTCTGCAGTCTCAGGGTGGCCTCGAACTCATGGCAATCCTCCTACTTCTGCTTCCTGAGTGCTGGAATTAAAGGCGTGTGCCACCATGCCCGGCTTTTATTCAATTTTTTTAAAGCCCCAGATTGAGTGCAATTTTAATACCATTGAAATCTTTCATTGGAAATACCAGCATTTTCATTGGATACTGGAGCCCATGGAAATTGATTCTCAATGTTGTGTTTATTCTCTACCAGCAGAGAAAACCCACAGTTGGAGGAAGAATACGAAAAACGAAAGGAAACCTAAGGGAAGGAATATGTTCAACCCACCACCTATGGCTATGAGTCATGAACACAAAGTTGTAAACTTACTTGAAACATTATAAGGTTTTTAAAAAAATATTTTCTTTCTTTATTTATTTATTTGAGAGAGAGAGAGAATGGGCACACCAGGGCCCCCAGCCACTGCAAACAAACTCCAGATGCATGCACCCCCTTCTGCATCTGACTTACATGGGTCCTGGGGAATCAAACCTGGGTCCTTAGGCCTTGCAGGCAAGTGCCTTAAGCACTAAGCCATTGCTCCAGCCCCATTATAAGGTTTTATTTGATATTTTTCTTTATTTCTTTCTTTGTTTTTTTTTTTTTTTTTGAGAGTGAGAGAAAACAGACATGGCATGTCAGGGCCTCCAGCCACTGCAAATGAACTCCAGACGCACGCGTCCCCTTGTGCATGTGGCTTGCCTGGGTCCTGAGGAATTGAACCTAGGTCCTTTGGCTTTGCAGGCCAACACTTTAACTGCTAAGCCATCCCGCCAGCCCTATCACATAGTTCTTGATAGGTGCACAGTTATGATGTGAGAAAGTTGGGAGACTATCATGGGGAGCACTGGAAATCTCGGCCTCCACTGCGCCCTGAGCTCTGGCTGCTCACGCTGTGTGGTACAGAGATGGTGACAGAGAGCAATTGTCACATGAGTACATTGGGATACAAACCAGTCACCTTCCCCTGGCCAAGCCACTTATTGCCCACTACTCTTTATGATGTGGCCACTTGACTATCTTTTTAAATTTCATTTACTTGTTTTAATTTATTTAATAATTGCTCCCAATTTAGTCTTTTTCTTTTTTTTTTTTTTTTTTTTTTTTTTTTGTTTTTTGAGGTAGGGTCTCACTCTAGCTCAGGCTAGAGTAGTCTCAGGGTGGCCTTGAACTCATGACGATCCTCCTACCTCTGCCTCCTGAGTGCTGGGATTAATGGTGTGCGCCACTACGCCCAGCTCCAATTTAGTCTTTTCAAAGTCAACAACTTATTTATTTGTTTATTTGAAACTTTGACTTTATTTTTTTCCCTTTTTAAAAATAAAGTAGAAACTTTATATGAACACACCATATGTTGGTACCATCATGTCCCTCTCCCTGCCCACACTTCACTGGGGCCCTCCTTGTTCATGTTCACATGGAGTTGCAGGTTATGTGTTGTGAGGTCAGCAGTCTGCCACTGTGGGGAAAGCTATGTTTCTGGATGGTCTACTTTTTTTTTTTTTTTTTTTTTACTGAAAACTTCCATAATTATAGACAATAAACCATGATAATTCCCTCCTCTCCCCCAATTTCCCCTTCACAACTCCACTCCCCATCATATCCCTTCCCCCTCTCAATCAGTCTTCCTTTTATTTTGATGTCATCATCTTTTCCTCCTATTATGATGGTCTTGTGTAGGTAGTGTCAGGCACTGTGAGGTCATGGATATTCAGGCCATTTTGTGTCTGGAGGAGCACGTTGTAAGGAATCCTACCTTCCTTTGGCTCTTACATTCTTTCCGCCTCCTCTTCTGCAATGGACCCTGAGCCTTGGAAGGTGTGTTAGAGATGTTTCAGTGCTGAGCACTCTTCTGCCCTTATTCTCATCACTATGTTGCCTTCTGAGTCATCCCAAGGTCACCACCATCTGAAAAGAGAAGCTTCTCTAACCAGAAGTGACAGTAGCATTAATATATGAATATGAACGTTAAGAAAAGAGGTTACAGGGCAGTTTGGTGAGCATAATATATGCATTTAGCCAGATACCAGCAGACGTTATACCCCAAGTCTCATGACCTCCGCCATCATAGGCTTTTGACTGGGTTTTCAACACCAGGCACATATTCCCTCCCATGGAGGTGGCCTCCAATCCAATTAGAGAATGGTTTGTTTCCCCAATAACAGACATGCCACTATTGCACCCATTGGCTCATTTGGCCTGGCTGGACCAACTTAAGGTTTGCAGTGTCCACTGTTGTTAATCATTGCTGATGACCTCTCTCCCATAGGGCTGCTTGCAGTGTAGCTTTTGTCCAGCTTTCTGTCAGCTGGTATACAGGGAGGAAGTTTTCAGCTGAGCTCCAGCTTGAACAACTTTAAAAAAATTTTTTTATTTATTTGTAAGCAGAGAGAGAGAGAGAAAGAGAAGAGAGACAGAGCAAGAACAGATATGCCAGGGCCTCCAGCCACTGCAAACAAACTCCAGATGCATGCGCCACCTTGTGCATCTGGCTTACATGGGTCCTGGGGACCTTTGGCTTCACAGGCAAATGCCTTAACCACTAAGCCATCCCTCCAGCCCCAACTTCTTTTTTGTTTGTTTGTTTGTTTGTTTGTTTGTTTGTTTGTTTTTTGAGGTAGGGTCTCACTCTGGCTGAGGCTGACCTGGAATTCACTATGTAGTCTCAGGGTGGCCTCGAACTCTCAGCTATCCTCTTACCTCTGCCTCCTGAGTGCTGAGATTAAAGGCGTGCGCCACCATGCCCGGCTATCCAGCCCCAACTTTTATCAACTTCTTTTGTGTCTCTTCAGCGTTGTTTTCCTATGTAATAGACCACACTACAGTTTTGTATCAAGTCATAACGGTATACATCCCGTCTGATCTGCTTTCCTGTTGTAACTGGTTTCGCTGTACACATTGTTGTGTGACTGGCATTTTTCTTCCTGCTCAGTGCCCTGGGCTACCTTCCATGGCAACGAGTCAGCGTTTCTTTAAAGGGTCCCAGTACAGAGATCTCACACTTTTCTGCTTGTGCCGGCGGGGGCAGGGGAAAAAAAAGAAAGTTACTGAAATGCGTCCGGACTGCGGTTTTCAAGAGAAAGGAATCTATTGTGTGTGTAGCTGACTTCATCCCAACGTATGATTTGGCTTTGGCAGTTCGTATATGATCTTCCTTATCATCGGAGATGATTAGAGAACTTTGAACTGTTGCCTTCATTCCTCTCGTGGTTTGTGAACAGACGCTTGAAGCTTTCAAACTTGTCATCATGGCAAACGTCATTTGAACACCCCAGGTCAAGTAATTTTGTAAGGGAATAGGTCACAAGATGAGCGACAACTTGAATCTGTTACCATAAATTATGAAACAAAGGGGCCAATCACGCCGATGAGACTTTAAACAAATGCGATGCTATATTTCTGTCATAAATTTTATAATGTGACAATTGGCTCTGCTTTCAGGAACCCACGCAAACAGTACCATTCTCCTCGTGTGTTTGTCAAGTTTTCTTCTTCTCAGAATTAGTGACTCAAAATAAGGGATAACATTAAAATTTTATCAAAATCCCACAAAACTCGGTTTTGAAAAGTGATGTGTCTTAGTTATTGTCAAAAAAAAAAAAAAAAAAAAAAAAAGATGGTGAATTTTCCCTTCTCACTCTTAAAATCTAGCAGAGTCTCTGAGCAATGTTTCTCTCCTTAGAGGATACACCTCATAAGACAAGAAAGCAAAACATTTCTCAGATTGTTCTGGAAGAACTTGGAGCATTGTTAAAAACAAAATGAATAAGTCAGGCTCTCTTCAAAAGGAGAACTGGGAGAGAAATAATCAATGTTTCTCCACAGCAGTAGCCTGACCAAAGAGAGAGGTTTTCTGTGGTCCATGGCCTGAGGGCTTCAGCATGGAGCAGACGGCTGCCTTGCACTAGTGTTGTAACACCTATACTGAGGTAGGTTGCCTCTTACACAATGCACTTGGGTTTGGTTTTGAGTCTAAGTTTTCAGCCTCACCAGCTTTAGATCTTTCTTTCTGTCGAGTGGGGTTAAAAATAATACAGATTGGCTGGAGAGATGGCTCAGCACTTACAGGCCTGCAAAGCCTGATGGCCTGGGTTCAATTCAAAGTACCCGGATAAAGCCAGATACACAAAGTGGTGCATGTGCCCAGTTCGTTTGCAGTGGCATGAGGCCCTGACACACCTATATTCTCTCTGTCTATGTAGTCTCAGGGTGGCCTCGAACTCACTGCAATCCTCCTACCTCTGCCTCCCAAGTGTTGGGATTAAAGGCGTGCACCACCACGCCCGGCTTGTGGTTCTTTTAAAAATATTTTAAGACATATTTATATATATATTTATTTATTTATTTGAGAGAGAGAAAGAGGCAGAAAGAGAGAGAGAATGGGCACACCAGGGCCTCTAGCCACTGCAAATGAACTCCAGATGCATGCCCCCTTGTGTCTTACGTGGGTCCTGGAGCGTCAAACCGAGATCCCTTTGGCTTTGCAGGCAAATATCTTAACTGCTAAGCCATCTCTCCAGCCCCAGATCTGTGGTTCTGATTTCCCACTTAGACCATGCAGCTCTTTATCTTGTCAACTTATGATAACTTCAAGTACCACATTTAGCTTGGCTGAGTACCTCATCAATGTCCTTGAATGGATCTGGTAAGTGAAAGACACTGGACTCGGGTCCACAGGCGGCCCCATGATATCGTGGATAGTCTGTGCCTCCCTGGTATCCAGCAGCAGCAACTGCTCTATTCCCTTGAGGTGGATGGTGAAAGGATGGGCAAGGAGCCTGAGGAGGCTGGAGGAATCCTGAGGGTGCCCTCTGCCATCTCAGACTCCAAAAGCCACTCACTGTACTTCTGCTTATCCTTGAGTATTCAGGACAACAGGGACATCTGTGTTTTCGTTGTCTGGGGACCCAGGCAGGACATGGGAAAAGAAGAGCATTTTCATTTTCAGATACCAAACAGTCGACCCTCTCAGGCCTTCTGGAGGTGGGAGGGAAAGCTGGACACTGCTCCCAACCTTCTTCCTCTCTTCAAACTCTCTCTGCTCCTCTCTTGCCAAGACTCCCTGGATGGTACAAGACCCTGGTTCTTTGTTCTACTGGTGTCTGTGAAAACTCACCAAGCCCCAACCTTAGGCAAATAATAGACCTCAGATAGAAAACTGCAAGGGAAGGCTGGAGGGATGGCTGAGAGGTTAAGTTGTTTGCCTGCAAAGCCAAAGGACCCAGGTTCGATTGCCCAGGACCCACCTTAGCCAGATGCACAAGGGGGCGCATGCGTCTGGAGTTCGTTAGCAGTGGCTGGATGCCCTGGTGTGCCCATTCTCTCTCTCCCCCCTCTTTCTCTCTGTCAAATAAATAAATAAATAAAAATAAAATATTAAACAAAGAAGACTGCAAGGGAGGTGAGCCCACAGCAGAGAAATGGGATGACCTCTGGAGTCTGTTGCGTTTTATTAGCAACTAGAGCTGTGTTATTGTGTAACCCTTCATGTCTGATGGTTTTCTTGCCTCACTACTGAATAAATAAAATCCATTCTTTCTCTGAGCTCAGGTTTGTCTCTTCGTTTCCCCTCTTGAAGATGAAACCCCAGGGAGTCATAATTGTAGTCATAATTTGCAAGTCGTTCTTGCTTTTTCCTTCCATTCGTCCGTCTCTGGGATCTTGTAGAGGAGGCACCAGCCCTGCACAAATGTTATGAGTTTATTAAAGTCCCCCCTCTCCCTATACCTTCCATGTTGATTCCCCAGCCTCCCCACCCGCATGCCCCCAGAATTTGACCTTATTTGGGATGAAGGTGGTTGCTTCTATAATCAGTTCATTTAACATGAGGTCACACCGGAATACAATGAGTCCCTAATCCACAATGACTGGTATATCTGTGTACCACAAGGAAACCACACACACACACACACACAGCGGGAGAGAGAGAGAACATGATGTGAAGATGAAAACAGAGACTGAGAGGCCGAGTGATGCTTCTACTAGCCAAAGAAATCTAGAAATTTCTACCAAAACCACTGAAGGCTAACAAAGAACCAGGAACAAACTCTCTCCCTCTCTTTCTCTCTCTCTGCCTTCAGAAGCAAGAAATTGTGCCAACACCTTGATCTTGGACTTTCAACCTCAAGAACTGTGACATAATGCATTTCTGACACTTAAGCTATCAACTTGTGGTAATTTGTGAAGGCAGCCTGGGAACAGCCCACCATTTTTTTTTTTTCAGTAACACACCCTCCCTCCCCAGCTAATACAGGCGCAGAGCCTGGCTCTAGATTTCCACTGGCAACTGCCATTTAAGAACAAAGACTAAGTCTCCAGTGACCACAGCCAGAAAGCATAAAACTCAGGAACCATCAACAACTGTTTCCCCCTAATCCCAGAAGAAAACCAGCTTGCCAGAAGACAAAGCTGGCATGGGGAGAAGATTCAGAGGCAAGCACAGGGGACAGGCAGTTGGTCACTGGCCAGCTCTGTCTTCATCACACCCCATACCTCCGTGCGAACTGAACTTGGCCGTGACTTGATTTCCATAAAGCTGAAATGACTGCGAGTAAATTTGTTTTATGTTGTTATTTATTATTTATTCATTTTGGCTAAAGTTAATCCCTATAACATTTGTGGACCTTACAACCCAGACTTCCAGTTCACATATTCTCCAACATGCATGCTTCTTTTGGACAATAAGTGAAGAGTTCTGCTCTGCAAGCCACCGTGTTCTTGCCAGCCATCGGAGCCTGATCCAGAATATAACATTGTTTAGAATTAATCTGGGGGGGGGGGTTGGAGAGATGGCTTAGCGGTTAAGCGCTTGCCTGTGAAGCCTAAGAACCCCAGTTCGAGGCTCAGTTCCCCAGGACCCAGGTTAGCCAGATGCACAAGGTGGCGCATGCATCTGGAGTTCGTTTGCAGTGGCTGGAGGTCCTGGTGCGCCCTTTCTCTCTCTCCCTCTTTCTCTCTGTGTCTGTTGCTCTCAAATAAATAAATAAAAATAAACAAAAATTTTTTTTAAAAAAACTTATTAAAAAGGTCGAGGGCAACCGAGGAAGATACCTGACTTCAACCACTGGAACTCACATGCATGTGCACCTGTACACACATGTGCCCTCACATACATGGAGACACATAAAGCATGCACCATGCACACAGATAGAAAATACAAAAACATACAAATGATTGTCTTAAGAAAATACATCTGGGTTAGTCCACCGCTATGACAAAACATCGGAGAGAGCTCAGCTTTAAGGAGAAAAGGTTTTCAGAAGTTTTGGTCCATATTACTTGGCCTGATTGCTTTTGGGCCTGTGGCCAGGTAGTGTATAATGACAGAAGGGTGTGGTAGAGGGGGAAAACCCATCTCAGGGCTTCTAGAAAGCTGAGAAAGAGAGGTAGAGGCCAAGGCTCCAAGCTGTCTTTCCGGGGTGCAATGACCTACTAACTTCTAAGCAGGCTCCACCTAAAGTTGCCACCACCTCCATTGCCAACAGCCCACAGAGTTAGGGACCCGTGACTTGATTCCTGAGCCTTTATAATCCAGTCACCTTCCCCCAAAACTCCACTTCTGAACACTGCTGTCACACATGCGCTTTGGGGGAGCATTTCAGATCCCAAGTGTAATGGTTTTGTTGGAACTGGCACATTCTTTCTTAAGTGAAATTTTAAGTCACTATAAAATGTGATAAATCACGTTAATATCTTTACCTTTTAAATTAAAACCAACTCATGGGCAGCCCGCGTCTGTCTTTCATGAACATATGGCCATGTTTGTTATGCTATAAAGTCATCATAGTTCTTTCATGGGGATGTCTCTTAGGTTCATGTTAAGTTTTATTTTCAAAGGCTCCATTACCCTTATGAGAAGTTTCAAATGGTTGGCATCCTGCCTGAGAAAGGATTTGCTGTTTAGTATATGGATAATAAAGCCTTTTCCTGTTGGCCCATTACCACATTTCAGAAAATCCCAGAAATACTTAGCTTTAATTCTGATTTATGCACGTCTTAATGGCTTTGGATCGGTGTAGAGATACAATCTCAAAGACTACCAGCTGGAGGTCAGAGAAGGATGAGCAAATGAAACTTGGTGCTGGAGATTAAGAAAGAAATTCAGCAATTCTCTATACCGTTTTGCATACTGGCAAAGGACTGTATTAGTTTTCTGTTGCTATGTAACATTTTGCCCCAGAATTGATTGGTGTCAGAGGGCATTAAATATTTACAATCTCACGCAGTTTCCCGTGAGGTCAGACATTCATGAGTGGCTGGGACAGGTAGCCCTGGCTCTGAGTGTCACAGTAAAGGACAACATGTTTGAAGGCTTTGCCTGTAGCACTCTGGGACGTGATGGGACCTTTAGGAGATGGGAACTAGTGGAAGGAAGTTATATTATTGAGAATGTGACGTTTAAGAAGACATTGAGCCAGGCGTGGTGGCACACGCCTTTAATCCCAGCACTCGGGAGGCAGAGGTAGGAGGATCGCCATGAGTTCAAGGCCACCCTGAGACTACATAGTTAATTCCAGGTCAGCCTGGGCCAGAGTGAGACCCTACCTCGAAAAACAAAAAAAAAAAAAAAAAAAAAAAAAAAAAAGAAGACATTGGGACACTAGCCCCTCTCCACCCCTCTTTCACCCCCAACTGTCATGAGGTACCCATATTTTTCTGCATCTGCCATTTCCACAATATCCTGCTAACCATACAGGTCACCTCTATTCAGTGTGGAAGGGTGACAATACTGAGAGACAAAATATAATTGGGGGCCCTTTGGCGTCTTGCTAATCTTACTATGAGTATTAATGAAAAGAAATTTTTTTTTTCCAACAGATTTTTAAAATTTATTTTTCAAGGAGAAACAGAGAATGGACACAGTCTCCAGTCATTGCAAATGAACTCCAGATGCATGTACTACTTTGTGCATCTGGCTTTATGTGGGGACTGGGGAATCTAACCCTGGTGCATTAGGCTTTTCAGGCGAGCGCTTTAACTGCTGAGCCATCCATTCACCCCCGGAAAGAAATTCGTATGTAAGAAAATATGAAAAATACTTTCCAAGGGGTTGGATAGACAGCTTAGCAGTTGAGGGACGTACCTGTGAAGCCTAAGGACCCATGTTCAACTCTCCAGATCCCACGTAAGCCAGATGCAAGTGACATAAGTGTGCAAGGTCACACATGCGCACAAGGTGACATATGCATCTGGAGTGGCTGGAGTCCCTTGCGCACCAATTCTCTCTCTCTCTTGCATTAAAAAAAAAAAAAAACTTTCCAGGTCTGGAGAGATGGCTTAGCAGTTAAGAGCTTGCCTATGAAGCCCAAGGACCCTGGTTTGAGGCTCAATTCCCCAGGACCCACGTAAGCCAAATGCACAAGGGGGTGCATGCATCTGGAGTTCATTTGCAGTGGCTGGAGGCTCTGGCTCACCCATTCTCTCTCTCTCTCTTGCTGCCTCTTTCTCTCTGTGTTGCTCTCAAATAAATAAATTAAAAATAAATAAACAAAATTTAAAAAATACTTTCCAAGATGAGTATATTTAAATAAATTATCAAAAAATAAAATAGAGAGCTGGGCGTGGTGGTGCATGCCTTTAATCCCAGCACTCAGGAGGCAGAGGCAGGAGGATCGCTGTGAGTTCAAGGCCACCCTGAGACTACATAGTTAATTCCAGGTCAGCCTGGGCCAGAGTGAGACCCTACCTCGAAAAATGAAAAACCAAAATAAATAAAATAAAATAAAATAAAATGGCAGGATCAGAAATAAACTTGGATATCAACCAATCTAACTTGGTCACGGAGGCCAACACCCAAAAAGGTCATTCTAGCTTCCCACAGTAAATCAGTGAGCAAATCAGGTTTAGATCCAGATCTCTTGGCTTTGGTTTGAAGAGTCTGTGGTGAAGCCACTGGCCTGGAAATCCATGTCCCTTCCAACCTCCCTGTGTGCCTTTCACGGCAGAAGCTGGAGCAGAAAAACCTTTGCTTCCACCTCCTTGCAGACCGGCTTGGGTTGCATCCAGGTGCCGATGATCAGCCTGGAAGTGGGCTGCTGCCACTTGAGCTGCTTCTGTTGGCGAAGATGAACCCTTTGGTTTGAATGTGTCCCCCAAAGTCCATGAGCAAGAAACGTCACACGGCAGTGTGGTGTGGCGAGGCGGGACCTTGAAGACGCAGAGCCTTCGTGAATGCTCAGCGAGTGGGTGATCACAGGGGTGGGCTCCCAGTGAAAAGAAGTCCTCTCTTCCTGTCCCCCTCCCCCCAACAATGCTCTCTATTCTGCTTGTCCCTTTGCCTCCTGTCGTGGAATGACACCGCGAGAAGACCCTGAACAGACGCCATCCCTTCCTCAGCCTCCAGGACTGGGAGAAATGATCCCTTTTCTTTACAATTCACCTAGTCTTCTGAGAATTCCGCTACAGCAGCACAAAACAGGCTATGACAGTGGCCACCACAGACTGGGATGTTTCTGTGACATAAGTGGCTGAGGTCCTGGTTCCATTGTCACTAGAGTGACAGGAGCCAAGAGACAGGTTAGAAGTGGTTCTCTGATCTTCGAGGTCAAATTAACCAGCATGTTCCTGGAGCCAGTTCCAGGGGTAATTGTGTTAGGTCAGTGGGGAATGAAGTGGTTTGTAGCTGCCGGGGAGTTGTTCCTGGATTTCAAAGACCAGAGCCGTATTTCAGTTCTTCCAAACATTTCATAAGCACCTAATTCCCTGTGCCAGACACTGTTCTCATACAAGAGAGCGGGTCTGTTGTTATCCACTCTCTCTCTTTTTTTTTTTTTTTTTTTTTCTTTGCGTCTTTTGAGGTAGGGTCTCTTCCTCGAGTCAGGGCTGACTTGGCACTCACTCTGTAGTCCCAGGCTGTCCTTGAACTCGCAGTGATCCTAACTACCTATGCCTCTTGAATGCAGAGATTAAAGGCATTCACCATCACACCCAGCTTCTACTCTGCTGCACAGTTTGCTAAGCTAACCCCACAAGGAGAAAAGCAATCCATCATTTACAAGTTGGCCTGGCACTTCCTCCCTTAAGTCTTGCTGCCTAACATGTATGGACAGATGTGCTGATGGGCTACGGTCCTTCCCTGGTCTATGTAAACGAGTTCTCAAACCAAGAGTATCAGCCAGAGTCACTTTGTTGAATATCTTGGATCAAGAAATAGGAGCCAGGTATGGTGGCGCTCACCTTTAATCCCAGCACTCAGAAGGCAGAGGTAGGAGGATTGCCGTGAGTTCGAGACCATCCTGAGACTACAGAGTGAATTCCAGGTCAGTCTGACCAAACATCCCATTCTTTCTAACTAGGGACTCCCGCTTCCTTACCAGTTATAACGAGAGCTTTCTTTCTTCTGAGGTAAGATTTATATGGATGCCTAGTCATAAAATTACCCTCCCTACCCTGCTTCTTGATAACATCTGAGCCAGAACAATTCCTGTTTCCTTCACCCTTCCCCACAGGCCTGCCTGCAAACCCAGTCCATTAAATCCTTCTGAATCTGCCCTCATTTAGAGGGTTCCCCTGGGGTTCCCCATGATGTGTGGCTTCTTTCTCTGAGACAAGCAATAACAGATCATTCCTGCTGATCTTTAGTTGAAAGACATTGCCTGAAACCCTCGGGCTTTGCAAGTGCTGTGTGCTCTTTATCCCAGTGTCTCTATGAGCAAAGGAACAAGGCAGGGTAGAAATGTTATGCTGTGTGTGTGTGTGTGTGTGTGTGTGTGTGTGTGTGTGTGTGTGTTTTTTTGAGGTAGGGTTTCACTCTAGCCCAGGCTGACCTGGAATTCACTAAGTAGTCTCAGGGTGGCCTGGAACTCACGGCAATCCACCTACCTCTGCCTCCCGAGTGCTGGGAATAAAGGCGTGCGCCACCACGCCTGGTGTTTTTCTTCTTTTTTTATTTTTTGTGTTTTATCACTGATGCTGCTTTAGAAAAAAAAAGGCAACTGGAGCTATTTCATAGCATCAAAAACATAGCAATTAAATGTATCAAGTGAAAAAAATAATTAGAAAAGAAAGACTAAAAATGCAGAGGCACTGAAAATGTCAACTAACCATTTGTATAGTAAAGTGGGTAACAGTACAATAGCTCAAATGCCCACGATATGTCAGCCACTAGAGATAGTCATTTATATGCCACATTGGCAACCAGCTGAATATAGTGCAAAGCAGGGTTTTTAGTTCACTTTCCATAGATGAGAAAAACTAAGAAGCCTTTCACCAGAGGCTTTCTACCTACAGGATAGTTCTATTGGCCGAAGATCATCTGTTTACATCACAGAAATGAAAGGAAGTTGTGTATTTCTAAGTAAAAACGATATGTCAGTTGTTTTGTCTACGTAGGAGGTCTTTCAGCTTGGTGTTGGTCAGGCTAGGGAGGTATTTTGAAAATTCTTTTTAAAAATGTTTTTAAATTATTTATTTATTTGCAAGCAGAGAGAGAGAGAAAGGAGATAGACAGAAAGAGAATGGGCACACCAGGGCCTCCAGCCTGCAAATGAATTCCAGATGCATGCGCCCCCTTGTGCATCTGACTTATGTGAGTACTGGGGAATTGAACTTGGGTCCTTTGACTTTGCAGGCAAGCACCTTAACCACTAAGCCATCTCTCCAGCCCTTGAAAATTCTTTGATTGAAGTATTTTGAGAAATCTCATTCCAAGTTTAAAGTTGGAGGCCTCATCATACAGTTAATTTTTTTTTTTTAAAACCTCTGTCCTGGAAAAAGTCTGAACCCAGCAAAATGAGTATACCTGCCAGTTACACAAAAACCTGTGTCTATGCTTTATTTAAAAAATGAAAATAAAAAGATTCTAGGGCTGGTGAGATATTTTAGCGGTTAAGGCATTTGCCTAAAAAGCCAATGGACCTAGGATCTATTCCCCGGGACCCACATAAAGCCAGATGCACAAGGTGGCACATGCATCTGAAGTTTAACTGCAGTGGCTGGAGGCCCTCAGTGCCCATTCTCTCTCTCTCTCCCTCCCTCTCTCTCTCTGCCTCTTTCTCTCTCTCTCAAATAAATAAATAAAAATAAAATAAAGAAAAGAAGAAAAAATAGATGCTAGACAAAATAGGATAAATGATGTCCTCTTTGTTATTTAGTGGTAAAAAAATGAGAGGGCTTAGTAGATAGTTGAATTCTTTTTAGTATGAAAAACACAAGTACACAATATAATGACATCCCAAGCAGTAATTTATGCATTAAAAAGAGATTTTTTATTAGACAAGAAAAATATAAAATGCATTTATTTACTGGTTTTTAAATTTTTTTGTTGACAATTTCCATAATTGTAGACAATATCCCATGGTAATTCCCTCCCTCCCCCCACTTTCCTCTTTGAAACTCCACTCTCCATCATATCCCCTCCCCCTCTCAATCAGTCTCTCTTTTATTTTGATGTCATCATCTTTTCCCACCTATTACGATGGCCGTGTGCAGGTAGTGTCAGGCACTGTGAGGTCATGGATATCCAGGCCATTTTGTGTCTGGAGGAGCACGTTGTAAGGAGTCCTACCCTTCCTTTGGCTCTTACATTCTTTTCGCCCCCTCTTCCACAATGGACCCTGAGTCTTGGAAGGTAGGTTTGAGATGTTTTAGTGCTGAGCACTCCTCTGTCACTTCCATTCAGCACCATGGTGCCTTCTGAGTCATCCCAAGGTTGCCACCATCTGAAAGGAAAAGCTTCTCTAACCAAAAGTGAGAGTAGCATTAACATATGGGTGTAGACAATAAGAGAAGTGCTTACTGGGCAGTTTGGTGAGCATAGTACATACATTTAGTGTAACACCAGCAGATGTTACCCCTAGGGCTCATGACTACCCCTGTCGTAGGTTTTCAGTATCAGAGATGTGTTCCCTCCCATGGATTACTGAAATTTTTTAATAACTTGAGCTATTACCTTTTTGGGGTGACCAGAGGGGAGAGGAGCTATTATCTATTGTCAAAATTATCAGCTTAGGTATAGAATATTTCTAATAGGAGTTTTAAAAGTCAATTTCTAAGTTGTCCCATTTCTAATACAAAAATGGTGTAGAAAAGAGTCTCTGGACAAGGGAAATGGGTGAGATGCTTGATTGATTGAACATTTAAATTTCATTTTACAATGTTATCAGTAAAAAAAAAAAAAAAACAACACTCCGTAAGGGGACTAGTATGACTTTCAAATTTCCCAACTATACTGATTCATCTTTTGTTTTTGTTTTTGTTTTTTTCATTTTTCGGTTTTTCAAGGTAGGGTCTCACTGTAGCCCAGGCTGACCTGAAATTCACTATGCAATCTCAGGATGGCCTAGAACTCATGGCGATCCTCCTGCCTCTGCCTCCTGAATGCTGGGATTAAAGGCGTGCGCCAACACGCCCGGCTCCTGATTCATCTTAATTGTACGTTTTTATTATCCTTTAAAACAGTTACCCAGATGTTTGTAAGATGGGAGCCACTGCCTCAACTCTGAGAAAAGAGGCAAGTGTTGGGATCTGCCCAGATATTAGTGGGAAAGATGAAGTTTGACAAGCAGAAGGAGGAAGCCAGCACGGTGCCAGTCTGGTCCCTGTTACTATTTGAACCCCGCTAATTTTTATGTGGGAAAGGCTAAGAAATAAAGGCAGCATTATCCCTTGACTTTATTCTTATTATCGTGAGACACAGGGCTTGTTCAGGAGGGTGCTTGTGGGTGACTTGGGGTGACCAGAGGGGAGAGGAGACCTGGAGAACATAAGGAATTCATTGTGTCACCCTGGTTGTAAGCGACAGGAATACAGCTTGCTGTGGGTGAGGCTGAAAGGAAAATACTGGTGCTGGAATTAGCAAAAAGGGAGAGAAACAATGTAGTGTTTAGGGTAACGCCATGTGAATGGAATTTAGGAGCCTCTGAGCAGGTCAGTGCTGGATCACAGTAAACATTCTGTATTGCTGGAATGAGGAAGTAGAAAGTGGAGTGATTTAAGTCTCTTTCTCTCTCTGGCTTGGATCCTCTTATAGATTCACCTTGCCTGTTTGGGGGACAATATGGCCACTGGCGGATATTAAGGCTCACGTCATCAGTTCCAGTTGGAGAGACTCCTTGAGAAGATTAGGTTAGCCCTACTGGGTGCGCTGCCTCCTGACTGAGTGAGTCCAACATTGCAAAGTCACATAAGAACGTCAAAATTGGACTGGAGAGATGGCTCAGCTATTAAGGTGCTTGCTTGCAAAGCCTGACAGCCTGGGTTCTTTCTATTGCCCAGTACCCATGTAAAGCCAGATGCACAAAGTGGCACGTGCATCTGGAGTTCATCTGTGGTGGCAAGAGCACTGGTGTGCATGGGTACTGGGGAATTGAACTTGGGTCACAGGGTTTGCAAGCAAATGCCTTTTACTGCTGATTCATCTCTCCAGCCCCTCAACAACTTTATTTATTATTTATTTATTTACTTACTTACTTATTTATTTTTAATATTTTATTTACTTATTTGAGAGAGAGAAAGAGGCAAAGAGAGAGAGAGAGGGAGAGAATGGGGGTGCCAGGGCTTCTAGCCACTGCAAACGAACTCCAGACGCATGCGCCACCTTGTGCATCTGGCTTATGTGGGTCCTGGGGAATCAAACCGAGGCCCTTTGGCTTTGCAGGAAGCACCTCAAACACTAAGCCATCTCTCCAGCCCCAACAACTTTATTTATATAAGTAGAGAATATTATTGAGGAAAAGCAGAGAAAACCTAGATGCTAATAATGTGTACTTTGCAATATATCATCATCTCAATTTTTTTTTGGAAAGCAAAAATCTATATAAATTGGAAAAAAAAATTGTCTCAAAAAATGTGTTTTTTTTTAAAAGCCAGCAGTAGCTAGAAAAATCAGTGCTTAAATTAGCACAAAATGGTAAAAAATAAGCATTCCTGAATTGATTTTCCATATATTTGCCTGGAGGCAGACAAAGTGTAGGAGGGGCTGGATCCTGGCCAGAGCTGAACCATTTTTCTGAGCTCGATCAACTTCTATTAGTGGCAGTGACATCATGCTGGCCCTGAGCCAGCCACCCAGTGCACTGAGATGTGCTGCCCTGGCTGGAGGCGGGCATTTCGTCAGCACCGGGGCAGCATGAAAAGCTCTGATCTAAGCAAAGTGTTTGCAGAGAGATGACTTCTCGTGACACCGGCAGAGAGGACATGGCCCCTGTCCGTTGGCCTTTCTCAGTGCAGAAGGGTGAACTAACCAAGAGCAAGACGCAGCATCCCTTGACCTTCATGGATCTTCCAAGTCACAGAGTGCCATGGTGTGAGCAGCCCAAATGGAAAGGAACCCAAAGCCTGGGCCATCCGCTCTGTCTCAATCAATACAGTAGGCTCACAAAAGCGTTCGCAAAGTGTACTGGCTTTTTCTGAACCCTCCGCTCTATCCATCACCCCAAATTGCACTCAGGAGCTTGTCCTAGCATGGCTTCCAGAGGGAATCCAGAAAGTACCCAAGAAGTTTGCTAGGATGGCAGAGGAATTCTGCCCCCAAGCTCAAGTTGGCATGGGCATGAGAAAGAAGGCAGGAGGAGAGGGGAGGAGAGAGGAGATGAGAGGGGACGGAAGGGGAAGGAAGGAGATGAGAGGGGAGGGGAGGAGAAGGAAGGAGATGAGAGGGGAGGGGAAGGAAAGAGATGAGAGGGGAGGGGAGGGGAAGGAAGGAGATGAGAGGGGAGGGGAGGGGAGAAGAGGAAAGGAAAGGAGAGGGGAGGGGAGGAGGGGAAGAGAGGAGAGAAGAGGAGAGGGAAGGAGAGAGGAGACAAGAGGGGAGGGGAGGAGAGGGGAGGGAAGGAGACAAGAGGGGAAGGAAGGAGAGGGGAGGAGAAGGAAGGAGATGAGAGGGGAGGGGAGGAGAGGAGAGGAGAGGAGAAGGAAGGAGATGAGAGGGGAGGGGAGGAGAGGAGAGAAGAGTAGAGGGGAGGAGAGAGAAGGAGATAAGAGGAGAGGGGAGGGGAGGGAAGGAGAGGGGAGGAGAAGGAAGGAGATGAGAGGGGAGGGAAGGGGAAGGAAGGGGAGGAGAGGGGAAGAGGAGAGGGGAGGGAGAGGGGAGAAGACAAGAGGGAGGGGAGGAGAGGGGAGAGGAGAGAAGAGGGGAGGGAAGGAGAGAGGAGAGGGGAGGAGACAAGAGAGGAGGGGAGGACAGGGAAGGAGAGGAGAGGAGCATGCGCCACTTTGTGTATCTGGCTATTGGTGGATACTGGGGAATCAAACTGGGGCCATCAAGCCTTGCAAGCAAGCGCCTTTAACCACTAAGCCACCTCCCCGGCCCAGTTAATGTTTATTTATAGCATAGGTAGCAATCGAGCTATAGATTAGCACACCAGAGTTTGCCATCCGACCTCGCAGGATCTGGCTCAGGGAGCCAAGACAGTGATTCTGATCACACTTGAGACCCTCCTCAAAGGCACCCTCAGGAAGAGGCAGAGGCCATTTATCACATGTCCAACCACCACTTCCTGGCGCTTGAAGAAGCTGCTCACTGGGGGAACTCACCACACCACTGGAGGGAGGCTCGCTGGAAACAAGCTGTGGTCTGGTTCTGTGTTTAGATTTCTGCTCCGAGGGCGGCACTTCCTCTCGCATCAGTGAGGGCCGAGGATCCCATTCCGAGTGGAGGGGACTGTGGTAGTGAACACAGGGTGCGCATGCTGCAGTACCCTAGAAGCGGGAGGCACATAACTTGGCGGAAGGACTTGTGTGGCAGACCACCAAGGAGAGGGAAATGGCTTTTTGCTACGTCCTTTTCTGCTGTGATTGGCATGTGAGGGAAGGCTGGGAGATTTCTTGATGACTTGTGAATTCTTCAGAAAGGAGCTTCAAGCCTTTCCTTGTCTGACCTCCCTCCCCCCCCCCGGCCACACACACACACACACACACACACACACACACACACACACACACACTGCAACTATCTTAGGGCCATGAGAATCAGTAGGCTGCGCACCCAGGCACTACCCATAGAAACTGACAGACCATGGGCTGTGCCACAAGCAGAGTCTTTGTCTATTTCATTTCCGTTATGGTGTTCACCAACAGAAATATTTTGAGCTATTTAAGGAAAAAAAGAAAATTGAATCCAAGAACATTTCAGAGAATCATCAGGAAAAAATAAAAGACTAAAAAGAAAGAAAATAATAAGAAAGTTAACTTTAGGCATGGTGGCTGTAATCCCTACACCTAGGAGGTTAGAGAGAAGAGATCAAGAGTTCAAGGTCACCCTCAGCCACATCGTGAGCCTGAGGCCAACACAGGCTACATAAGACCCTAGTGCAAACTGCAATAAAAAGAAGATTAAAGCCATGTCTCTTGGCAACAGAAATAAAAGCTTGACTTCTGTATGGAACAATCTTCTCATTCTCAAAACCAACAGATCTATAAGAATTAAGAGAAAACGATGTTCCTCAGCTTTCAACATATACAGTGTACCTTCTCTCTTTCTCTCTCTTTCTCTAATTTCGTAATTTGGCATTTTCTTTCAAATACCAAATCCAGTAAATGTTCTTGAAATGGAAAGAAAAAAAAGCATTAATGAATGCCAGGAAGCAGTTTCCCGGCCAGCCAGCCAGCCAAACCACAAACATCCAAAGATGTGATTTCATTTTTAATAATATAATGAGCTGAAGAATAGCACATAAAAATATAGAGAGGAAAGAGAACTTAAAAAGATTCAGGGTGCTAGAGCGATGCCTCAGTGGCTCAAGGCGCTTGCTTATAAAGCCTGATGGTCCAGGTTTGACTACCCAGTATCCACGTAAAGCCAGATGCATAAAGTACCACAGGCATGGAATCTGTTTGCACTGGCAGGAGGCCCTGACATGGCCATTCTCTCTCTCTCTCTCTCATAAATAAAAATATTTTTAAGGATTTAAAAAAATGTTTTATTTATTTAGTTGTGAGAGAGAAAGAGAGAGAGAGAGAGAGATAATGGGATACCAGGGCCTCTAGATCTTGCAAAGCAACTCCACACACATGTACCACCTTCCTGGTGTATCTGGCTTACATGGGTACTGGGGAATCAAACCTGGGTCCTTAGGCTTCACAGGCAAGTGCCTCAACTGCTAAGCCATCTATCGCTCCAGCTCTCATAAATAACTTTTTATTTAAAAAAAGAAAAGACTCAGGTGACGACATAGTGGCTGATCAAGGGCGGATTTCAGAACCCAGCGTGGACAAAATTAAGGAAAGGGTGTTGGTTAGCACCAGTGAGCCGTCATCTTGTGTCTGAGCTCTCTTACTTAACGCCTTTGACATTCACTTGCCGTTGAGTATCATCTGTCTGTCTGTCTCTGCACTTCCTCTGATGGTAAAATGGAGCCTTTGAACCCATCCGGTGAAATGAGAAAGTGAAGACGCCAGGAGCAAAGACAACGGTGCGCTAGCCCATATCTTCTAAGCACTTGGTCTCAGAGCTGTCACGGGCTGACTGAGACCCACAGAGGTGGCAGAAGAGGCAGGAAGCCCCACAACCACTCAGGTGACATCTCTTCTAATTTGCCCTAAACATTCCTCCAGTCCAGGAAAGCGTTAGCTACTCACCTTATCCAAAACTGTAGTGTTGCTGTTTTCAAAACACCTGACTATCTCTCTCCTATTGCCTTAAAAATGAACTGTAGGGCTGGAGAGATGGCTCAGATTGGGTGAGTTAAGAGTACAGAGCTTGGTCCACCCATCCCAAAACCTATGGACTGGCCAGTTCAGCATTCCCAGTATATAAGCAGTACCTTCTCTAAAGCCAGATGCACAAAGTGGTGCATGCATCTGGAATCCATTTGCAGTGGCTGGAAGCCCTGGTGCACCAATTCTTTCTTTCTCTCTGTCTGTTGGTCTCTCTATCTGCAGCTTTCTCTCTCTCTCTCTCTCTCTCTCTCTCTGAAATAAATAAAATGAAATATAACACAATAGCTCATATGTACACATCCCTCTGTTAAACTCTGAATTTTCGAACAAGAATAGCTTTACTTTCACGTAGCAAGTAAATTAAATAATTTATGTGGATGCTCTCCATATTTGAAGGACTCTGCTTGCTTTTGTTGCTCTATGAATGATCATATAATTACTATGTTTCTGTATTAGCAAGAAGAATGTATTATTCCCTGGGCTACATCAGTCAGAAATTGTATAAAACAGAGAAACTATGTCTGTACCAGTTTGCGTGCATACAAATCACCCAGTGAGCTTTAAAAATTTCAGAAATTGAGCTGGGCATGGTGGTGCACGTCTTTAATTCCAGCACTCAGGAGGCAGAGGTAGGAGGATCGCCAGAGTCCAAGGCCACCCTGAGACTACAGAGTGAATTCCAGGTCAGCCTGGGCTAGAGTGAGTCCCTACCTCAGAAAACAACAACAAAAAATTTTTTAGGAAATTTAGAGTCCCATTCAGTTGGTCTGGGACAGATGACCCTTCTTCAAGTTCTTGGTCCACTACTCTTTGCAACACAAACAGTGTCTTGAGCCAGGTGAGATGTAATTTTATCTCCTGAAAGGTAAGAATTGGCACCAAGTTGCGATGAGAACACATTCCCTTTGGACTCATTTCCTTATTTATGAACTATATTTGTAATAATAATGGGTAGTAATGATAAGCTTAGTGGCTTACTGGATGGGTGGTCCAGGACAGATCACCAGGGTCTGGGGTCTTCTCACTTTCTGCTTTACTGTCCTGGGCATGGTTTACATCAAGGCCTCCTCCTGTCCCTGGATGATAAGGTGGTGGCTGTCCTCGAGCCACGTAATAGTCTGAGGGGAGGAAGGCGGAAGGGCAAGTGGGTGCTTGGCTGTGTCAGACCTTCTAACAAAGCTGTCGCAAGGTGCCCTCTCAATAGCCTTTGCTTGGTTTGCATTGTCCAAAATTTTAAAGGATGGCTTGAAAATGTAAATTTCACAGAACTGGGCTTCACTTGGTAAGGAAGAAAGGGGAGAAAGGGGGCTGGAGAGATGGCTTAGCGGTAAGGTGTTTGCTTGCAAAGCCAAAGCATCTCGGTTCGATTCTCCAGGACCTACATAAGCCAGATGCACAAAGGGGCGCATGCATCTGGGGTGTGTTTGCAGTGGCTGGAGGCCCTGGCATGCCCATTCTCTCTCTCTCTTTCTCTCTTTCTCCCTCTTTCTTTCTCTCAAATAAATAAAATAAAATATATTTTTAAAAATTTAGCCGGGCATGGTGGCGCACACCTTTAATCCCAGCACTCGGGAGGCAGAGGTAGGAGGATCGCTGTGAGTTCGAGGCCACCCTGAGACTACATAGTGAATTCCAAGTCAGCCTGAGCTAGAGTGAGACCCTACCTCGAAAAAACAAAAGACAAAAAAAAAAGTGGGCGGGGGGGGGGCGAAAGGGAGATGGGGTGTAAACTGCCAGTAAACCGTACCATGAGTCATGTGAGATTCCCGTGGGTCATCAGTGAATCATGTCCTTGCCTTTGGGACCATGCACCACTTGGGGAACAGGACAGTCACCCTGCAAAGCTGCTCGTGAAAGGTCAGCCGTCACTGTAGCAAGTTCCGACTCACTGGCTCCCTCACTTCCCTTTTGACCGAAGCCATCACCACTCTCGGTTCAAAAATGAAAAGATAACATTTGAGGAACCAGTCCTGCATGCATTGCGGTTTTTTGTTTGTTTGTTTGTTTGTTTGTTTTATTCTTTTTTCTCCCTATGGACATTGATGCTAGATTCTCAGTTCTGTTCAAGTTCTATTTGCTCCTTGGGGCTCTCACGGTGCCAGAGAAACAAGATCCTGGTTCGAGGATGCTGGAAGGGACTCCAGAGGATCGTCCCCGAGGTTAGGGCTATACATGAGGGCAGAGTCCAACATCTTCACTACTGGGTGCCAATCGATTTATTCCTTGAGCAGCAGGGGAATCATGGAAGGTTAGGAATCCTTTCTAGCCCATCCATCTCAGCGTGAACAATCACATACTTTTTCCTGGGTCTATGCCCAGCTTTTCCAGGGAGCAGGCAGAAGCCAAAAGCAATGGATATTCCTGAGAGGGAAGCTTTAAAAAAAAAAAACATATTTTATTTTTATTTCTTTATTAGAGACAGAGAGAAGGAGAGAGAGAGAGAATGGGCACGTCAGAGTCTCTGGCCACTGCAGACAAACTCCAGATACATGTGCAGCCAAGTGCATCTGGCTTACATGGGATCTGGAAAGTTGATGATTGTGATTGTACCCATAGGTAAGAAACAAACAAAAAAAATTAAGAGTTTGGAAACTCAGAGCCACATATGGTGTCACAGGACTGTCGTCTCAGCATCCTGGAGGTCGTGAGGCAGGAGGATGTGGAGTTCAAGGCCAGCCTGGGCTCCTTAGAGGGACTTTGTCTCAAGCAGAGAGCTCAGAAATCCACAGAACACTGATCCTTGGCTCCCTTTGGCCTCGTGGGGAATTTCACAAAGGAGATGAGAACACTTGGCTCACTCACCGACTACGTCTCAAGATGGTATCATTTGCCAAAACACCATTCCGGATCCCTAGAACGCGACCAGGAACAAAGCGGACAAAAATAGCTACACTTCCAACGTGTCCTATCTCCGCTTTGATTTGGTAGGAGAGAAAAACTGCTAGCCAAACTCTCCCTATTTGATGTTTCTCAACTAAATCTCCACCTGAGCTTTGGCAGCAGGAGGAAGCTTCTAGAAGCAGGAAGCTCTTACAGATAACGGAAGAATTCTAAAAGCCCATTGCTAAGCCTTAGCGTGTCTCTCACATTTCTCTCTCAGCAAATAATAAAAATAAGCCCTCAGTACTGACAACACAGAGTGAGGCTGACTGAAAATCTTGTTCTCTTCCTCCCACAATGACCTCAGGCACCATAAAATGAAAGAGGAATATACAAAGACAGCACTGTTCTTTCGAACAAGAAAGAAAGAAAAAGAAGAAAAAAAGGTCACCCCTTTCTCTGGAACGTGAGACATTTTATGTCAAAGCACCGTGAGGACTTTGTGAAGATGTGTTTCAGAGACATTCGCAGGGTGGTGGTGGTACATGCTGGTTGCTGGCAGAAAGCTCCCGACCAAGAGCAGCTGATGGGAGGAAAGGGTTTGTTTCTGGCTTACAGACTGGAGGGGAAACTCCACGATGGCAGGGGAAAACGTGACATGAGCAGAGGCTGGACAGCACCTCCTTGCCAACATCAGGTGGACAACAGCAACAGGAGAGTGTGTCAAACACTGGCAAGGGGACACTAGCTGTAACACCCAGAAGTCCCCCCCCAATAACACACCTCCTCCAGGAGGCTCCAATCCCCATATTGCCATCAGCTGGGAACACCTAGCATTCAGAGCACATGGGGACACCTGAATCAAAGCACCACAGAGGCACACACTGTATTCTACAGAGACTCTGTGTGTGGAGGTGTGTGCGTGTGAAATCAGAGACGACCTCGGGGCGCTGCTCCTTGCCTCCTACCTTGCTGAAGGCAGGGGCTCTCTACTCTTGTTTTATTTTATTTTATTTTTTTAAACTTATTTATCTTTTTTTAACACTTTATTTTATTTATTTATTTATTTATTTATTTATTTATTTATTTATTTGAGAGAGAGAGAGAATAGGAAGGTAGAGAGAGAGAGGCACCAGGGCTTCCAGCCACTGCAAACGAACTCCAGATGCATGTGCACCCTTGTGCATCTGGCTTACGTGGGTCCTGGAGAACTGAGCCTTGAACCGGGGTCCTTAGGCTTCATAGGCAAGTGCTTAACCACTAAGCCATCTCTCCAGCCCTCTACTCTTATTTTATAACTGTGAACATCAGACCTGCTGGTCTGTGGACTTCAGGATTCTCGTGACTCCGTCTCCATTACCATGGGTGTGTTGGGATTACGGGTGCATGTGCTACTTGTTCTGCTGGGGAGCTGAACTCTGGTCATTTGGCTTGCACAGCAAATGCTTGTAACCATTGAACCATCTCCCCAACCTCTATGAAGACTCTTAGCAGGGGCTCCAAGAGCAGGTTGGATAGTACAAGTAGCTCCTTGTTGAGAAGGAAAACTAAGATGCAAAAGGATTCAGTCAATTAATGATTTTTTTAGAAGAGATTTTTTATTTAGTTAGTTAGGTTTTTTTTTTTTTTTTTTTTTTTTTTGAGGTAGGGTCTTGCTCTAGCCCAGGCTGACCTGGAATTCACTCAGTAGTCTCAGGGTGGCATCAAACTCATGGTGATCCTCCTACCTCTGCCTCCCAAGCGCTGGGATTAAAGGCGTGTGCCACCATGCCTGGCCTGGAAGCCAATTTTAAAACATTTGAGTTCCTGACCTTGGTATCCCTCAGCTGTGCTGCAACCCACCCCACCCCAACAGCACACACAGCGTCCACTGGGGACTTCATGTCATCCCAAGTGCCCTAGAAGGCCAGGCGGATCCATGGGGACACGAATCTCACGCTGTACTCAAGTCGGGGCGTGCTGCACTGTTTCTAACTCACAAGTCTGTCTGTTGCCAGCATCCGGGAGACTATGGCTGGATAACTTGTGACCCTTACAGAAAGGGCAAGATCAGAGATCTTTTTTATTTTCATTTTTTATTTTATTTGCAAGCAGAGAGAGATAAGAGAGAGAGAGAGAGAGAATGGGCACGCTAGGGCCTCCAGCCACTGCAAATGAATGCCAGGTGCATGCGCCACTTTGTGCATGTGGCTTTCTGTGGGTCGTGGGGAATCAAACTGACGTCAGCAGGACTTGCAGACAAGCGCCTTAACTGCTGAGCCATCTCTTCAGCCCCCATAGATCTTTTTTTACATCATTAAAGTCAACACGTTTTCTATACTGTAGCCATTTTTCAAGAAAGTTTCATGTAGAGTTAGAAAGTCAATGGATATTGATTTCAAGAAAGAGGTAAGCAGTGAGGGACAGTTGTAGCTGACGTAGCAGTCACCAAGACAGCTTTGACAGAGGCTTCTCTTTCTCTCTCCCTCCCTCTCTCTCTTTCTCTCTCTCTCCTCTCACTCTAATTTCTTTATACTTTTTAAAAAGATTTTACTTGGGCTGGAGAGATGGCTTAACGGTTTAGGTGCCTGCCTGCTAAGCCTAAGAATGCTGGTTCCAATCTCCAGGTCCCACATTTAGCCAGATGCAAAGTGATGCAAGGGCGCAATGCTGCACTTGCCCACAAGGGGACGCACGCATATGGAGTTTGTTCACAGCAGCTGAGAGGCTACTGGTACGCCCATTCACTATCTGTTCCTCCCCGCCCTCCCCCCAAAAAAAATATTTTACTTGCTGGCCATGATGCTGCACGCCTTTATCCCAGCACTCAGGAGGCAGAGGTAGAAGGATCACTGAGAGTTCAAGGCCACCCTGAGACTACATAGTGAATTCCAGGTCAGCCTGGGCCAGATTGAAACCCTACCTCAAAAAAACCAAAAAATAATATAAAATAAAATAAAAAATAAAATAAAATAAAATATTTTATTTATTTATTTGAGAGCGAGAGAGAATGGGCACTTTGAGATCTCCAGTCATTGCAAACGAACTCCAGACACATGCACCACATTGTGCATCTGGCCTATGCGGGTCTTGGGGAATCAAACCTGGGTCCTTAAGCTTCATAGGCAGGCGCCTTAACTGCTAAACCATCTCTCCAGCCCTATACTTTTTCCCCCTTAATTTTTGTTTTGTTTTGTTTTTGTTTTTTTTTTGTTTTTTGTTTGTTTTTCCAGGTAGGGTTTTGCTCTAGCTCAGACTGACCTGGAATTCACTATGTAGTCTCAGGGTGGCCTTGTACTCACGGCGATCCTTCTACCTCTGCCTCCCAAATGCTGGGATAAAAGGTGTGCGCCACCACGCCCAGCTTCCCCTTAATTTTTGGCAGAGGTTTTGAAATTGGAGCATCATGCTCTGTTTCCTCTCTGACTTTCTGTCTGCCAAGTAGGTGATGGTCATGGGAGCCAAGAGTAGCTCAGGGCTCCAGCTGAGTGAAGGGGAAATGACAGTCGTCATAATAAGAGTCCCCCTTGGACCCTCTTCCAGAGAGACAGGCAGAGAAGACATGTGACAGGATCAAAGGACTGTGAGGATCCTCCAGCCAGCGGACAGGCACCACAGGAGGCATTCGACATTTGTTACCCTATGTACGATATCGATTGTAGAAACGTGATCATGTATAACATTTCGAAAACTGGTTTGCCAGAACTTTATTTTATTTTATTTTATTTTATTTTATTTTATTTTATTTTATTTTATTTTATTTTATTTTATTTTGGTTTTTTCAAGGTAGAGTTTCACTCTAGTCCAGGCTGACCTGGAATTCACTATGTTGTCTCAGAGTGGCCTTAAACTCACAGCCATCTACCTCCCGAGTGCTGGGATTAAAGGCGTGCGCCACCACACCCGGCTCAGAACTTTACTTTTAAAAAATGCCAGCTAGGGCTGGAGAGATGGCTTACTGGTTAAGGCACTTGCCTGCAAAACCAAAGAACCCAGGTTTGATTCCCCAGGACACATGTAAAGCTAGATGCATGAAGTGGCACATGCATCTGGAGTTCATTTGCAGTGGCTGGAGGCCCTGGCACACCCATTCTCTCATCCTCCCTCTCTCCCTCTCTCAAATAATTAAATTTAAAAAATATTTTTAAATGCCAGATAATGTCAACTGCCCTATCTTAATCTTCCTTCCACATTTTTGTTGAAATCTGTTCCATAACACATATAATTTTTATATTTTCCATCTACCCCCCCTTCCCACATTCTATTCCTGACCCTAAGCCCGCCCACCTCATCCCTACTCCCTCCGCCCCTCAGTGTTGGTATTACCCGGCAGAATCTTTATCACTAGAACATTTCTTTGAATACAATGGCCATTCATAAAATATCTGAGAATCCGCTCTTCTGAACCTGAGAGATAGTTGATGAAAATTAATTGTGAAATGGACACTTCTTCCAAGTGGGCAAGAGATTAATGGATAATATTTTATTCATGACTGATTCTTAAGGAAAATGATGAGAGACTGGCCTCAACTTTGCAAAGGGTTCTTGCCTTGCACTCCTTTTGCCTGCTCAAAAGTCGCAAAATTCTCAGTTCTCATACAGATAAGCACTTCTTTGAAGGTTCTTTCTTTTTTTTTTTGTTTTGTGAGGTAGGGTCTCACGCTGGCCCAGGCTGACCTGGAATTAACTATGTAGTCTCAGGGTGGCCTCGAACTCTCAACGATCCTCCTACCTCTGCCTCCTGAGTGCTGGGATTAAAGGCGTGTGCCACCACGCCCGGCCGAAGGTTCTTTCTTTTACATTAATTTCTCAGATTCCTCCTTCTTTCCAGGTTGGACAAATGATCATTTGTCAATGCCATCTGTCCACTGTTCCACACTGAACTCCACCCACGTCTGTCCATGAACAGCTTTGATCAGGTTGTATATTTGGCCCTTGCCTTTTTAAAAAATAATTAATTTCTTTATTAGTTATGTACATACTCAGTGTGTAAGCAGCCCATGTTGGGACCATCCTTAGCTTCCTCCCTGTCCTCCCCCTCTGAAGGGAGCCTCCTCATTGGGGATGCCAGTTATCCCCATGAGGATTGTGGATGGTTCATAGTGGGGGTATCATCAGTTATGGGGAAGAGGCAATGTCCCTGTGCATAGTGTCCCAACCTGGGGCTAACAACCTTTCCGCCCCCTCTTCCGCGAATTTCCCTGAGCCATGTTGGGTTCGTTTTAGGTTGACTTCAGTGATGAGGTCTTGGGAGCCTCTGTGTCTCTGGATCTCTGGTTTGGTAGGAGTTGAGTGAGAAATATGGAATGCTTCACAAATTTGCACATCATCCTTGCGCAAGGATCATGCTAATCTCTGTATCCTTCCAATTTTAATCTCTGTGCCTCCGAAGCGAGCACTGGCCCTCGCCTTTTACCAATCTGCCTTCAATTTATATTGAGGACAAAATAATAATAATAATAATAATAATAATGCAGTCAGTGAAATCCTTACCATTGATTTGAAGACATAAATAGAGATGGCAGAGAGATTGTGTAAAAGCACAGACTGCCTGGTTTTGAGTCCTAACAAGCAATAGCAGCCAGTTCATTAAGCCTCTTTATGATGCAGTATGCTGTGAAGACCAAATTAATATATGTTGAATGTTAATTATCTGGCCCAGGTGTGCTCTCAAGCATTGTATGCATGTTAACAATTACTTTTACCAATGTAAGTTGGGAGTGTTGTCTGTTTAAATGGATATTCTACTTGTTGATGAGCATTCAGCAGTTTTTTTTTTTCTTTAATTCATTTGTAGTACTGTAGAGTTGGTATCTTGAATGTCATCCCAAGACCAAGCGTTGAAGGCTTGGCTCCAGCCTGTGGCACTGCTGGGAGGTGGTGGAACTTGTGGGAGATCCTAGTGAAAGAAGTTAGTTCATTACAGCCGTGAACTTGAGGGGCAAATTGAGAGCCCAGATCCTTTCTCCCTCTGTCTTTGCTTCCCAGCGGCCTCCACCAGGCTAGCCCCATGTGCCATCCCCAGTACAATCATCTTCCTCATCCCAGGCCCCAAAGAAGTGGAACTGACACCTTTGAAGCCATTAGCCAAAACAAATCTTTCTTCCTCTTATGTTGAGTTTTAAAAATATATTTATACAAAATATATTTTATTTATTTATTTATTTATTTATTTGAGAGCAAGAAAGAGGCAGAGAGAGAGAGAGAGAGAGAGAATGGGCACGCCAGAGCCTCCAGCCACTGCAAACAAACTTCAGATGCACGTGTCCCCTTGTGCATCTGGCTTATGTGGATCCTGGAGAATCGAACGGGGATCCTTTGGCTTTGCAGGCAAATGCCTTAACTGCTAAGCCATCTCTCCAGCCCTGTTTTTTTTTTTTTTAATTGTTGGTTTCCTTGGGCATTTTTCATGTGACTAAAAGTTGATTGATACATGATATGACCCTAAAAGTAAGAATTGTGCTTGGCAACATTGGGGGGGGGGGAAGCTGGAGAGATGGCTTAGCAGTTAAGGCCCTTGCCTGCAAAGCCTAAGGACCCAGGTTTGATTCCCCAGGACCCACATAAGCCAAACACACAAGGTGGCGCACGCATCTGGAGTTCGTTTGCTGTGGCTGGAGGCCCTGGTGCGCCCATTCTCTCCCTCTCTCTCTCTTTCAGTCTGTTGCTAATAAATAAATAAAAATAAAACAAAAAATTTAAAAATAAATAAAATGAAATAAAATAAAAGTGAGAACAGAGCATGGAACAGTACCTCTCAACTTCCGTGCAATATTCACACACCCTCAAAGCCAGCCCTGCCTGCCCCAGATCAGTTAGAGCCTGAGAGACATAAACATTGAAAGTCTAACAGAACTTGCAGGAGGACTCTTGGGGGGTGTTGCTGGAGACACATTTGTAAAGAGGTGAGGGAACAAGGAACAAAGAAAAAACCACATTTCTTTTTTAAAAAAATACTATATTTATTTAGTCGCAAGCAGAGAGAGAGAGAAAATGGGCACACCAGGGTCTCCAGCTGCTGCAAATGAACTCCAGATGCATACACCACTTTGTGTATCTGGCTTTAAACAGATCCTGGGGGATTGAATCCCTGGTCGTTAGGCATTGCAGGCAAGCACCTTAATGGCTGAGCCATCTCTTAAGCCCCCAAGAAGCTAAATTTCTAAGCTGTAGCCACAGAGATTTCAGTAGACTCCACAACCACCTCACCACGTTGCACATCCAATATCATTGGAATTAGGTTGGCCACGGACAGGGCACGACCTTGAGTGAAGTGGCTTCTCTTTAGCCAAGGGCTGTTTCCAAGGGGACTTAGCCGAGCACTTCAGCCTCCATCACTCCCATTTAGCTGGGGACATGTGTGCCTTGAGCTGGCAGGAGCTCTGGTCTGAGCATCACAGGGTCCACTCCACCTCCCTTGCCCCCGTCCGCTGACATTGGTTATTTTCCACTCCTGAAATAGATGTGGCATTTAGGTGGCCTGCTGATAGCAGTGTGACAAGGTCGCTTCAATAAAATCAAACAATACAAACAGCAAGGAAAGCGGAGAGGAGGCGTTGATCTTAAAGGGAGCTACAAGGTGCTGTGGCAACATGCAAGCTGTGCTGGTGTGGGGTTATTATTATTATTATTATTATTATTATTATTACTGTCTGCATGAATTCTTTATCTTCCTCCTTTCTTTTTTTAAATCATTTTTTTAAAGATTTATTTTTACTTATCAGAGTCAGAGAGGGAGAGAGAGAGAATGAGAGTGAGTGAGAATGGGCACACCAGGGCCTCTAGCCACTGCAAATGAACTCCAGACACATGCGTCCCCTTGTGTATCTGGCTTACGTGGGACCTGGAGACTCAAACCTGGGTCCTTAGGCATCACAGGTATGTACCTTAACTGCTAAGCCATCTCTCCAGCGCCCTTTAAATTTTAAATATTTTTATTTATTTGCAAGGAGAAAAAGGGAGAAAATGGGCATGCTAGGGCCTCTAGCCACTGAAAATGAACTCTAGCTGCTTGTGCCACTTTGTGCATATGGCTTTATGTGGGTCCTGGGGAATTGAACTAAGGTTGTTAGGCTTTGCAGGCAAGTGCCTTGACTCTCCAGCTCTATTTTCTCCCTTTCTCCAGAGAGCTGACATTTTCAAAATGAGAGATTAAGAAAGGAAAACAGGACCAATGTTTTGTCCTTGTTGGGCTTCAGAAACAGGAACAGCAGATCCTCTGGGCCAGATAGGGAAGTGACAGGTTGGGCCCAAGGGCACAGTTAGAAAGAAATAGCTATCTTGCCACTCAGCCCGGAGTCTCTGTCGCTCAAATCCTGCAGGCTCTGTCTTGACTGGAATAAAGAATTCTTCCCTTGTCTGCCTAGATTTAAAGTATTTATTTTAGGGGCTAGAGAGATGGCTTAATGGTTAAGGCACTTGCCTGCAAAGCCAAAGGACCTTGGTTCAATTCCCCAGGACCCACATAAGCCAGATGCACAAGGGGGTGCATGCATCTGGAGCTCGTTTGAAGTGGCTGGAGGCCCTGGTGCACCCATTCTCTCTCTCTCTCTCTCTTTCTCTCTGCCGCTTTCCTTCTCTTAAATAAATAAAATAAAATATTTTAAAAGTAGCTTTAATAAAAAAAAGAATCTATTTTATATTCCAGGGCCAATATTTTTGAGATAATAGATGTAAAAATCTTGGGATGATACCATATGATTATTACCAAACTAATAATAGTAATTAAGGCTTCAGATTGCCATAATCACAACTGTGGTAATACTCTGCCCAGGTCAATAATGCAAGCCTGTTTTCAGATTCTAGAGACAAATTGTGTTTATTTCTACCGGTAAGGAAGATAAAGATGTTCTGCCATAGTGCCCAGAAATGAAGCACTATAGGCATTTTCTGCTGCTTCAAAACTGCAAATTTTAGGGCTGGAGAGATGGCTTAATGGTTTAGGTACCTGCCTGCTAAGCCTAAGAACGCCGGTTCCAATCTCCAGGTCCCATGTTTAGCCAGATGCAAAGTGATGCAAGGGCGCAATGCCACACTTGACCACAAGGGGGTGCACGCATCTGGAGTTTGTTCACAGTGGCTGAGAGGCTGCTGTTGCGCCCATTCTCTATCTGTCTCCCTCTCCCTCTTCCTCTCTCTCTCTCTCTCTCCTACAACTTTTAAAGTTCTGTGCTATGTCAAAAAAATTAAGTTTCTTAAAAATTTTTGTAGCCGGGCGTGGTGGCGCACGCCTTTAATCCCAGCACTTGGGAGGCAGAGGTAGGAGGATCACCGAGAGTTCGAGGCCACCCTGAGACTACATAGTGAATTCCAGGTCAGCCTGAGCCAGAGTGAGACCCTACCTCAAAAAATCGAAAACCAAAAAAAATATTGTGTGTGTGTGTGGGTGTGGAGGGCTGAAGAGATGGCTCAGCAGTTATGGCATTTACCTGCAAAACCTAAGGAACCTAGTTCTATTACCCAGTACCCACATAAAGACAGATACACAAACTGGTGCATGCATCTGGAGTTCATTTACAGGAGCTGGAGGCTTTGGCATTCTCTCTCTCTCTCTCTCTCTCTGTGTGTGTGTGTGTGTGTGTGTGTGTGTGCTTGCAAATAAATAAAATATTTTTTAAAAAATTGTTAGCCAGGTGTGGTGGCGCACACCTTTAATCCCAGCACTTGGGAGGCAGAAGTAGGAGGATCACTGTGAGTTTGAGTTCACCCTGCGACTACAGAGTGAATTCCAGATCAGCCTGGGTTAGAGCAAGACCCTACCTCAAAAATAAAAAAAGCAAAAAAAAAAAATTGTGTGTGTGTGTGTCTGTGTGCCCTTGAAGTGCCCCATATGCTCTCCTGCTGCACTGTGTATGTGTGTGGGGTGGGGGGAGATTTGCTTGCCTGAGGTGGTCCCCGTGGAATGCTGGGTCTCCCTCTCTATCGTTCTTCCACTTGATCTTGCTTTGAGGCACCAGAGTCTCTTTTCCCTGAGTCAGGAGCTTGCAGGGTCCCAGGTTACCAACACGTTGCTAAGCACCTTGTTAGGAAAGGCTGTGTTTGCCACCCAGGCCTTGCCGTGCCCAGGGTTGCTAAGCTATTCTTTCCTGCCTCACTTAGTTTTATTGCCTTATAGAATTTCCTTTTATAAGTGAAATGGGAAAGAAGCTTTCGAGGTGCGTCTTTTGGGTCTGAGGATGTCGGTGGGGTATTACCGCACTTAAACTCAGGTCACAAACATTCTGGCCCCACAGGTAGGTAGAGCTGACTTGCTTTTAATATCCTCGTTTGAGAAGACTTTAGAAGGATGGCCGACCTTTCTGTAGGCAATCGGCTTTTATCGGTGTCTTAACTCACTGCGGGCTCTGTTCCATCCCCATGTCCCTTCACTTTTCTGTCTTCTTATCCTGCCTCTTCTGGACTTGAGGAAGCATATCTATGCACGTCTGGGAAAAGAAGAGAATGTCCTTAAATCTCTTTTTTCATCTCCCCTGTGCCCCCGCCACCACTGGCATGTCACAGTGCCCCATATAGCCACTGAGTATTGAGAAGCCTCTGCCAAGTGCTGCCTGCTTGGCACAGATCTGTCATCAAGCTTAAACAGGAATTATACCCATGAAAGTAAAGCAGTAGGTGGTTCCAATTACCATGGCATACCTGTCTTACTCATAATATGTAATATTATGTAAAATATGTGAAATAATATGTAAAATGTCCATATTCCAACAAGATACAAAGCTTGGTGAAAGTGTGGGTCTGCCTCCCCTCTCTGTGCCTTTGCAGAAAATGTTCATTGACTCTAAAAGAACATGGCTTGATATCCCAGCCTGTGCAGCTAAAGGCATCTTCAAACCTCAGGGCAATTCCTCATTATTAAGACCTTCCCTCCCACAGGAGACGTCGGCACGGTTCTAAGAATTCACAGTATCTCTGAGGCAAGAAATGTTATTCTCCTGACATTTAACTAGGGACGCCAAGGTAACTTAGCCAAAGTCGCCTTGATCTCTTTAGATTCGAATGGAATCGGAGCCACAGAAGCAGAAAAGCAGACAGTGGCTCTCTTCCCATGACTAACAGGCTCCCAGAGGCGTGCCTCGTGGAGTCCTGTGTGCAAGCCAAGGCATTCAGACCAAGTTTTGCTCTTGACTTCATCCCAACTCTGTCCTTTCAAAAAAGCAGACACATCTTTAAGGAGCGCACATGTGTGCACGGACGTGGCTGTTGGCATGGAGGCTGTTACAGTCACTGAATTACTGGTGGTCTAAATCATTACATTTTTATCTCCTCTTCAGGATCTAAGCATGATTTGGAGAGTGACTGAATGTCTTGTTTCCGTTTACGTCTTCTATAAAGTTGGCACCTCTGCTCAGGATAGAAAGCACAAGCTTTTCAGTCCTGTTTGTCAAATCCTGAGGCAAGACTCTCTTGATTTAGGAGAGAGGACTCAAGTGGACATTTGATAAAGTATGTGAAATCCGATGTCCAATCCCAAACTCAGCTGTACTGTCTGGGATGGAGAGCAGGAATCTGCTTTTGAGCTATCAAACCACATGATTCTGATATCAAAAAAGATTTCCAGGGCTGGAGAGATGGCTTAGTGGTTAAGGCACTTGCCTGCGAGGCCTAAGGACCCATGTTCGACTCTCCAGATCCCACGTTAGCCAGACACACAAAGGTGAGGCAAATGCAAGGTTGCACATGCCCACTAGGTGGCGCAAGCGTCTGGCATTCATTTCAGTGGCTAAGGCCATAGCGCACCAATTCTTTCTCTCTCTTTCTCTACAATAAAAATTTAAAAAAAAAGATTTCTGAACTGCTGTGAATTTAGAATGAATATTTATGTGCTCAAAGCCTGGATAAATAGAACGGATTTGTGGGGTTGTTTTTTTTGTGTGTTTTTTTTAAATTTTTTTTTTATTTTATAAGGTAGGGTCTCCCTCTAGCTCAGGCTGACCTGGAATTTACCATGTAGTCTCAGGGTGGTCTCAAACTCACGGTGATCCTCCTACCTCTGCCTCCCGAGTGCTGGGATTAAAGGCGTGCGCCACCACGCCCAGCTTTTGTGTTTCATTTTTAAAGAAACATCCACCACTCCCCATTCCTCCCTGGGCTGGAGCAGACTTGTCTGGTGGTCCGAGTCCACTGCTCTCTCTGTGGTTCAGCTCCCTTCTCAATGGCCTGGCTCCTAGAAAAAGCCACAGGACAGAGGGGGATCCCTCAGCCTCCTGCTCCCAGTCTTCATTCGCCCTGCCCGAGCGTGGTTTGAACGCACTAAGCCCTCCACGATGCCCAGACAAGCTGACACTCGGGTTTGCTTTCTATCTCACGCTGGTGCCAACAGCTCACTGCGGGTGTTTGAAACCCAGCTTTCCATAGAAGAGGTTAGTTATCGGTTAGACTTCCTTTGTGTTCCAGGGCCTGAACGTGTTTTCGCTGGATCCACTCACTAGTCTGGCCTCTGTGTATCTCTGGGAAGCTATGCTAAGAGAAGTCTGACCCAGGAGAAGGTAGAAGGGAAGTCAAGATTCTCTATTGTTTAAACCTGGGACTTAACAAGGGAAAGGAATTACAGTGAGCAGTTGCAGGACAGACCAGCAATCAGAATTTCCTCAAGATAGCCAGGAACCCCTCAATCTTTTCAGACGTCTCGCAGGAGCAAGACCATGCCAGCCTTGTTTTGACTCTTTCTATGCAGCACAAAGATGGAAGAGAAAAGAGAGAAGAAAGGGCTCTTTGTCAAGGGGGTCAATGTACATTTGAATCTGCCCTGGCCCCATTTGGGCTTTGTGGTAGAGCTGAAACCTACGGGCTACAGCATTCACGGGCAATGAACGTGTCTTAGTCTGTTTTCTGTTTCGATAACCGAATGCTGCACACGAGGCAATTTATGAAGAATAAGGGCTTATTCAGCTCACAGTTCTGGAAGCTTGGAGGTTCAAGGTCAAGTGGGTAGGTTGGTGAGGACCTCTATAGTCCTGAGACAGTGCAGGGCATCAGTTAAGAGGGATATACACGTGAGATGGAGCAAAAGTGACTTGTGTAACATTCACCCTCAGGATAGCCCATTAACCCATGTAAAACCATTAATTCTCAAATGAACAAATTCATTCGTCTTTTTTAAAATTTACTTTGAGAGAGAGAGAAAGAGAGAGAGAGAATGGACACACCAAGGCCTTCAGCCACTGTAAACAAACTCCAGACGCGTGCGTGCCCCCTTGTGCACATGTGTGACATTGTACACTTGTGTCACTGTGCGTCTGGCTTATGTAGGACCTGGAGATTCGAACATGGGTAAACTTAAGCTTCACAGGTAAGTGCCTTAACTGCTAAGCCATCTCTCCAGCCCACAAATCCATTCTTGCAGGGAGCCCTCATGAACTAATTACTTCTTGAAAGTTTGCTCCAACCTTTCAGTATTTTACTGCCTGATAATAGGGATTAAATTTCACCATGAGTCTGGGTGGGATTCAACCCATGCCAGAATGGCTATGGTGAGTGTGGCTACGCCCAATAATATGTACAAGTTAGCTGTGTTTGACTCTGCATCTCACATTTACTTAGAAGATTTTTGCTAATGATTTTTGGGAAAGTTCAAACTCCCTTCTAATATTCTTCTTCCTGTTAAGTTTACTTTACCAGAACCCTTTTCTTTTCTTTTCTTTTCTTTTTTTTTGGGGGGGGGTTTCAAGGTAGGGTTTCACGCTAGCCCAGGCTGACCTGGAACTCACTATGTAATCGCAGGGTGGCCTCATATTCACAGTGATCCTCCTACTTCTGCCTCCTGAGTGCTGGGATTAAAGGTGTGCACCACCACACCCAGCTGTTTTATTTATTTATTTATTTATTTATTTATTTATTTATTTATTTATTTATTTATTTATTGAGACTGGCTCTCAAGTAGCTCAGCCTGGCTTCAAACTCGCTATGTAGTCAAAAAAGACGCTGAACTCTGGCTCCTTCTCCCTCCATTGCAGACGTTCACTGGGCAGCCCTGTTTATGCGGTACACTGGGGATCAGCTCTGGGAACTCATGTATACTAATGGAACACTCTGCCAATTGAGCTACACCCCTCCCTGGCCCCTTTTCTAGATTTCACGAAGATCTTTCAGCTAATGATCGTTCAGATCAGATAATATGCTTAGATGCTTCAGCTATGATGACATTTCCCCCAGATTTACCTAGAGAAGAAAATAAAAGGTGTCTTTCAACATTAAATTTTCCATGCTTCCTGAGTAGAGGCTTATACACAGTAAGTGTGTTACAAAGGTTACACATAGGTTTGTAAGAAAGGTTACAATAGCTTTGCGTGGAGGAGAACCAACTCAATCATGTGGACTATACTACTTAGCATTTATTTATTGGTAGAAAAAAAAGTGAAAACCACCCAAAGGTCTGTGTGTGGTACATCTGCACACACATGCTGAGCAAAACAGCTTCTGAAACCATATCTGGTCCTAGGAGCATAACCTTTGACCCTGTGATAGATGACCATCCTTAAAGCCATCTTTTATCTTCCTACATAGGAGCCAGGTGCTAAACATAGTCTTTTGAAAACTTCTTTATAGATTTCCCAACCCTAAATAAAAGCATGGCTTCTTGAGGTTGCAAAAGAGGCCCAGCTGTTAGTTTTGGCTAGAGACTCCAAATGAGATGGCAGGATGAGATAAGCGCAGTCTCATGATGATGTCACTGGAACGGCCTTGTTTTCATCAGAAGCTAAATTCAGACACCCACAGGGAGAGGGTGGTATGTTTTGCTTTGAACTACTAAAGGATTTGTTGGGTTTGGGGCTCTTTGTCAACCTTGATAGTAAAGTTTTCCATGACACCATTGGGGGAATATACATACATATATATGAGCATGGGAAATTAGAGCTAATATTTCTATTTGACTTTCAAGTTTATGGTTAGTGGAGATGTAAGGATGTTTGGTTTTGCCAGACAGATTGTCTATACTTCAAAAGGGTCGCTTCTCTGTATACACTGGAGAAGCAGCTCGGAGCAGAAAAGCAGGAAACTATATCCACAAGTACATGTGATGACGCCTTGAGAGACAAGGGCATCGAGGCATGAAGTATCAAAGAACTTTCCCAAGAGGTAAGATGCAAGTCTCATTAAAAAAAAAAAAAAAAAAAAAAAAAGGGTATTTTCAAAAATGCTTTGTAAGGAATAAAATATGAAATTGTAGTCAGGCAAAGTGCAGGCACTAAAAAGCAGCTACTAGGCTGGAGAGATGGCTTAGTGGTTAAGGCTCTTGCCTATGAAGCCTAAGGACCCAGGTTTGACTCTCTAGATCCCACGTAAGCCAGACACACAAAGGTGAGGCAAGCGCAAGATCACACATGCCCACTAGGTGGCGTAAGCATCTAGAGTTCGATTGCAGTGGCTGAGGCCATGGAATACCAATTCTCTCTCTGTCTCTCTCAAATTAAAAAAAAAAAAAAAAGCTCTTGAGCCCCAGATGGACACTATAGGTTGAGAACTTTCTAGGCTTGAAGAAGTGTCCAGTGTGGGAAATCCAGGTGTCCTTAGGATACAGCAGGGAGTGTCCAACACAGGAAGACACAGAAGTGAACCCATAACTGGATGATCGCCAGAGAAGAGGGAGATGTGCACCCTGGGCCAAAGGAGCAGTCCCAGTGAAAGAAAGGAAGTCAGGGAGGGAAACGGAGAGGAGGAGAAAAGAGAGGGAAAGGGAGGGGAGGAGAAAAGTGAAGAGAGAAGAGGAGAGGGGAGGGGAGGAGAGGAGAGGAGAGGAAGAGGGAAGAGAGGAGAGGAAAGGGAGGGGGGAGAGGGAGAAGACAGGGAGAGGAGATGAGAGGGCGGGGGTGTGTAGGGAGGGAGGGGAGGGGAGAAGAGAGGAGAGGAGAGGAGAGGAGAGGAGAGGAGAGGAGAGGAGAGGAGAGGAGAAGACAGGAGAGGAGAGGAGAGGAGAGGAGAAGACAGGAGAGGAGAGGAGAAGACAGGAGAGGAGAGGAGAAGACAGGAGAGGAGAGGAGAAGACAGGAGAGGAGAGGAGAGGAGAGGAGAGGAGAGGAGAGGAGAGGAGAACACAGGAGAGGAGAGGAGAGGAGAAGACAGGAGAGGAGAGGAGAGGAGAGGAGAGGAGAGGAGAGGAGAGGAGAGGAGAGGAGAGGAGAGGAGAGGAGAGAAAATAAATAAAACCACAAACCACAGAGGCATTAAAGGTCTGGCCAATCCAGAAAACGTGCAAGGTGTCCACTGTGGCCAGATTCCAGGAATGTGGCTCAGTGAGTGCACGGGGAGATTGGCAGGGCTGTGAGCCTGCAGGGGTAGGGTGCGGTCAGACTTGCATTTTCACCTTCCTGGGAGCAGGGCTGGAGAAGGGCTTGGAGGCAAGGAGACACCCACTGCTGTAGGCCAGGCTGGAGATCCAGGTGACAGCCGACCTGAGACAGTGAGGTCATGAGAGTGAAAGGGTACAGGTGACATGAGAGACCAGAAAGAGTCCCAGTCCCTCATCAAACCAGTCCCGAGCACCCATCCCTTGGAAGGAGAAAAAGGGCGGGGTTTGAAATGATGACGCTAGGGAGGATGGCGGAAAAACCCAGGCTAAAGGTGATCGTGCGGCCAGCTGGGCAACAGTCTAGTGGCGAGCTGTCTTGGGTCTGGGTCATTACCGGGGAGTTCTCACGTTGATTTCCTCTCAGTATCTGTGGTAGTTTGAATATATGTCCCCCAATATATTCAATGTTTTATTACTTTATAATTTGCATCTGCAATCACCTTCCTAGAGGCAATGTCACTGGGGGCTGGTCTTAAGGTGTTAATGGTGGGTTTGAGATTCCATTGTAAAGATATGCAAATGTGCCTAGCAGGAGTTCCTGAAGTGTGCTGGGCTTTTGGGCTGTAGTTTTGCTCTGTGTGCTGTCGTGGCTGGTTGGCTTCTCTCTCTCTCTCTGCTTGGCCCTGTGAAGAGCAGGCTGCTTCTCTTGCCATTATGGAACTTCCCCTGGATCTGTAAGCTTCAATAAATAATATCCCTTCCTCCATAACTGTGCCTGGTCTGGAAGTTCATCTCAGTGAACCTGAAGCTGTCTGCTACAGTATCCTTCCCAGATCTTGATGAAACCCATCACAAGAGGAAACACACAACATCCCAGCTCTATTTCCAAATGATGACCCCGCAGTAAAACACAAAGACAAGGCCACCAGCAAGCGGAAGACACAGGTGCATGTCCTTTGTACACTGCACATACATTTCATCTGTGGACAACATGGCAGGGTCTATACTTTCGTGGTTAGGCAGTAGGACTTAATGGGACCTTGCTGGAGTGACAATTACACTGCTTGTGACCCTGTCCTGCAGGTATGAGGACAGAAACCTGCAGTGTGACTCTAGGAGCTCCAGGACATGACACGCAGATTGACAAGTCTGTGCACATGGCTGATGGCCTTTGAGGCAGGGCGTCTACACCACTAACCTTTACAGAAGGCAGGGACACCATTACCGAGGGGTGTGGGCCCATCACATGACTTGGCCATTGGTTAGGGTTTTGGGTGAAAAGAGCCCCGGGTCAAGCTCGCAGCTTGGAAAGGAGAGTATGGGTTAATTTCTAGCCCCCACTGATTACCACAAGTAATTTCTCTACCTCAACTAATTTCTCAGACTGTGATGGTCAAACAAAACTTTCACTGAGTTAGGGACCTCCACATTCTTGTCTTAGGAATTCAAAGAATTGAAATCCACAGAGCAGAGGGTAAGATTCAGAGAGATTTTAGTAGTATTTAATCGTATTGAAGACATGGAAGAAGGCAGAGCTCGTGTCCCAGGAGGCAAGAGGGGGTTTCCAGAAGTGGAAAAGCCCACCCTGACACCCAGGTTGTGGTCTTTCACGTGAGGCCCTGGATGGACAGTGGGACTAGTCCATCCAGTCCTGATGTCACGTGTTTGTGGTCAGGTTTTCTGGGAAGGGCTAATCCCTTCCTTTGCTAGTAAGATTAGAACGAGGCACAGATTCTCTTCCTCGCTGAGGCTTCAGGTGAGAAGCCATTGTCCCCTTCTGACATTAACAATCAGCAAAGTGGAATGCCCTACACTCTCCCCACACAGGTCAAGGACATCCCCTGACCTGCCATCCTCACTGCTTCGGGGCTCATCTAAACGGATGAAGCTGTCTGGAGTGAGAAGCCCCTGTGGCCTCCTATAGTGGGAACCATCTAGACTGTTGCAACGACATGCCTTCTGCCCTTCTCCTCTGCCCTTCCCTTCATGTTTTGGGTCCAGAGAAGCTGAAGAGGAGTTCTTACCAGAGAGACCATTACTGGTCAGTCTAACCTTCGTGTTCCAAGAAGGGTTAGCAAGATTGAGAACACAGCCCCCAGACAGCCTTGTGGTTGAATAATTCAGCACAGTCGCTGTCCATGGCCTCCGAGGCACCGCATTCAAGGCGCTTTGTTATTGGGTTGATGAAGCAGCTCTTGTCTCCAGACTTCAACAACCCACCCATTCCAATAAGATCAGGGAGCATAGGGCTGGAGAGACAGCTTAGCGGTGAAGGTGCCAGCCTGCCAAGCCTAAGAACACCTGTTTAATTCTCCAGGTACCACTTTCAGCCAGATGCAAAAAGTGACGCAAGTGCGCAATGTTGCGCTTGCCCACAAGGGGGTGCATGTGTCTGGAGTTTGTTCTCAGCAGCTGAGAGGCCAGTGGTGCACCCATTCTCTCTCTCTCTCTCTCTCTCTCTCTCTCTCACTACTCAGAAAGAAAGAAAGAAAGAAAGAAAGAAAGAAAGAAAGAAAGAAAGAAAGAAAGAAAGAACAGGGAGGTGGCTTAATGAGCAGCCAGACAGAGTTCCCATTAACCCCTTGCTGATACCTGAGCGTGCTGTGAACACCACCATTAAACTTTCTTTTCAGTCTCTCCTTTTTCTTGTTTTCTTTCTTCTTTCTCTCCTCCCTCCCTCCCTTTTTTATTCCTCCCTTCTTCCTTCTTTCCTTCCTTTATTCTTGTCTTTCTTTCTGAATAGTGATGATGTAGTTAAGGTCTTTCTAAAGGTCCTCGTTGAGTGCCATCGTGACTAGGTGCCATTCCTCGTATGCACTGCGCTGCGGCCCCTTCCCTGGCTGGGTAGAGCCCTCTGGGAAGAGATCCATATGCTGCAAGAGGAACAATATGTTTCTACATTGGAAACGAGCCTCAGATATCAACTGAGAAGACCATCTGAATTTTTTTTCCTGCTACTGTGTCAAGAGAACAAAATTCCTACAAATAAAATGTTCTCAGGGCTGGAGAGATGGCTTAGTGATGAAGTCACTTGCCTGCAAAGCCTAAGGACCCAGGTTCAATTCCCCAGTATGCACATAAGCCAGATGCACAAGGTGGCCCATGAGTGTGGAGTTTGCTTGCAGTGGCTGGAGGCCCTGGTGTGCCCATTCTCTCTCACCTTGCCTCTTTCTCTCTCTCTCAAATAAATAAATAAAAATATGAAAAATGTTCTCCAGCTAGAGAGATGGCTTAACAATTAAGATGCTTTCCTGTAAAGCCCCTAACCCATGACCCAGGTTCAATCCCCTAGTACCCATGTAAGCCAGATGCACAAGGTGACTAGAGGCCCTGACACACCTGTTCTCTCTTTCTCTCCCTCCCCCCTCCCCGCCTCTCTGTCTTAAATAAATAAAGGCTAGAGAGATAGCTCAGTAGTTAAGGCACTTGCTGCAAAGCCTGACCACCCAGGTTCAATTCCCCAGTACCCACGTAAAACCAGATGCACAAGGTGGTACATATACCTGAAGTTAGTTTGCAGTGGCTAGAAGACCTGGAGTACCTGCTATCCCTTTTTCTCTCTGTCTTAACTTACAAATAAATAAATAAATAAATAAATAAATACTAAACTAACTAACTAAATTTTTTTAAATTCTCTATCTCTAGTTAGGATGAGTTAGGACTTGGGGGTACAAGTGGTGGAAACCCAATTCTCATTACATTCAGAAAAAAACAGGACTTTGTTAGTTTGTGATGGTGGTAAAAATGCAAAGCTACTCACTGGATTGCATGAAGGTCTGGATTCAAACGAAATTCTCTAACTGTGATAGGCTGGAATCAGTGGCCGAGATCGGAGTCTGAAGCTCATTGTTGCTACAGGCAGGCAAGCAGCAATAAGTATCTAATCCAGAAAAAGGGGGTGGGTGAAATAATGTTATGGGCAATCAAATCAACCTTTAAGGTTTGGGGAGTCCCATGGGCTACACTCCAATCACCTGCATATCACTGCAACCTTCAAAGGACTTATTGGTGGTGCAAATCCTATAGGCCAACTTATTACTAATTGAATTGTCAATCCCCTCTCCAGAATCCAGTGTGACTGGATTGAGAGATAGGCCCTGGAAAGACGTATTTATAGTTCAGGGAAGTAATAAGAAGGGTGAGGCTCTAATCCCCACACACTCTGGAAAACAGGGGAGCCCACTTATTGAGGAATACCCATGCCACCATCTACACACAGAGGACAAAGGCCTCGGAAGGAACCACACCTGTGGACACCTTTGTTTTGCACTTCTAGTTTCCAGAACTGTGAAAAATAAAATTTATGGTGTTTTTTTTTTTCAATGTACCCAATCTGTGGTATTTCATTACGGTAGCCCAAGCTGACTAATACACCAATTAAAGTTTATTTATTTATTTAAGAGAGAGAGAGACAGATAGAGAATGGGTGCACCAGGGCCTCCAGCCACTGCAAATGAACTCCAGGTGTATGCACCACCTCCAGGTGTATGTGCAGCTGGCTTATGTGGGTCCTGGGGAATCGAACCTAGGTCCTTTGGCTTTGCAGGCAAACACCTTAACCTCCATTTCTCCAGCCCCTAATACACCAATTAAATTCTAGCTCCTTTCCCAGTTGCCTCATCCTCCACTTCACCCACTCTGTTCTTCTGTCAGATACTTACTGTTTGTTTTTCCTCCAGACCCACTCTGCCTTGCTCTCTACCAGGAAGGAGAAACTACAGCAAGAGGCTCCCGTCTGGATCTGGCCAGAGGTTAGGAGAAAGTGGCACTATATTAACTCCCCTGAAACCGCCCCTGCAAGGTCAGACCAGGCTGCCTGTAGGGAGATTTTCTTCTCCCTTCTTCCCTCCCTCCCTCTCTCCCTCAGGCAGCCTTCTCCATGTGATGCTCTCCTGACTCTGTGGTTACTCTGCCCAAAGCCACAGGCCAGGTGGTAGGGACAGCTCTGCTGATACTAGCTGGGGATTACATTTCTAGTGTTTTCTTGCCCACACCTCTGCTATTAATCACTCTGCAAATAAACCCAGGGCCAAATCATTATGTGTGACAACTGCTTCCTGATAGCACTCTTTATGAAACAGACATGGGAAGAAAAAAAGGGGGGGCTGGAGGGATGGCTTAGCAGTTAAGGCACATGCCTGCGAAGCCTAAGGACCCCAGTTCAATTCTCCAGGTCCCAAGTAAGCCAGATGCACAAGGGGGCGCACGCGTCTAGAGTTTGTTTGCAGTGGCTAGAGACCCTGGCACATCCATTCTCACTCTCTCTCTCTCTCTTTCCCTCTTTCTGTCTTTAATAAGTAAATAAAAATAAAATCTTTTTAAAAACTTCTTTTGTCCTCTACCTAGGAAAAAAGTCACCAATGCAAGGTGCAAAATGCATTGTGCCCTAACACATAGATTACATGTCAAATGAGATTGGTTTGTTCTTTAATATGCTATCACCAAAAGTCGCCTGCTCTGGGTTGGAGAGATGGCTCAGCAGCTGAGGCACTTGCCTGCAAAGCCTAACGACACAGATTTCATTCCACAGTACCCATTTAAAGCCAGATGCACAAAATGGCACAGGCATCTGGAGTTCATTTGCAGCAGCTAGCGACTTTGGTGCACTCATTCTCCTTCTCTCTTTCTCTCTCTGCTTGCAAATAAATAAATAAATAAATAAATACATTTATTTATTTGCTTTTTCCTCATATGGATATCTTGGAAGGTTTAAAGCCCTTTGCTAGTGTCAACTAATTAACTGAAACGTGTTTGTGTCTATTTTCACTGCTCAAGTGTACCACCCAAGCCCTGATGTTTTATTTTGCTTTTTCAGAGTTCAATGTGTTTCCAATTAAGAAAAGTTTCACTTTTCAGATATTGGATTTGAATTCATCGTGTTTTGATTATGAAAGAGGAAGCTATAGAGTTTTATCTCCTATAATATCCACTGAGATGTATGTCTTTTCACTACTTACACCTCACACTCTAAATTATAACTGAGAGTAAGTCCTGGTTCGATGTACTTCAGTCCCAAAAGGTTCTATTTGGTAGTGTGATTCTAACCAAGCTTAAACATTGAAATATCATTTTTATTTATTTGAGAGAGAGACAGAGAGAGAGGGAGGAAGGAAGAGAATGGGGACGCCAGGGTCTCTAGTCACTGCAAACAAACTCCAGATGCATGCTCCACCATGCGCATCTGACTTACGTGGGTACTGGGAATTCAAACCTGGGTCCTTAGGCTTCATAGACAAGCACCTTAGCCCCTAAGCCATCTCTCCAGCCCTAGGTTTATACATTTAAGATTCTTTTTTTGTCCTTCCGTCAGTAGTCTCAGCTTCTTCTCTTGCCAGGCTTATGTTCCTTCACGCCAAAGGAAAAATGTCCTTTTATTGAATGTCTACTACTTCCCAGCTGTCTCATACATTTTATTCACAAAGCTGTGTGTGGAAGTGAATTTAATGATCCTGTCTTTGTAGCTAGGGAGAGGAGGCCGGCTTGGAAGGTGAGCTAGCATACATAACTGGTAATTGGTGAAGGGTGGGCAGGTGTAAATGGTCCCCAAAAACCACAGCCTAGGAGCTGGAGAGATGGCTTAGCAGTTAAGGCACTTGCCTGCAAAGCCAAAGGATCCTGGTTTGACTCTCCAGGACCCATGTAAGCCAGATGCACAAGGAGGTGCATGCATCTGGAGTTCGTCTGCAGTGGCTGGAGGCCTGGAGTTCCCATTCTCATTCTCTCTCTCTCTCTCTCTCTCTCTCCTCTTCCTCTTTCTCTCTCTCAAATAAATAAATAAATAAAATATATTTTAAAATAAACAAACAACAACAACAAAAAATAAAACCACAGCCTAGCCACGTGGTCTCTGCTGCTTCTTAGTACTGGCCTCCCTTCTCCCTCACTGCTGGCAATCTGGGTGCTAAAGTGTTACCCATGATCATCCACGGGCCCCGAAGCAGTCCTCTCCTCCTCCTGCATCTCCTCCCTGGCTGACCCCACCCAACTATGGGGCATAGCTCTTAAGAGTACTCTGTGACTACTGAGTTATTACTGTACTTGGAGAAGGGAACAAACTTACCTTTTTGGGGGGGCGGGTTTCAAGGTAGGGTCTCACTCTAACCCAGGCTGACATGGAATTCACTCTGTAGTCTCAGGCTGGCCTTGAACTCACAGTGATCCTCCAACCTCTGCCTCCCGAGTGCTCGGATTAAAGGTTTATACCACTACGCCCGGCTCAAATTTACCTTGATGGCAAGCTACTGCATGATCCAATAAGATTGTTTGTACCCCTGGCACTTCCCACACCAACACACACAATCTCTGTGCACATGGGATGTCTCACGAGGCCAGTGACTGACCAGGAGGAGAACAGAAATGGAAATTAAAGACAGTTTTGCTTGTGAAGGGTTAGTATACTAACTGTACACTGCTTTAAAAAATTTTTTTTAATTTACTTGAGAGAGAGAGAGAATAAGCATGCCAGAGCCTTCAGCCGCCACAAACGAACTCCACATGCAAGCGCCACCTTGTGCATCTGGTTTACGTGTGGGTCCTGGGGAATCGAACCTGGGTCCTTTGGCTTTGCAAGCAAGAGCCTTAACCACTAAGCCATCTCTCCAGTCCCTACCCTGGTTTTTTTTTTTTTTAAGAAACATTTTCTAGAGAATAACATAAAGCCTATTTTGCCTTGTTATTTCCCCCAGAAACAGTACGGGATTAAGAGCCACTAGTGATAGATTTATCCATGCTCGGGGGACTTGGTTAGGCTCTGTTCTATCAGGCCTTTATGGGCCTTAAAGGAAAGGAATGGTTTGGGTCAGGGAGCCCTATGTGGAAAGGCCCAGCTCTGGAGTGAGTGGGAAGCCTTGCGACATGGTGGGGACAGTAACTGAAGGCAAAAACTCCCTTTTTAGAAGGGTACTTTGAGCAGGGGGTGGTGGCACATGTCTTTAATCCCAGCACTTGGGAGGCAGAGGTAGGAGGATCACCTTGAGTTCAAGGCCACCCTGGACTGGGGACAGTAGACCCTACCTGAAGGGGGTGAGAAAAGAAGCAAAACTCCCTTTTGTAGCAGAAGGGTTCACTGAGATTTGACCAGGCACAGTTATGGAGGAAGGCATATGTCCTATAATCCCAGCACTTGGGAGGCAGAGGGCCAAGGAGGATCACCAAGAGCTCAAGGCCACCCTGAGAAAACTACAGCCAAAAAGTCACACAGCACAGGGCTCCCTGGGCATATCTTTACAATGGATCTCAAACCACCATCAACACCTTAAGACCAGGTGACATTGCCTCTAGGGGGGTGGTTGGGAGAAAAACTATTAATTGACAAGGTGATTTCAAACTACCACAGACCTCAGTGTTTAGATTTCAAAAGAAACTCAGGCCAGAAAGATTTAAGGGATGGAGAAATGGCTTAGCAGTTAAGGCACTTGGCTGCAAAGCCCAAGAACCCACGCTCAGTTCTCCAGGACCCATGTAAGCCAGATGTACAAGGTGCCACGTGAGTCTGGAGTTTGTTTGCACTGGCTGGAGACCCTCTCTCTCTCATAAATAAATACATAAACAAACAAATAAATGCTTTAAAAAGAGTTAAGTCTGTGACTCAGAGATAAAACCAGCTCGCTGTGATCTGAAGGGCCTAGACAGACTGCCCTAACCCCAGATATCTCACTGGCTTGTCCCAGAGCAGAAAAGAGATCCAACATTTCCCTTGAGGCTGCTGGGGCCTGGTTAAACTCCAAGTATGTTATCTGCAAAGGTGTGCCTTTTTGTAAATATGATGCACATGCTCCCCACCCCTCCCACCCCTCCCCCGTTGTTTTGATGTTTCCTCAAATCAGGATGTGTTTCCACAATCAATGCGGATGGTTGATGTAATAATAGTACTTCCCCTGGACAATTAGGTTGTTATTAAATCACTAAAAGGCACTTGGGAAGCTTGTTCAAGCTTACACACCTGAGCCCCAGAGGAACAGGTGCCCTTGAAGGGGGCTGAATGTAATGAGAAATTTGCATTTGAAACGAGCTTACCACGTGATTCAGCGCAGGTGGCCGAGCTTCGGTTTCCCTGGAGTGGGAGAGTCTGTGTCACTAAGAGTGAGTTTACAGGAAGTACACTACGTAAACTGGTCATGTCCTTGCAGGCACAGAAGCCACCGTTCAGAAGCTAATCCTGGGGAGAGGGTGGCCGTCCACTAAGACACGGCATACTGTTTTCTGAACCTGGGTGTGCTGGGTCATCGTCCCTGAAACGCTGGTATTTCAACACTTAAACTCTCTGCCACGTGCATTTCACTCTCAACCATTCCACATCTATCCAAATTCAGGAAGGTTCTTCCCACGTGCGTTGGCTGGTCTTGAGCTGTGATGTGTGTGCTGGGAGCTCATAGGGAGGAATTGTTAACCGTGAACCATAAGCCACGCTTCTCTTAAAAGTGTACTTCAGGTTATATAACCGAAACTGTGGGCCAGACAGATACTGCTGCACAGACGGTTGCTAACCAAATACTTACTAGCCAGAAAGAAAAAAAATTCCAGTTACATATAAGCAAGCTTTTCTAAGACATTGCCAGGATTGGGGGTGCAAGATTCTGGTGCTGGTATGACCAGTTAGGACTGGGCAATCTGGATCCCTCAGGAGTTTGCAGCGGACTCACCACCAGATAAGAGGGCATTCTAAGAGTGCAGGCTATAATTCTGGCTGGGTGCCTTCTTCACATACAAGTTGAAAATCTCCAAACTACCTTAACCCACGGACCTTGAACTGTTAAACCAGGGACTGCATTCCTGCTTTTCATAGTATTAATCAACATGCCACTAATTTTAGCAGTAACAAACAAACATGGTTCTGGCATTATGTTGTTGGCAGACGGTTTTATTGGTAAGGCTTGTGAAACCACAGAAGTGTTTTGCCTCTGGATGTGTGCTTTTTAAAAGAAAAATCTTATTTATTTATTTATGAGAAACAGAGAGAAAGAATGTGTGTGCGAGGGCCTCTAGCAACTGCAAACAAACTCCAGATGCATGCACCACTATGTGCGTCTGTCTTACATGGGTACTGGGGAATCGAACCTGGATCCTTAGGATTCATAGGCAAACGCTAAGCCATCTCTCCAGCCCTCGCTGTATGTTCTTAATTCGAGTCTGGCTTGAACTAGAGGTATACAAAGAAGGACACTATAAATTCAGAACTTTAAAAAAATATATTTTATTTATTTATTTATTTGAGAGAGAGAGAATGAGGAAGAGGCAGATAGAGTGAAAGAGAGAATGGACACGCCAGGGCCTTTAGCCACCGTAAACGAACTGCAGACACATTCGTCTCCTTGTGCATCTGGCTTATGTGGGTCCTGGGGAATCGAACCAGGGTCTTTTGGCTTTGCAGGCAAATGCCTTAAGTGCTAAGCCATCTCCTTGGCCCTAAATCAGAACTATTTTAAAATAAGTCAGAGACCTCTTGAGACTGTATCAGACTAAAGCACACGTGGTGGCACAGCTCAGTGCTGTCTCTCACGTGCGCAAGAGGAAGAAGGAACTAGTTTTGTCTACGAAGCCGAGAAGGGAGGTGTGGATGACAAGGACCAAAATATCACATCCTGGGCTCTAGGCAAAGGGAAACAACATGCATAGCCATCCAGAAGTCTGAGAGGATGGTCAGGTTAAGAGACTGAGGGCATGTGATGAGAAATGTTGAATAAAAATGGTAGGAGATCGGGCTGGTGCTTGCCTGTGAAGCTTGAGGACCCATGTTCAACTCTCCAGGTCCCACGTAAGCCAGACACACAAGACAACGCAAGGTTACACATGCACACAAGATGGCGCACGTGTCTGGAGTTCGGTTATTATGGCTGGAGGCCTTAGCGTGCCAATATTCTCCCTCCCTCTCTCCCTCTTTCTCTCTTTCTCTGTCTCTCTCCCTCTCATAAAAAAAGAGGGGGACAGTCTGTTGGGCTTGAATCAAAAAATAATAATAAAATAATAAGAGATGTTTGAGGATTTTTTGTTTGGTTTCAATTTATTTTAATTTTTTAAAAATATTTAATTATTTATTTATTTGAGAGAGAGAGATACAGAAATAGGAAGGTAGAGAGAGAGAACGGTCATGCCAGGGCCTCCAGCCACTGCAAACGAACTCCAGATGCATGCGCCACCTTGTGCATTTGGCTTACGTGGGTCCTGGAGAATTGAGCCTTGAACCAGGGTCCTTAGGCTTCAGAGGCAAGCGCTTAACTGCTAAGCCACCTCTCCAGCCCTATTTTAATTTTTTCGTTGCATGTGTGGTGGGTAGGAAGGAGACACCAGGCTCACCACTGCAGATGAATGCCTGTCCAGCTTTACATGGGTGCCTGGGGAATTGAACCCAGGCTGGCAGCCTTTGCAAACCTGTACCTTTAACCGCCGAGTCCTGTCCCCAGCCCCGAGGTGATTGTTTTGGACTAAACTTTGCATTAGGCTCCAACAGAACAGATTAAAAATCAAGATGGAGGCTGGGCATGGTGGTGTATACCTTTAATGCCAGCACTTGGGATTCAGAGGGAGGAGGTTCATCGTGAGTTCGAGGCCACCCTGAGACTACATTGTGGATTCCAGGTCAGCCTGAACTAGAGCAAGACCCTACCTCATAAAAAAAAATTGTTTTTTTAATTTAAAAAAATACCTCCTTCAATTGGACGTGGTGGTGTGTGCCTTTAATCCCAGCACTTGGGAGGCAGAGGTCAGCCTGAACTCAGTCTAAGAATTACTTTAGGTAATTCATAAAAAAATTGTTTTTTTAATTAAAAAAAATACCTCCTTCAATTGGACGTGGTGGTGTGTGCCTTTAATCCCAGCACTTGGGAGGCAGAGGTAGGAGAGTTGCCATGCGTTTTACCGAGTTCAGTCTAAGAATTACTGAGCTCCAGGCCAGTGAGAGACCCTCTCTCAAACAGAGGGTGACAGCATTCCTGAGGAAGACACCTGAGCTTGTCCTCTGACCTCCACACACACGGACCTACACACATTGAACACACACACACACACACACACACACACACACACACACACGTGTAAGGCAGTGCCTGCTTTAGAAGGGATGACACTCGGCTAATTTCATTTTCAGTGTTTGTATCTTTAACATCTTTTGTCATCATTTTCCTTGTTTTTTAATTCTTAGAAAGAATAGGCTTGAAGCCAGGAGTGGTGGTGCACGCCTTTAATCCCAGCACTCGGGAGGCAGAGATAGGAGAATCGCCATGAGTTCGAGGCCACCCTGAGACTACAGAGTGAATTCCAGGTCAGCCTGGACCAGAGCGAGACCCTACCTCGAAAAACAACAACAACAATAAAAAAGAATAGGCTCTACATTCTACGAGCAGAACTTTATCCCATGATAGCTAGAGATTACCAGTCACTGAGTTTGTGCTCCAAACCTTCCAAAGTCTAGAAATTTAGCTCAGACCACTTCTGACCCTTAAAAAAAAAAAAAAAAAAAAAAAAAAAAAAAAAAAAAGCTACAACCATTCTTAACTGCCTGCTGGCCTTATCAGGGTGCGGCACACTTTGTTTCCAGCAGGTAGGTCATAGTTTTCCATTTTTAGTCCAAGAACCAGGAACCGAATTGCAAATCCCAGCTCCAAGCTCTTTTCCGTGTCTGCCCTATTACGTGTCTGGCCTTGTACGTAACAGCCCACTGCCTTTCAGAACCATAACAAGCAACAGACTGCCAGCACGTTCTTCGGCCATCTTATTTGGAATAGTTGACCACAACTTTAACCACAAGAGAAGTGACTCCTAAGTTAATAAAACTTCATTAGCTCTCTCTCTCTCTCCCCCTCTCTCTCTCTTTCTCTGGAGCTGGAGAGATGGCTTAGCGGTTAAGCAGCGCTTGCCTGTGAAGCCTGAGGACCCTGGTTTGAGGCACAAGGGGGCGTACATTCGTTTGCAGTGGCTGGAGATATTGGCATGTCCATTCTCTCTCTCTCTCTGTTTATCGCTGTCTATTGCAAATAAATAAATAAATAAATAAGAGCAAAAATTAAAAATATATATGTTTTAAAACTTCATTATCTCGCCTAACAGGGTTTTCAATGGACATCTACCCCAGGAGACGCCACACTGGGTTCTCATCTCACACAGCCCCTTTCTTCATAAAACAAATGTGGGTTCTTAAAAGAGAGCTTTGTCCTTTCCTTTTTCTCACTGATAAAACAAATTCTGAACACGGATTTTACTGATTTTGTGTGTGTGTGTGTGTGTGTGTGTGTGTGTGTGGTTTTTTCAAGGTAGGGTCTCGCCACCACGCCTGGCTTGCATGCGGATTTTAAACATCTACCTCCTGCTTTCTTTAGAAAGGTTGAAACACTTTAGCCCAAGGCAGCAACTGAGGCCACCAGCATTTCGAGTGAAATGCAAATCTCCGTGGGACACACTTCACGGCCCCTTCACTGCCGGTGGCTTGAGATCTCCCAGTCGGGGCGCACACCAGCATCACACACTGTCGCCTGCCTTCTCTGGATGGCAAACGCCCACTGTCCTCTCAGAAGCTGGCGGAGGCACCTCATCAGTTAGCCAGTAACATAGGAAACAGCAAATGTTTGACACAAGATGAAGGTTTTAATGTGGGGTTCAGGGAGATAAGACAAAGAGTGTCCATGACTGTAAAACACCATTATAGGTCATTTCCTGTCATTTGCCTGTCATCCCCAGAGTCAGTACTTGTCTCTGATTAAAAATAAATAAAGAAATTGTAACAGGGGCTGCCAAACGACCAGAGTTCCATTCCCCAGTGCCCACAGAAAGCCACATGCACAAAGTGGTGCATATGTCTGGAGCAGCTAGAGGCCCTAGCACACCCATTCTCTCTCTCTCTCTCTCTCTCTCTGTCTCTGTGCCAGGTGTGGTGGCACATACATTTAATCCCAGCTTTTGAGAAGCTGAGGTAGGAGGATCACTGTGAGTTTGAAGCCACCCTGAGACTACATAGACGGAGAATTCCAGGTCAGCCTGGGCTAGAGCAAGACCTTACCTCGAAAAAAAAAAAAAAATTGTAATGGTCCCCGTTGCCACATATCCCTCTGGTGAATGAAGAGGGACCTATGGCAGCAGAACTCAGCTGTACATTCTTGCAGCCTTGAAATAAACTGTACATATTTTGTTTTGCTTTCTGCCATTCACATCTAATAAAACCCCAAGTACATTTACCAGCAAGGCATAGATTTTAAAATCCAATCTCCCAGTGCTTGCCTACAAAGCCTAAGGACCAGGGTTCAATTTCCCAGTACCCACGTAAAACCAGATGCACAAAGTGGTGCATGCATCTGGAGTTCATTTGCACTGGCTATAGGCCCTGGTGTACCCATTGTCTCTCTCTTTTCCTTCTCTCTCTTTCTGTCTCTCTCTGCTTGTAAATAAAATAAATATTTAAAAAAATTTTTTTAAGAAAAGGAAAATCCCATCTCTTATGCAGAGTGAAGACATTGTCTACAGAATGAGAGCAACTCTTAGCTGGCTATTTCACATGACAAAGAATTCATACCCAGAGTTTATAAAGAACTCAGATCACCAGAAGAATAAATAATCCCATCAACAAACTGAGCAAATGAGTTGAATAGATAGTCCTCAAAAGACAAAATAGAGGGCTGGAGGGATGGCTTAGTGGTGAAGGCGTTTGCCTACAAAGCCAAAGGGCCCAGGTTCTATTCCTCAGGACCCACATTAGCCAGATGCACAAGGTGGCGCACGCATCTGGAGTGCATTTGAAGTGGCTGGAGACCCTGGTGTGCCCATTCTCTCTCTCTCTGTCAAATAAATAAAAATAAAATATTGTAAAAGAGAAGTAGAAATGGCCAATAAATACATGAAGAAAAGCCAGGTGTGGTGCTTGGTGCATGCCCGTCATCCCAGTGCTCACACAGGCTGAGGCAGTAAGACTCCCAAGTTCAAGCCAGCCTGGTCTCCATAGTGACTCTGCGCTCCTCCCACCAAAAATATTTTTTAAAAAGGAATGAATGAACAAAAGTGTACATTAAAAAAAAAAAAACAGGCTGGAGAGATGGCTTAGCAGTTAAGCGCTTGCCTGTGAAGCCTAAGGACCTTGGTTTGAGGCTCAATTACCCAGGACCCACGTAAGCCAGATGCACAAGGTGGCACATGCATCTGGAGTTTGTTTGCAGTGGCTGGAGGCCCTGGTGGACCCATTCTCTCTCTCTCTCTCTCTCTCTGCCTCTTTCTCTCTGTGTCTGTTGCTGTCAAATAAAAATAAATAAATAAATAAAACACACAGGCTGGAGAGATGGCTTAATGGTAAAGGTGCTGGCCTGTAAGCCTAAGGATCCAGGTTTGACTCCCCAGAACCCACATAAGCCAGATGCACAAGGTGACTCATGCACACAAGGTCAGGTATGTGCCTAAGGTGGCATATGAGTCTGAAGTTTAATTGCAGTGGCTAGAGGCCCTGGTACACCAAGTCTCTCTCATTCTTTCCCTCTCATTAAAAAAAACAAAATAATAAAATAAAAAAACCCTACCCTTAGCCATTAGAGGAATGCAAGTCAAAACTACATTGACACTGACATTATGTAGCGGTCAATCAGCATGTTGGTGAGAAGGGGGGAGAGCTTCAATGTAAAATGACCCACTTAGGCCCATCCATATGTTTGAATGTTTAGTCCCCAGTTGGTGGCACTGTTCTGGAAGATTGTGGAGCCTTCGGGAGGGTAGAGGAAGTGTGTTACTGGAGCAAACCTGGAGGTTTTATAGCCCAGCTTTGCTTTCTGTTCTCTCTCTCTCTCTCTCTCTCTCTCTCTCCTCCTTCTCTGTGAACGTGGATGTGATGGTGTGACAATAATGCTTTCCCACAGTGCTCCCCCACTAGTGATGAAATTTCTCCCCCTCCCTCCCCACTTGAAACCGTAACCCTTTCCTTCCTTAAGTGGCTTCTCGTCTGGTATTTCACCCTGGCAAAGGGAAGGACTGATCCAGAGCCCCTCTAAACCACTGGTGAGAAAGCAGTCAGTCCGGCCACTGAAGTCATCTGAAGTCACTACTGCAGTTCCTCAAAGAGCTCAAAATAAAACCATCATATGATCCAGCCAGGTCACCGCTGGGTATCCCCAAAGGAATGAGCACACAACAGAAGTGTTTACACACTCCTGGTTACTGTTTTATTCACAATAGCCAAAACATGGGACCCACCTAGATGCCAATCAACAGATGAATGGGTAAGAAAATGTGGTAGATATGCACAGTGACGTTTTTTCACCCATAAAGAAAACAAAATTGGGCTGGGGAGATGGCTTAGTGGTTAAGGTGTTTGCCTGCAAAGCCTAAGCACTCGGGTTCAGTTCCCCAGGACCCACATAAGCCAGATGCACAACGTGGCACACACATCTGGAGTTCATTTGCAGTGGCTGGAGGTCCTGGCACACCCATTCTCTTTATCTGCCTCTTTCTCTCCCTCTCTCTCTCAAATTAAGTAATTAATTATTAAAAACGAGAATTATGTCACTTGAAAGCCAGGTGTGGTGGCTCACACCTATAACCCCAACACTTAGGAGGCTAAGACAGACAGATCTGGTCTACGTGGTGAGTTAGGACAACCTGGGCTACAGAGTGAGACCTTGTCTCAAAGAAAACAAACCAAAAAAATTTGATATTTTCAGGAAAATGGATAGAACTGGCAAACATCATGTCAAGCAGAATAGGCGGAACTCAGAAAGACAAAGACCACATGTTTTCTCAAAGGTGGAATCTAAACCTCAAAAAAACAACAACAACAACAACAACGTGAAAATAGAAAGAGGACTAGATAGGAAGGGGAAAGGGATCAGAGGGCGAAGGTAGCAAGGTCAAGAAAGAGGAAAGGGGAGCCTGGCGCGGTGGCGTGTGCACGCCTTTAATCCCAGCACACGGGAGGCAGAGGTAGGAGGATCACTGTGAGTTGGAGACTACACAGTGAATTCTAGGTCAGACTGAGCTTAGAGCGAAACCCTACCTCAAAACACCAAAAAAAAAAAAAAAAAAAAAAAAAGGGAAGGAAGATGATCAAAGTAGATCATCTTGCATAAAATGTCATAGCAGGGCTGGAGAGATGGCTTAGCGGTTATATGGTTGCCTATGAAGCCTAAGGACCCCAGTTCAAGGCTCGATTCTCCAGGACCCACGTAAGCCAGATGCACAAGGGGGTGCATGCATCTGGAGTTCGTTTGCAGTGGCTGGAGGCCCATTCTCTCTCTCTCTCTCTCTACCTGCCTATTTCTGTATCTCTCTCTCTCAAATAAATAAATAATAAAATATTTTTTTAAAAAAGTCATAGCAAAGCCAGACATTTATCACAATTAATATGTGCCAATAAAAATGGACTGAAAGGAATAAAAATAAAGTTCCAGCTCTTAAGTGGAAAAACTCAGAATCTGTTCCTCTAGTGCTCCTTTGTCATAATCTCAGGGTCCCTATCAGGAATGCCTTGTGACTGAGTGACAGCGGCACCTACTAATAAGGAACAGTTACTGAAATACACGCAGGCAGGATGCACCATTACGCAAACGATGCTTTGGTGATTTGCATATTCATAGCTCACAATACGGTCAAGAAAGTATTTCTATCTCTGAACTTGGCTGAGCTATAGGCTATATTTATAAATCATACACTCTCCACCCTCTACAGCACCCATCCAGCCCAGCAACGTGATGCGCACTTAAAGTCCCACCAAAGTCCGTGAGACAGACGCTAGCTTAAGCTTTCTCAGACTGTTCTCAAAGCAGTGCGGCAGCGTAGTCAGCAGTGGTAAGGTCCGGAAGCCCGCAGAGCACTGGGTACATGCAGGAGAAAGCTCTCAGCAGATGTGACGTACACGGTGGCCGATCTTCTTCCAGGCTCCTGGCCTAACCATTCACCATTACTGTGGCGTGGCCATGTCCTGAAATGTCACCGGCTGTTTTCCCAATGTAAACTTTTTCTTCTTAGTTTCATGGGGGCAGCCAAACACCTGGCACTTGAGCACTTTTGCAGTCTAGAATGGATTCTAGACTCTTTGCAGTCTTTTCTTATATTTTATTTTATTGATTTACTTGCAAGCACAGAAAGACAGAGAGAAGAGAGAGAGGGGGAATGAGTGCTAGTCAATGCAAACGAGTTCCAGATGCATGCACTGCTTTGTGCATCCAGCTTTATGTGGGGACTGGGGAACTGAAACTGGGTCATTAGGCTTTGCAGGAAAACTGAGACATCTCTCCAGCTTTCTTTGCAGTCTCTTATGTGAATTAATTCCAGCACAGAAATTGCAGAAGATATTTTTTAAAAAACTTTTTATTTGTTATTTTTTATTATTTTTTGGAGAGAGACACAGAGAGAGACAGAGAGAGAGAGAGGGAGAGGAAGACAGAGTTGGGCGCGGCAGCAGTGTCTCAGCTGCTGTGAATGAAATCCAGATGCATGCGCCCCCTTGTGGTCAAGTGCGGCATTGCGCCCTTGCATCACTTTGCATCTGGCTAAACGTGGCACCTGGAGATTGGAACTGCTGGAGATTGGAACCAGTGTTCTTAGGCTTAGGAGGTAGGCGCCTTAACCCCTAAGCCATCTCTCCAGCTCTGCAGAAGATATTTTTAAGGAAAGACAATAAATGTTTTAGGGATAACAATAACAGAAGAGAGATGTTCTCTCAACGACCAAAGAGCCAAGTACACTAGGCTGCACTGTCCATTACAACAGTTACTGCTAAGTTTCAAATTTATTAAATGCAATTAAAAATTCCATCTCTCAGCTGGGCATGGTAGTGCATACTTTTATTTCCAGCACTTGGGAGGCAGAAGTAGGAGGATCGCCATGAGTTCAAGGCCTCCCTAAGACTACATAGTTAATTCCAGGTCAGCCTGGGCTAGAGTAAAATACTACCTCAAAAAAACAAAATTCCATCTCTCCATAGTACTGGCCACATTTCAGGCATTCAATAGCTACAGTGTAGCTCCTAACTGTCATTTTGAATGGCTCTGTTACAGAACAGTGGCATCACTGAAAGACAATTGTAATGGGCCGGGTGTGGAGGTGCATGCCTTTAATCTCAGCACTCGGGAGGCAGAGGTAGGAGGATCGCCATGAGTTCAAGGCCACCCTGAGACTACAGAGTGAATTCCAGGTCAGCCTGAGTTAGCGTAAAACCCTGCCTCAAAAAACCAAAAAAGAAAAAAGAAAAAGAAAAGAAAAGAAAATTGTAATAGACCTTGAAAATGTAACAAGAGTTCACAGGCTCCCCCAAGCCTCACTGGAGGCTCCCATCTTCCAAGAATGGGGAATTAACGATGAGTTTCCCAGCATAAGACACATGGGTGCGGATTCCAGGCAGCTGCTTCCATGGAAAACTCTGTGGACCCACACCATTTGTCCACGTGACCTCTCTTCTTCCATAGGATTTAATAAGACAAGGACCCTCACACAACTTAGAAATGGGAAGCAGGCACTAAGGCTGAGTCAGAGTTCTCCACCAGCTTAGGAGGGTGGTGACTCAGGTAATTTAATAAAGAAATGGAATTATCTTTGTATACTCGCATATAAGAAACTAAAGTTAATATGTGCTCCATTCATATACAAGTATATTATGCACACACCACACGACACCACACACACACATGCATACTTCCCATAATGTACTCACACATACATACTTCTCATAATTCACCACACACACACACACACACACACACACACATTCCCATAATGCTTACTTCCCACATAATTCACCACACATGCATACTTCCCATAATTCACCACACGACACATACTACACACATAGACACTCACACATGCATACTTCTCGTAATTCACCACACCACACACACACACACACACACACACACACACTTCCCATAATGCACCACACCACACCACACATACTGCACACACACACACACACTTCCCATAATACACCACACCACACCACACATACTGACACACACACACACACACACACACACACACACACAGTCATGTTTCCTTTTTCAGTTGACTTTGCTTCAACACCGATTTCACAACAGGCAAGGGGAATTTAAACAATGCAGACAATGTCCACATTCCAGTAAGCACTTGTCAGCACACAAACAGGACACAGGCCTTTAAAAAAACACATAGCTGTGGGCTTGGGATAGAGCTCAGTGGTAGAGCTCTTGCCTACATGCATGGGGCCCTGGGTTCTATCCCCAGCTCCAAAATAAAATAAAATAAAATTTAAAAATGCAGGACTCCAGCTAGAAAATGAGCAAAAAACACAAAAGGAAATTTCACTGAATATACGCAAGTAACATATAAGTACGTGAGGAAAAAAAAGTTCAATTTCATTAGCCATTAGACGAAGATAATTTGAAGCCACAGTATTTCCATGCATCTTCAGAAAGGCTGAAATAAAAATAACAGCAAAAAGCCAATGCTGGTGAAGGTACAGAGAAGCAATCATTTATTCATCACCGACAGGACTATGAAATGTTGCTGTCCTGGAATTCAGCAATTCATCTTACTAATGTGACAACATCCCTGTTGTGCCCTATATACTTACCCCAGAAAATGAAAACCTTGCTCACACAAAATGTACTTCATAGATGGCTTATTTGTCAAACCTACAAACCTTAAAATGACCAAAATATCCCTCAACAGGAGCATGGTTAAACAAATTGTGGTGCTTCCATGCGTTGGAATATAATGAGCAATTGAGTGAAGTGAACTCCATGCAACAGCTAGGATGTGGACCCAGGATGCCAGGCTGTGCAGCCATCCCACAGGGGCAGCATGGTCTTCCACCCATGGTTCAAATGCCCATGCTTGATGATATCACACTTACATCAAGAGAGAGCGGAGGGCTGGAGAGATGGTTGAGCAGTTAAGGCCTTTGCCTACAAGGCCAAAGGATCCCAGTTCGATTCCCCAGGACCCACATAAGCCAGATACACAAGGTGGCGCATGCATCTGGAGTTCGTTTGCAGTGGCTGGAGGCCCTGGCGTGCCCATTTTCTCTCTCTCTCTCTCTGCCTCTGTCTCTCTCTCAAATAAATAAATGAAATATATTTGAAGCAGCAGCAGCCGGGCATGGTGGCACACGCCTGTAATCCCAACACTGGGGAGGCAGAGGTAGGAGGATCGCCATGAGTTCGAGGCCACCTTGAGACTACAAAGTCAGTTCCAGGTCAGCTTGGGCTAGAGTGAGACCCTACCTCCAAAAGCCAAAAAAAAAAAAAAAAAAAAAAAAAAAAAAAAGAGGGAGAGAGAGAGAGAAAGAGAGAGAGGGGAAAGGTTTATTACTCCCATAGTGAGGCTTTCAGCAGGCAGACGGTGGGCAGGCTTCCCAAACAAGCGCAAAAAAGGGCTTGAGAAAACAGGAAAGGAAACTGCCTGGATGATTTTATTGTGGTTAGGGACTCACAGGGTTTAGATTTCTCACCAGTGCCAAAGGAAGGAGTTCATCCCTGGCTTCCTTATCAGTTTTTCCAGATCAGGGCAAAAGGCAAAGAGAAGAAAATTGAGGATCCAGAGCTATTAGCTAATAGCTAAGTGGAGTCAGCCTCTATCGGTTCCGATGAGCGCAGGGCCTGGGTCAGAGGACGCATGGAATGAGCAGTAGTTTGAATGTCCCACAACAGACTCAGGGTTTATTATTATTATTATTATTATTATTATTATTAAAAAGCTAGTCTTGGGATGGAGACATGGCTTAGCTGTTAAGGCACTTGACTGCAAAGCCTGAGTAAAAGGTGGCGCATGCATCTGGAGTTCGATTGTAGTGGCTGGAGGCCCTGGCATGCCCATTCTCATTCTCTCTGTCTCTCTCTCTCTCCGCCTCTTTCTCTCTCTCTAAATAAATAAATACAAATGAAACATTTTTAACAATAAAAGTTGGTTCTAAAAGAAGGGCAATTTGAATGACTAAAGTATTTGAGAACCTTCCTTTGCACTCTTCCTATGAAACTCTGTACTGCTGTTAATTTCTGGAATTCCAGAATGAATCTTTCCTTTTTTTCCTCATCCCTTCTGGTCTGCTTGCCCCTCAGCATGCTCTTCTCTTCTACAGACTAGAGGAGACAGCCATGACACGATGTCACCTGGAGGTGAGTCAGTTAATTCCTTACACTTGCGCAATTAGCCAACTGCTCTGCCCGGCCATCCCCAGGGCCTCTCTGAATGCAGACCAGGTCTACCTGAGGACCACTCGCTAGGGACCGACTTCAGACTTGCAGTCATTCCACTGGTAAAATTAGTATGAAGGTCAATATAAAGCTCAGTCAACAAAACACAGCCAAGTCAATTTGTGGCCCATTAACAATCCAACCTGCAGTCTGCCCTTGTAGGAATTTTCACTGCTGATACTTTTGTTTACATTAAACCATGAGCATTTTGTCCTATCATTCATTGTATGAAAGATCTTGACTGTTCAGGGAACTGGAGTGGGAAGAAACTACAGTAATATATAATTTATTTATTTATATACATATATATATGTAATTTATTTGCAAGCAGAGAGAGAAAGAGACAGAAAGAAGAGAGACAGACAGAGAATGGGCACACCAGGGCCTCCAGCTGCTGCAAATGAACTCCAAACGCATGCGCCATCCTGTGCATCTGGCTTTGCATGTATACTGGAGAATCAAACCCATGTCATTAGGCTTTGAAGGCAAGAGCCTTACCTGCTGAGCCATCTCTCCAGTCCTACAGTAAATGTTAAAAGTGATCTGCTTGCAAGTTTTCTAGAATTTGGATTTGGGGAGTGCTTTTACTACATCCTACTGTAGTCAATTTTTACCTAAAGTGTTTGGCTTAAAATTCTAAAGCAAGGTAGGGATTCAGTCGAGGTGGGATTTGGGAGGGGGGAAAAGGGAGAGTGGTGGGAAGGGATTATGATCATGGTATGTTATATATGTGTGTGTGTGTGTGTGTGTGTGTGTGTGTGTGTGTTTGTCAATAAACAAGTTTTTTGAAGAGTCGGGCATGGTGGTGCTCGCCTTTAATCCCAGCACTGGGGAGGCAGAGGCAGAGAACTCAGCATGAGTTCGAGGCCACCCTGAGACTACATAGTGAATTCCAGGTCAGCCTGGGCTACAGTGAGACCCTACCTCAAAAAAAAAAAAAAAAAAAAGAAAGAAAGAAAGAAAGAAAGAGAGAGAGAGGGAGGGAGGGAGGGAGGAGGGAGGAAAGGAGAAAGAAAGAAAGAAAGAAAGAAAGAAAGAAAGAAAGAAAGAAAGAAAGAAAGAAGGAAAAGAGAAAGAAAAGGTGTTTTTAAAATGGGCGATTTTATTCATTCCTAGTCTCTGCTTTGGTAATGTCGTGAAGGAAGACAGCGAGTGGAGCCAAGAGTCTGCGCACTGGCCTCCCGTAGAAGTTCCATTTAATATTGTTGATACTAAGCCTTCTTCAGAACAGCTTGGGTCTTCTCTGCATCCAGTCTCCAATCCCCTGCCCCTCACTGCTGCCCAGTTGCCATAAAAGCCATTTTTTTAACCTTTGGATCCGTTGCTTTGTATCTTACATACTTAGGCGTTGCTGTTTTCAGATCCATTGCCCAAGGTCTTAACATACAAGAGATGAAAGCACGCTCTGCCTTGCCGTTTTGGCTACTGGGAGAGAAATCTCCAAGGCCAGGACAGGTCCACAGGCAGACTGACCAGTTCTCCTGGGGCTCTTTGAAGTAAGTCTTGGGATGCAGCCTAGTTGGGTGGGGGGAGGGGACGCAAGGGTGTCTCCAAGAATTACAGTTTAACTCCTGAAGATAAGTGGGCCGGTACTTCAACCTGGCAAATTAGCTAGCTTTGGGGGTGGGGACAGAAGGATCCTAATAAAACCTCTGGTTGAAATTCAGCGACGTGGACTGAGCTGCCTGCCAACTTCAAGCCAGCAAAATATGTATGCCCGTGTGATAGCTGTTGGCAGCACCAAGGACTAAAATCACAGCAAGTGTAATAACAAATCTTATGTGGCAGCCTAAAGGAAGAAAACTGGCTCAAGGAGCAGCCTGCAAGGGCTGTGAGGCAAGCCACTGGCATGACGTGCTGGCGGGGAGCAGCAGGGAGTAGAGGCAGGAAGCATCCCGCTGGCATGGAGAGAGGGCTTTTCTCAGCACTGTGTGCTCCACCCAGCTCGGGTTAGGGTCAGGGAATCCTCAAAGAGAACCCGAGTGGCTGGATGTGGGGAGGAGACAAGATGTAATCAAGCAGGCTTAGAAGAGGAGCTGAAGGAGAAAGAATTGTGATTTATTTTTATTTATTTATTTATTTATTTTTGGTTTTTCGAGGTAGGGTCTCACTCTAGCTCAGGCTGACCTGGAATTCACTATGTAGTCTCAGGGTGGCCTCGAACTCATGGCAATCCTCCTACCTCTGCCTCCCGAGTGCTGGGATTAAAGGCATGTGCCACCACGCCCGGCAAGAATTGTGATTTAACATGAATCCAGAAGAAATCCGTTATACATGGTCATGTTCAGTGCTTTAAAAATGTTGTATATTTGAAAGCACATAGATAGATAAATAGATAGATAGATAGATAGATGATAGATAGATAGCGTCAAAGATGTCGTGGTTTAATCCCAGCACGTGGGAGGCAGAAGTAGGAGGATCACTGTGAGTTCAAGGCCAAGAGTGTTCCCTGAGCATTGGAGGGCATGATAGAGAAACCTCACTTAGCACTGAACACCCTACAGTCACTTCTCAGCGCTTTGGTTAGCTCTGAGCCGCCCAAGAGTTACCACCACCTGCACAAGAAGCATGCTGTTTGTTTTGTCTCTTCCTTGAGGACATACCAGGAGGTATCTCTATCCCAATCACGGACTATATACTATATACTATATACTATATACTATATACTATATACTATATACTATATACTCCACGCAGAGTCCTGGGGATGGGATGGTTTGCGCTGTATAGAAGGCCTCTGGCATTTCCTGAGTTAATCTTGCCTGTGTGCTTTCAAGATACCCCTTTAAACATTGACCAAGCTTTTTGGTCTGGATAATAATTCTGATGTCATGACTTCCTGAGGCCAGGAGTGACAATGAGTCATGGGGCTCGGCTCAGAGGCACTCCCTCATGCTTGCTCTTTCTCCACCCTAGAGTGTTGTGTGATACAAAACCAAGCATACTTTCCTGAATCTAAGCATTGTTTGAGTGGGAAATTCAAGAATTTGCAGATTAACATGCAATTTTAAGAAATAATACAGAGAAGATTTTATATACTTTTCCTTTCTTCCTTCCTTCCTTCTTTCCTTCCTTCCTTCCTTCCTTCCTTCCTTCCTTCCTTCCTTCCTTCTTTCCTTCCTTCCTTCCATGGTATTGAAGATCATTGTAGATAGTCCCACAAAGCTGGAACAAACATCTAAACAGATAGGTTATGGGAGGAACAAGGTTTATTTCGGTTTACAGATCTAAGAAGTTCCATCCATGGCAGAAAAAGCTGGCTCCCATTCATAACTCCAAGCAGAGAGAGAAACCACCACCAGCCAGCAAACCTCACAAAGCAGCAAGCAGGACCCCAAAGCTTAGCTCTCTCTATACACCTTTGGACTGGAAATCAGATCTGCCCCCCAAATACACATATGGGCTAGAATCCAGGATTCAGCTCCAGTGACGCCTCCTCCAGCCAGGAGACTGGAGAGCCACGTTACAAGCTTTCATAAAACACCTGAGTCTATGGGGGACACACATTCAAAATACCACAGAGACCAAGCCCAGAAGCTCACACATGGTAGGCCAGCATGAGCTATATCTATAGCCCCTTTTAAAAATTTTATTTTGAGCCAGGGTCTCACTAAGTTGCCATTCACAGTATTGAACTTGTCATTCTCCTTCCTGCCTTCATCTCCCGAGGAGCTGGGATTATGGGCATGCACTTCCATGCCTAGGTTTTATGTACTCTTATGTAGTTTTCCAGTGAAAAAAAAACTACAGTGTCCTGTTATAACTAGGACATTGACTTTGCCACGATCCGTGCATCTCTTGCAGAGTTCCTGTCTTGTTTGTGGGCATGTGTATGTGTGTGGGGGGGGTGTGGTCATGTGCATGCATTTACCCTTTTATCATCTGCATGGGTCTGTGGACTTTCTGTCAAGCTATGATGCTGATAGTTCCAATGCCACAAAGACATGTGAGGTTGCCTCTTTATAACCGTCCCACCTCCGACACCCACCCCTGCCCCACCTTCTCCCTGTCCTATAGCAACAATTAACAAATATGTCCTCCATTTCTGAAATCACACCCTGGTAAAAATGTTTCATAAGTGATGTGTACTGTTGCAGTCAGCTCCACCCTGCTGGGATGAACATCCAAAGTAGACACAGTTTGGGGGAGGAAATGATTTATTTGACACTTAACATCCAGGGGAAGTTCCGCTGACGGCAGAAGAAGCCAACCCTCTTTCACAGATTCATGCAGAGAAAGAGCCACCACCAGCCAGCCAGGACCACAAAGAAGCAAGCACACTGGGGTCACAAAACAGCAGGAAACGCCAGGCAGAGCTCAAGCACTCTTCATAGCTGTAGGCTGGAAATCCAGATCCACCTCCAGTGACACCTCTGCCAGCCAGGCAGCTGGAGACAAGCTTTTTTAGTTCCGTAGACTTTTTTTGTATTTTATTCTTTATTTATTTATGAGAGAGAGAGAGAAAGAAAGAGAATGGGCATTCCAGGGTCTCTAGCCACTGCAAACGAACTCCAGTTGCATGATCCCCCTTGTGTGTCTGGCTTATGTGGGTCCTGGGTTACTGAACCTGGGTCCTTTGGCTTTTCAAGCAAGCACCTTATCAGCTAAGCCATCTCTCCAGTCCTAGAACCTACTTTTAAAATATATATATTTTATTTTATTTATTTATTTGAGAGAAAGAAAGAGGCAGAGAGAGATAGAGAATGGAATGCCAGGGCCTCCAGACACTGCAAACGAACTCCAGATGCATGCACCCCCTTGTGCATCTGGCTTATGTGGGGCCTGGAGAGTTGAACCGGGATCCTTTGGCTTTGCAGGCAAATGCCTTAACCACTAACCATCTATCAGGCAGTATCAACTCTTGTCTGCTTTTAGAAATCTTAACTTGTAGTGGATAAATACAACCGATGTCCTCTGTCCCATAGGCATAAAGCAATCCAGGGCTGACATGGTGGCCCTGTGGTCATGGCTCCTATAAGATGCCCCAGGACACCACAGTGACCTCTAAGTAGTTGAAGAAAACACGGTGACACTTGACAGCTGACAGATGCTGAGGAAGCTATGAGCTTGAGGCAGTTTGGTGTTTACACCTTAGACTTTGTTCTACTCTCTTGGACGATACATTGTATAAAGCTGGTTTGGGGCTGGAGAGATGGCTCAGAGGTTATGGCTCTTGTCTATAAAGCAAAATGGTCTGGATTTGATTCTCCAGTACCCACTTAAAGCCAGATGCACAAAGGGGCGCATGCATCTAGAGTTCGTTTGCAGTGGCTAGAGGCGCTGGCATGCCCATCTCTCTCTCTCTCTCTCTTTCTTTCTCTGTCTCTCTCTGCTTGAAAATAAATAAATACAAATATTTTTTTAAAATATTTTATTTTAGCCAGGCGTGGTGGCACATGCCTTTAATCCTAGCACTCGGGAGGCAGAGATAGAAGGATCGCTGTGAATTCGAGGCCACCCTGAGCCTACAGAGTGAATTCCAGGTCAGCCAGGGTTAGAGTGAGACCCTACCTCAAAAAAAAATATATTTATTTATTTGAGAGTAAGGGAGATAGAGAGAGAGAATGGGTGTGCCAGGGCCTCTAGCCACTGCAAATGAATTCCAGACGCATGTGCCACCTTGTACATCTGGCTTACGTGGGTACTGGGGAATCAAACCTGGGTCCTTGGGCTTCGCAGGCAAGTGCCTTAACCATTGAGCCCTCTCCCCAGCCATATATATATATATATATATATATTTTTTTTTTTTTTTGTTTTTTCGAGGTAGGGTCTCACTCTGGCTCAGGCTGACCTGGAATTCACTATGTAGTCCTCAGGGTGGCCTCGAACTCTTGGCGATCCTCCTACCTCTGCCTCCCGAGTGCTGGGATTAAAGGCGTGCGCCACCACGCCCGGCTTAAATATATTTTTTATAACAAAAAGGAAAGCTAGTTTGGTGTTGCTTCTGGTAAAATGCAAGTAAACAACTGTGCTGTCCTTGTGACCTATGGTTTTAGAAGTTGCGCAGGGCGCAACAGAAGCCCACACCCCACTAGCTAATAACGTGTTTATTTCAGAATGCAAGTGAACATCCTCTTTCTTTCAATGTATTTGTAATAGTTTTCAATTGCGTTGAAGTCATTAGGGTATTAAAAACATGTTTGCATTCAGCTACTTAAAAAAAAACAGAATTTTTATGCGTTGCTTTTGGCCTAGAGGCAGCGAGAAAAATCACATACAGAGACACTTAACTGTGCTGGGAAACGGGGCCAGCTGGGAGCGTCTGGCTCTGGGTACTGGCGGCAGAAACGGAGGTTTTCTTGATTTTGCTGCCTGGCCTCACTAAGGAAGCGTTTTCTTGCAAACGTCTCCCTTGTTGAGAAGAGAGGGGCAAAGAGGCCCTCTCCTCCCTTCACAGACACAACTTGAAGACGAGCTCCTCACCGCCGCTCACATGCGCCATCCAGAACATCATCAGATGGCCTCGTGGAACGGCAGGAGGGACCGGAAATCCAAAACTGTGCCCCGGGCTGGAGAGACGGCTCAGTGGTCAAGGGGAGTGGAGGAATACTTCTCAGGTGCTCCTCATGGGAGATGTTTCAAATCACTTACCACTAATCTTACAGAAATCGTGGCTTTCCCTCCTCCCTCTTCCCTCCTCCTGTCCCCACCCCCACCTGCAAGGGTCCCTTCCACTGCTGCCTTTGTGATATATGCGCATGCCCATTTACCATGAGGCTGGCCTCCCCCGCCTTGCTTCTCTCTGTCTCTGTCTCTCTCTCTCTCTCTCTCTCTTTGATTCTGGCTTCACAAAGGGGTGACAAAGACAAGCTATTCCCCCAGGACCTTACTTACGTCTCCCCAGCACAGTCCACACTAGGTTGAAAATTATAAATAGGTCCTGGAGAAGAATTTTGGAGATGTCTGAAGGACATTAATAGGTAGCAGAAGGGCTGGAGAGATGGCTTAACGGTTAGGGCACTTGTCTGCAGAGCCTAAGGACCCAGGTTTGATTCCCTAGGACCTATGTAAAGCCAGATGTGCAAGGTGGCACATGCATCTGGAGTTCGTTTACAGTGGCTGGAGGTCCTGGCACACCCATTCTCTCTATCTCTCTGCCTCTTTCTCTCTCTCTCAAATAAATAAATAAAATATCTTAAACAAATGTAGCAGAAAAGAACTTAAAATCTGGCACAGCACGTGGCCACTTCCACAGTCCATCACCACCACGCCCGGCAGCTGTTTTCTTTTTAAGAAGACTCGTCCTCTGTCACTGGGGTCTCTTGACCTTCTGGGTGCTCCTATGGCCTGTGGATTTTGTGGCTGGGGCGGGAGCATCCAGCCAGTGCACCAGGCTGTCAGTTGTAAAGCCCGTATAACCTCAGGGTCTCTGTCGGCATTCCTGCTATAGTCACCACCTCACTGCACAGTTTTCAATCACCCTGCTGTTCTCTGCCAACCCACACAAGCTAAGCCCACAAGACAGTCTCATTCTGAAGGGATCTAACCCCTGGGAAGTCCATAACTCTTTTTTTTTTTAAATTTTTTTGTTTATTTATTTATTTGAGAGTGACAGACAAAGAGGCAGACAGAGAGAGAATAGGCACACCAGGACCTCCAGCCACTGCAAATGAAGGCCAGATGCACGGTCCATCTTATGCATCTATCTGGCTTTTGTGGGTCCTGGGGAATTGAGCCTCGAACCAGGGTCCTTAGGCTTCACAGGCAAGTGCTTAACCACTAAGCCATCTCTCCAGGCCCATAACTCTTTTACTTTCTGTGCTAGAGCACACTGGAGCCCTCCCACTGTGTGAATCCCAGCCTCCAGTTCCCCATTCTGCTTGCCCAAGGAGAAGGCAAGGTGTCTGTCAGCTGTGTAAATCATATTACCTTCCGACCTTCTTTCCACCTGTTATCCACTGAGCAAATGACTAAGGCTCTGGGCACATAGTCAAAGGGATGTGTTGGCCCTTGAATTCAGTCTGGAATACCACCAAGGCGTTTCCACAGGGCGGCCTGGGATAAGTCCTCAAACACTAGCTTTCGTCTTCTTTCAAGACCACCCATCTGCGCGAGGCCAAGTTCTGCCTCCCCTTTCTTCTGGTGGACTGGAACAGGCACACACGTCCCAGTTTGAAAGAAGAGAAACGGGGGCGGGGAGCGGCTGGAGAGATGGCTAAACCATTAAAGGTGCTTGCTAGCAAAGCCTGACAGCCCAGGGTTCAATTCCCCAGTAGCCACGTAAAGTCAGATGCACGAAGTGGTGCATGTGGCTGGAGTTCATTGGCCCATCCCTCACTCCTTACACATAAATAAAATAAAATAACGAAAGGAAAAACTTCTTGTTGAAATGCAACATGAGCCTTATGACTCTTCTATCTACTGGTCTGGTCTGGTCTGCAAAGGGAGGGACAGCTTGCACCTTGTGGCCCACATATCCAGGTCCACAACCATCCTCCCCAGGGCTTTGGCATATAGAAAGAAAGCTGACAACAAGCCCATAGACCCCAGTGGCCATGCGCCAATTATACCAAAGCCTCATTAAAACATTTTTCCTGGGGCTGGAGAGATGGCTTAATGGTTAAGGCGTTTGCCTGCAAAGCCAAAGGACCCCAGTTCTATTCTCCAGGACCCACATAAGCCAGATGCACATGGTGGCGCATGTGTCTGGAGTCCGTTTGCAGTGACTGGAGGCCCTGGTGCACCCATTCTCTCTCTCTCTCTCTCTTTTTTTCTCTCTCTCTCTGCCTTTCTCTCTCTCTCTCTCTCAAATAAATAAATATTTTAAAAACAAAAAACACTCTTTTTCCCCTTGCACCGGATTACATTTTTAGCTGAGGTAGCCTCCTGCAACAGTCTCTGTAAGCAATTCAGAGTGAATTCCTCTTGACCCAGGGTTAACCTAACTAAGCAGTGAGGGGAAATTCTCTTTTAAAAAATGGTGACCCTAGCAAACTGGAAAAGTGTTCCTCCTGCCCCAAGGAAGCCCTGCGTTCTTGACAACGGCCGCGGCTCTGTTCCCGTCACCCAGCCTGTGGCGAATGAGTAGCTGTAGCTTTGGCAATGGCCACAGCAGAGACTCGACAAGGAGCCCAGAGCAGCAGCAAGAGACTGACCCTTGACCTCACAGCCGACACTGGACAGGGGTCCCCGTGGGGGGAAGAGGGTTAGCAGCAATCCTGCTCTGGGCATGCGGGTTCTCAGAGGTTCCTAGTGGAATTTCATTATTTACAACCCAGCTAGGCCACTGGACCATGAGGCTCTGTAAAACTTACTTTATTTCTTTAAAAGGTGCTGGGGCTGAGGAGAGGGTTCCTACGGTAAAATGCTTGCTGTGCAAACAGGAGGACTTGAGTTCAGATCCCCAATGCCTATGTAAAATGCTGCGTGTGGGCTGGAGAGATGGCTTAGCAGTTAAGTCACCTGCCTGCAAAGCCAAAGGACCCAGGTTGTGATTCCCCAGGACACATGTAAACCAGATGCACAAGGTGACACACGCGTCCCGAGTTCGTTTGCAGTGACTGGAGGCCCTGGTGCACCCGTTATCTCTCTCTCTCTCAAATAAATAAATAAAATTAAAGACAATAAACTGCTGGACGTGGTGGCTCACACCTGTAATCCTAGTTCTGGGGAGAAACCCCAGACTTGTCTGTTAGCTGCAATAACTGAACTGGTGAGTCTTGGGGTCAGTGAGAGAAATCCTGTCTTAAAAACACAAGGTGGGAGCTGGAGAGATGACTTAGTGGGTAAAGTGCTAACTGCAAAGCCTAGTAACTTGGATTCAATTCCCCAGGACCAGATGAACAAGGTGGCGCATGTATCTGGAGTTCATTTGCAGTGGCTGGAGACCCTGGTGTGCCCATTCTCTCTCTCTCTCTCACGTGCACGCTCTTTGTCTCTCCCTTTCCTTGCAAATAGACAAATAAATAATAAAACAGCAAAACTGAGGGAGACACGTAAGTTATAGGGGTAATCAGCTGATCTCTGATTGGATACAAGACTTGAAAGGACATAGACGCTAGAGGGAAATTTCCATGCTTCTTTGGCTAAATGGAGATGTTCGGCCGATCAAAAAGCCTTCTAAATGTCCATGTTTGCCCCCTTTGATCAGTGCTGCTCTCACCCTTGGTTAGAGAACCTACTTTTTACAGATGACGGCCATTACTAGGGAGACCCAAGACCCATCCAAATATCAAGAAGAAAACCAAGTGTCTACCTCTGGACAGGTTATCTCCATCGCACCCACCAGGGCCCAGGAAACTGCACAGGAAGTGGTGGATTGAGTAAGACTGCTGCTCTCATTGCTAGCCAGAAAACCTATCTCTAGGGAGAAGACAGCAGACACCGAGGAGACTCAAAACTCATCCAAGTAGAAAACTGGAGGATGGAGAGATGGCTGAGCAGTTAAGGCACTTGCCTACAAAGCCAAAGGACCCAGGTTCGATTCCCCAGTACCCATGTAAACCAGACGCCCAAGGTGGAGCATACATCTGGAGTTGGTTTGCAGTGTCTAGAGGCCCCAGTGTGCCCATTCTCTCTTTCTGCCTCTCTTGCTTTCTCTCTCTCAAATAAGAATAAATAAGTAAATATATTTTTAAAAATTTTCTTAAAAAGAAAGAAAATCTGAGGCTGTCCGGGCAGCTGTCAACATTAAAGGAGGTTTCTAACCATACCCTCCAAGGCTCAGGGAACTCTGTAGAAGAGGGGCAGGAAATGTAGGAGTCACAGGGTTAGGAAGACATTCCGTGAGGCACCGTCTTCCCCACAGGAACCGACTGGTGCACTCATGACCCTAAAGTAGTTACTGACTCCTCCACTGGGGACGGTGGGGACACTGGAGAATAACCTGATGGGAATGTGGCCAATTTGCAGTATGTTCATTCATTAACATTATCAAGGAAAAGCCTTTAAAATAAGGTGGAAGAAGGCTGGAGAGATGGCTTAGCGGTTAAGGCGTTTGCCTGCAAAGCCAATGGACCCAGGTTCGATTCCCCAGGACCTATGTTAGCTAGATGCGCAAGGGGGCGCAAGTGTCTGGAGTTCGTTTGCAGTGGCTGGAGGCCCTGGTGTGCCCCATTCTCTTTCTCTCTCTCTCCCTCTTTCTCTCTGTCAAATAAATTTTTTTTAAATTAAAATTAAAATAAGGTGGAAAAATGATTGAGGAAAATTACCTGATGTTGACCTTTGACCTCCATATGCACACACTCATCCATACACATGTCTATATATATATATATATCAGGGCTGGAGAGATTGCTTAATGGTTAAGGTGCATGCCTGCAAAGCCTAAGGACCCTGGATTGAATCTCCAGGTCCCACGTAAGCCAGATGCACATGGTGGCGCATTCGTCTGGAGTTCGTTTGCAGTGGCTAGAGGCCCTGGCGTGCCCATTCTCACTCTCCCTCTCTCTCCTCTCTGTGTCTCTAACAAATAAATAAATAAAATAAAATCTTAAATATATATATATATATCAGAAGGTTGGTTACCATTTTATGTATGAGAAAAGTAAACTCTGTAAGATATCTTGTCTCGTGCTCCATGACACGTAGCTAGTAAGTGTGGAAAACAAGCCCTGGGCCCCAGTTTGCTCACCCCAAAACCCCTGTTCCTTGTTCGACTGCCATCCGCGGCTGTCAATAGATGGTGAACTTTGTCATAACACAGCTTCTTCACAGGTACGCCCTGTGCCATGCCAACCCTGAGCGCCTCCTTCAGTAAAGTAAATGCCAGAGCTACACCTGGCTCCTGAAATGAACCCATAATTAGACGCACAATGACTTCATTCTATCAGTATTTATCAAGTGCCTATATTTTGAGAAGTACGCCTAGCTTTTAAGAGGTAACAGGACCCCCACCCCCACTTCCTAAAATTCTTTACCATCAAAGTGGCAAGACATAAATAATGGTGACAGATACAAAGCAATACACAGTGAAGGTGTAAGCTGTATAGTGTTGAGCACAACTTTTACAGCAGTCAGGAAGGAGAGTGTGGACTATGTCCACCCAGGAAAAGTTGTATAAAGAATAAATTTAAGCTGGGCGTGGTGGCGCACGCCCTTAATCCCAGCACTCAGGAGGCAGAGGTAAGGATCGCCGTGAGTTCAAGGCCAGCCTGAGACTACATAGTGAATTCTAGGTCAGCCTGGACTAGAGCGAGACCCTACCTCATAAAACCAAAAAAGAAAGAAAGAAAGAGAGAGAAAGAAAGAAAGAGAGAGAGAGAGAATAAATTTAAGCCAAAGTATATAAGAATGGGTGGGAGGGTTGGAGAGATAGCTCAGAGGTTAAAGACACTTGCTTTCAAAGCCTAATGGCCTGGTTTGATTCCCCAGTGCCTATGAAAAGCCAGATGCACAAAGTGGCAGTGTGTCTGGAGTCATCTGCAGTGGCAGGAGGCGTTGGTGTGCCAATTCTCTCTCTCTCTTTCTCTCTGTCTCTCTTCCTTTCTCACTCTCTGTCTCTCCCCAACAGTTTTTCCATTTTTTCTCTCTTTCCTTGAAAATAAATACAAATAAAATTTAAAAAAAAAGAATGGGTGGGATAGGAAAAGACGTAAGCATGCTTACAACCTCCCCTTCCCCCCATCACATCAAAATTAATTACCATGATAGTTTGGTTACTTCTGAAGTCAGCAGTATATTTAGTTTTTTTCTCCCCGCCCCCGCAAATTCCACACCAATTCTACATAGAAAAAAAAGTGATATAAACACAAACATTTAAAAACATGTTATCACTGACAGTGTCCAACATTGCATCATGACCTTCCTTAGTCAATGCTCAGGGGATGTCTCATGTTTTCCACACTGTTCCTGCCAGGTCATGAGGACTTTGTTTAGTATGCAATCATCTGAGAGCTTTTCAGAACTATAATGATGGGCCAGTATGGTGGCACATGCCTTTAATCCCAGCACTCAGGAGACAGAGGTAGGAGGATCACTGTGAGTTCAAGACCAGCCTGGGACTACAGAGTGAGTTCCAGGTCAGCCTGGGCTAGAGTGAGATCCTACCTCGAAAAAAAAAAAAAATCAACAACAACAAATAAATAAATATAGGGCTGGAGAGATGGCTTAGTAGTTAAGGCGCTTGCTGGCAAAGCTAAAGGACCTGAGTTCCGTGTCCCAGCACCCATATAAGCCAAATGCACAAGGTGATGCATGTGTCTGGAGTTTGTTTGCAGTGGCTGGAGGCCCTGGCGAGCCCATTCTTTCTATCTGCCTCTTTTTCTCTCCTCTCAAATAAATAACTAAAATATTTTAAAAAGAAATATAATGAAGGAACAAATTAAGATGCCTGGTTTTAAGGTGAGGGGTTAGGGATTAGGGGTTAGGAAAGCTGAGTTTTTTCTGTGAACTACAACATTCTCCTGGGGACGTCTTGGGCCATGACACAGAAATCAATTCTCACATGTTGGCTGTGAACACGTTGGCTTTTGTGGCACTCGGATGCCCAAACAATGCTCTCCAGGGCTAGAAATGACCGCCCTAAGTTCAGTCTGGTGTGTGCATGCCAGCTGGAGTGGGGTACAGATGTCCCTGTGTCCCCCAACACAGCAGGCTTAGCACCTTTAGACTCAGCCATACTTTGACAATCAGACATTTTTCAACATTGCAATGATGAGCTGAACAGAGATTGGTTTCAATAAAAACAAGCCTCACCCATCCAGAGAGCTTTGATAAGGAGGACGAGTTCCGGGAGGCTCCATGGTAACACAGGATCCAGGAAGTGACCAGCTGCCCGCTTGTCCTGCTGGCCCTTGCTGGTTTTTCGAATGGGGGACTCTGGCGTCACTGGCTGTTGATTGATGGTTAACACCAAGCTCCAGTGACCAGAACAAGGCATGGAGAAGGGAGCCCTTCAAGCACATGGAGGTAGCTTCGCCATGATTCCGGAGCCCAGGGAGAAGTCAGAGGAGGCCTCTGGAGTACGTCCTTGTCCTCGGTCCCTCCCAAGTGAAACCCCAGGTGTGGTCATGTGCATTGTTTTATTTTTGGTCACTTTAAAAAATATATTATTTATTTATTTATTTTTTAAAAATTTAAAGATATTATTTATTTATTTATTTATTTATTTATTTATTTATTTATTTATTTATGAGAGAGAGAAAGAAAATGGGCACACCAGGGCCTTTAGCCACTGAAAATGAACTCCAGATGCATGAGCCCCCTTGTGCATCTGGCTTATGTGGGTCCTGGGGAATTGAACCAGGATCCTTTGGCTTTGCAGGCAAACACCTTAATGGCTAAGCCATCTCTCCAGCCCCTATTTATTTATTTATTTATTTGAGAGAGAAAGGCAGACAGAGAGAGAGATAGAATGGGCATGCCAGGGCCTCTAGCCACTGCAAATGAACTCCAGACGCATGCACCACCATGTTCATCTGGCTTATGTGGGTCCTGGGGAATTGAACTGAGGTCCTTTGGCTTTGCAAGCAAATGCCTTAGCTGCTAAGCCATCTCTCCAGCTCCCCCCACCTTTTAAATATTTTATTATTTATTTATTTATTTATTTATTTATTTATTTATTTGAGAGAGAGGCAGACAGACAGACTGAGAGAGAGTTTGGTCACATTTTTAAAACCTTCTTTCCAGCCATACTTGTTCTGGAATATCTAGACTCAGAGAGGCAGCAGGCCGGGCTCAGTTCCGAAAATACTTATTCCCTTCCTGGACAATTCTTCCTAACTTGGCCCTGCTCCCACCTCTGGTTTCTTCTTTTTCTAATCTTTCCCACACAGTGAAGCCCGATTAAGCTTCCCAGATATAACCTTGCTTGCAACTATATTTGTTCGGGATCTGTTCACATTACTCCTTGACCCAGAAAGGACAGAGAAGAGGCCCAAGGTACATCTTGGATCATGGAAATTGACTGCAGCTTGCCCAGATAAACTCCCTTGATCTGCCACGAATCCGCCTTCACTGTTCTCTCTGCCATTCAGAGGTCAACACTTCCTCAGCCTCACTGTCCAGCCTCCCACCTCCACCTGATCTTTTCTTTTCTTTTCTTTTCTTTTCTTTTCTTTTCTTTTCTTTTCTTTTCTTTTCTTTTCTTTTCTTTTTTCTTTTCTTCTTGAGAAAGAAGCAGAGAGAGAACAGGGGGCTGGAGAGATGGCTTAGCTGTTAAGGTGTTTGCCTGCAAAGCCAAAGGATCCTGGTTCAACTCTCCAGGACCCACGCAAGCCAGATGCACAAGGGGGTGCATGCAACTGGAGTTTGTTCGTAGTGGCTGGAATGGTGTGCCCATTCTCTCTCTCTCTGGACGGAGATGTGGTCCATTTCATGGGGAAATTAAAAAAATTTTTGGACTGATTGAGAGGGGAGGGGATATGATGGAGTTTTCAAAGGGGAAAGTGGGGGAAGGAGGGAAATGCCATGGGATATTGTCTACAATTATGGAAGTTGTCAGTAAAAATTAAAATTAAAACTAAAAAAATTTTTGGATGACACAGTAGGAGATAGATTAAATGTTGACCTCCTGCTGGAGGTTAAAGTGTTTGCCTGAAAACAAACTCCAGACACAAGTACCACTTTGTGCTTCTGGCTTTATATGAGTACTGGGGAATTATGCCTGGGCCAGCAGGCTTTGCAACAGTGTCTTTAACCTCTGAGCAATTTCCCCAGCCCCTCTTTTTTTCTTTCTTTTTTTTTTTCTTTTCTTCTTTTTTGTTTTTCACTCTAGCTCAGGTTGACCTGGAATTCAATAGTAGTCTCAGGTGGCTTCGAACTCATGGTGATCATCCTACCAAGGCGTGTACCACCACGGCCAGCCCATCTTTCTCTTAAAACATGGGTTTTAGGGATTGAATTGAAGTCCTCTTGCTTGCAAGGCAAGCACTTTATCAACTGAGCCATCTTACCAGCCCCCTGGGGGAACTTTTAGGTCAGCACTGATCGTAGTAAGTGGTGGGAAGGTGGGGCCAGGGATTCCTCAAGAATACAATACAGGGAGCTTACCTGTTCAGGCACTTACCTACAAAGCCAAAGGACCCAGGTTCATTTCCCCAGGACCCACATAAGATATACAAGATGGTGCATGAGTCTGGAGTTCATTTGCAGGACTAGAGGCCCTGGAGTGCCCATTCTCTCTCTCTAAATAAATTTTATTTATTTATTTATTTATATATTTATTTATTTGAGAGAACGGAAAGAGGCACAGAGAGAGAGAGAGAGAGACCTGAAGGAAGGTAACTGAGCTAGCATTTATTAAGTCTGGCCTTCTCAAAGCTGCTTTGTAAACACTCTTTATTGGCCAGTCTTAAAATCCTCATTAGGCAAATAGCTAACTCAAAACTTTCTCCCTCTCTCTCTCTCTCCAAAAAGAACCTTGCTAAGTCTCAGCCATTGTAAGTGGAGCCAGACAGTATGGATTCTTTCAATGTTCTATATGTCAGCAACAAACAAACAAACAGCATTACACATAGGCAATTATTCAATTATGGGTTTACCTGTCAAATGCAAACACCTATCTTATTCCTAAGAAAAATATATTTCTGTTGGGCATGGTTTTTAGTCCCAGCACTCATGAGACAGAGGTAGGAGGATCACTGTAAGTTCAAGACCACCCTGAGACTATATAGTGAGTTCCAGGTCAGCCTAGGCTAGAGCAAGACCCTACCTCAAAAAACCAAAACACCAACAAAGAAAATACATTTCTTTTTCTCAACTCTTATGTTGAGAAACCATTTGTTTTTCCTTGAAAGAGAGGAAAATGCATTTTTTATCATTGCTGAGGCCAGCCACACCCTCAGTATATTGCCAGGGAATCCTCATGGGAACTCACCAAGATTCCTTTCCATCTTTGATTAACTTCCCTTTCCAACTGGCAGTATTTACAGAGGCTGCGTGCTGGTGACCTCACCCCAAAGCCTCACATGGGTCCCTTATTCTGCATTCCCTCCTAGACCCTTATATGACCTTAAACTTGCACGAAACAAGAAAGTTAACAATCCCAGCATCTCACCAACTCCTAGTGAACTAGGCTAGATAAAAAGGAAATTTACACTTAATAAAGGAAATGACTGGATTGAGTTTCCTCATTCCTACATTTACCTTCTTTGCTATTTCACAACAAAAACAGCAACTGTAACATGATTTGGCGAAAATATGTCTGAAGCTGTCCCGGGCACTGCTGGGAGTTGCAGAAACTGCACATGATAGAATTTACCGAGTTCCAACCCTGCTGGATTCGTCCTCAGAAAGTTCAGCTTTGCGTGATCTCCCCAGTGCTGTGCCTCCTGACGGGTCTCACTTCTGAACCAATCTGGTATCCAAAAAGGGACAAGTTCTTTTGGAATCCTTCCAGATAATGCTTGTGTTTTCTGAGGCTCCCCGTGGGTGGTGACAAGCTACTCAATACTTACTGGATGTGACCTGTCCCTCCGTGCCCGGCCCGGTGGAGGACACAATGGGGATCTGGGAGACAGAGAGCCATCTACGCCATTGCAGAGATTAGAAAAGCTCACGCAAAGCACCGGGCTACATCCCTTGGACTTGACGGACTAAGCATCAGTGGGTTCCACACACCTGTGAAGGCGTGTTACAGATCAGTTCAGATGTGAGTAACCATGTTTGCATCCCAGGCCTTCCGTGACCAACTACAGCAAAGTGAAAACTGCCACAAGCTGCGGCAGCTTAACAATAGATAACCACTCTCTTATGGTCCTGGAAGACAGACGCGCACAGTCACGTTGTCAGCGGGGCTGTCCTCCTGCTGAAAGTTCCTTGGAAGGGCCTTCCTTGGCTCTTGTGGCTTCAGGGGTTGAAGCAATCCTTGGACTATCTTGGCATATAGATGACAACATACATGAAAAAGCCACATATGGGGAATAGAGATATGGCTTAGTGATTAAGGTGCTTGCCTGTGAAGCCTTAGAACCCAGGTTCGATTCCCCAGTACCCACGTAAGCCAGATGCACAAGGTGGCCCATGTGTCTGGAGTGCATTTGCAGTGGCTGGAGGCCCTCACATGCCCATTCTCTCTATCTACCTCTTTCTCTATCTCTCAAATAAATAAGTAAATAAATAAATGATTTTTTCTTTATATTTATTTGAGAGAGAGAGAGAGACAGAGAGAGAATGGGTGTACCAGGGCCTCCAGCTGCTGCAAATGAACTCCAGATGCATGCACTCCCTTGTACATCTGGCTTACATGGTACTTGGGAATTGAACCTGGGTCCTTTGGCTTCATAGGCAAATATCTTAACTGCTAAGCAGTCTCTCCAGAAGCCACATATATGCACTATAATTAAAATCCCAACAGAACTCAGAAATCCAGTGAACTCAGCCTAGGTGCCAGCCTACAAATCTCCAGAAGTTTCCAGATTTGAGACATTCTAGACATGCCCGGATGTTTGGCTTCTCCCAGATGGGCCCAGACTGCACAGAGCGGTGGCGTACCATGCCCTCTTTCCCTAGTGGAACCGCCTCACCCGTAAAATTCATATGATGTAATAAAATGATTGCTATATTACCCCTCTAAGTTGAAGACGGATTTTGCATGGCAATAGATATTGGATCAAAGGCTGAAAACACCATTCACAGTCGAGTCATTTTTTTTTTGCATGTGTGTATTCATGTTTGCATGTGTACAGTACATGTGGTGTGGTGGGTGTGGCCTATGCAAATGTATATGCAGATGCAGTGCTCTGCTGAGGCCAGAGGAGAACCCTGGGTGTCCCCCTTCATAACTCATCCGTATGCTTACTTGAGACAGAGTCTCTTTCAGATTCTGGAGCCTGCTGATTTTGCAAACTCCAGCAATTCTCCAGTCTGCTCCACACAGAACTTAGGATACAGACATGAATGCCCATGCCCAGATCTTTACATGGGTGCTGGAGAATCAGGTGTGGGTGGTCTCAGATCACCTCATGCTTGTGCAGAAGTGCTCTTAACCACCAAGCCATCTCCATAACCCATTGTGTGTGTGTGTGTGTGTGTGTGTGTTTTCAAGGTAAGGTCATGCTTTAACCCAGGCTGACAAGGCTGACCTGGAATTCACTATGTAGTCTCAGACTGGCCTCAAACTTACAGCAGTCCTCCTACCTCTGCATCCCAAGTGCTGGGATTAAAGGCATGTGCCACTATGCCTGGCTGAATCCTATATTTAAAAAATATAAATGTAGGTACATGCATAGAAAAGAGCTAGAAGATTTTAGCCCGTTACAGGCAGGTTCGCATTGCTGGCAGAAATCACCCGACCAAGAGCAGCTTGTGGGGAATAAAAGAGGTTTAATTTGGCTTACATACTTGAGGGGGAAGTTCCATGATGGCAGGGGAAATGATGGCATGAGCAGAGGGTGGACATCACCCCCTGGCCAACATCAGGTGGACAATAGCAACAGGAGAGTGTGCCAAACACTGGCAAGGGGACACTGGCTATAATACCCATAAGCCCGCCCCCAACAACACACCGCCTCCAGGAGGTGTTAATTCCCAAATCTCCATCAGCTGGGAACCTAGCATTCAGAATGCCTGCGTTTATGGGGGACGCCTGAATCAAACCAGCACACTAACTCAAACTGTTAATAGTGCACAGTGATTATTTGGGAGGTGGGAAGGGTTAGTCCTCTTCTTCACATTGTTTTTGTTTCTGAATGTCTTCAAATGAGTTCATGTTACTTGACTAAATAGGAAAACATGGCCACTTTTATTCGGAGAAGAAGGGGACGCTGAACTATGATGGCTGTGTTTTGAGCCACAAGCCATGAAGACTTCTAACGATGACGGGTTTCTCTGTCTTGTCATCATCATCGATACAAATGATTTTGCAAGCCGGGCGTGGTGGCACACACCTTTAATCCCAGCACTCGGGAGGCAAAGGTAGGAGGATTGCTGTGAGTTCGAGGCCAGCCTGAGACTACACAGTGAGTTTCAGGTCAGCCTGGAATGAAGCGAGACCCTACCTCAAAAAACAATAATAATAATAATAATAATAATAATAATTTTAAAAAATAAAGATTTTGCAGCCAATACTCTTTTTTTTTCTCACCATGAGGCCTGAGGGCTGCAAAGATGGAACCTGATCTCTCAGGACTGAGCCCTATGAAGCTGTCGTGAGTGTAAATAAGGCTCTAGTACTTTCTCTGGGCGCAGAACTCACACAACCACCCTTTGGAAATGGGAGCACAGTGGTTGGCAGCAGCACGGGAGAGGAAGGGAGGGTGAAAAGTCAATGAAAGAGTGTTCGCTGAAGAACGCCTTTCCCCTGGCAAGAAAAGGGACAGCGTTTGCATTACCACTTGATAAATAGGTGCCACTGAACCCCAGAACTGGGCATGTGTGTGATGGCCCTTCCAGGGGCTCACAAGGATCTTGGCATGAAGCGTGTCACTGGGGCACATCCTTTTTCCTTCAGACACAGCCTTCAAAGGTTCACGACATGTCCTGCCAACAGCATAAGCACAAATCTTGCCGTGACAAAGGAAGTCTTGAATGGTCACACTTTTGAAACTGAGAGAAAACGGAATGAAGAAAAAGAAGAAGAAAGAAAAGGACAGACCTTGTGCCTTGCACAGAAAAATGTGTCTGAATGGAGCCAAGGGTGAGTTAAGTGTTATAAACATGGTTTCTAGGGAAACTCTCAAAGCAAACAGTGCATCAGTGAGAGAACTCTCGTTAAACCGAGCAGAAGCTTCCAAACTGTGCGACCAGCACTTGGCCCGTGAGAGCAACTTCCTACTTCTACTGGAATGTTCCAAAGCAAGAGCTTAGGCACCGGCCGTGGACACCACAAAGGTACGGGGAGACCCAGAGACACAGGCTGGAAGTCTATGCCAGTGCTCTGAGCTACACCGGGCAGCGGTGAGACCCTTCTGAGGGTCTTTCAGGAAACCTGCACTCCATTTGCATCTCTCAGCCACGTCTGCTGCGCGTGGGCTCTTGTCTGTGCCCCCTTTCCCTCCGACACACACTCTGCTTGCCTGAAGCCCACTGGTTCACAGCTCTGATTTCGATGCCGTGGGAAGACCACGCAGGAGAAAATGGCACAGCTCCTTCCAGCTTCAGCCTTTCTTCACAGCACACCATGATACAAATTCAATTCCGGGGCCCCGAACCTCCAAATTTTAAGATTGACATGATCTTCTTGACTATCATCAAGAAATCAAAGGACAATTAATGATGGTGAAGGTGTGGGGAAAGAGGAACCTCTATTCATTGTTGATGGGGATGTCAACCAGTACAGCCATTGTAGAAACCAGCATGGAGGCTTCCCAAAAAACTCAAAATAAACCGGGCGTGGTGGCTCACGCCTTTAATCCCAGCACTCGGAAGGCAGTGGTAGGAGGATCGCCATGAGTTGGAGGCCAGCCTGGGACTACACAGTGAATTCCAGGTCAGCCTGAGCTAGAGTGAGACCCTACCTCGAAAAACAAAAAAAAAAAAAAAATTAATAACTTAGGGCTGGAGAGATGACTTAGCAATTAAGGCACTTACCTGTGAAGCCTAAGGACCCAGGTTCAATTCTCCAGATCCCACATAAGCCTGATGCACAGGGTGGAGCATGCATCTGGAGTTCATTTGCAGTGGCTGGAGGCCCTGGCATATCCATACTCTGTCTGCCTATCCCTCACTCTCTCTCTCTCAAATAAATAAATAAAAATAAATCAGAAAAATTAATTTAGTGTATGTGTTTATGTGCGGGGCTGGTCCTCAAATATCTGGAGGTCAGAGGACAACGTTCATGTTGGTCCTCACCGTCCACCTTATTTGAGCAGAGTCTCTCTTAATTTCCCACTCCATTTACGAGTTTAAAACAGGAGCGTCTCCTGTCTTCACCTCCCTTCTAGTTGTACACATATTAGGATTCTAGAAGCCACCCCAGCTTCTGGTTTCTACTTGAGGGCTGAGGATCCAAACTCAGCTACTCAGAATTGTGCAGCAAGTGCTTCCTCCATTGAGCTACCCGTCCCTCCCCCCACCAACATCTTGATTTGAATCCAGTGTAACATATTCCAGACTTGCGGCTCCTGAAACTATGAAGCAGTTCATGCTGTTGTAAGTGCCATGTCTCTAGCCCTGGACTCTTTTTTTTTAACCACACCCTTTCTCACAACTACTATACTTTACTCACATGACAAAGAGAGTATTCAAATCTAACCACTCATTTTTCTGCCTCCATTTTTTTTTTTTTTTTTTTTTTTTTTTTTGGTTTTTCAAGGTAGGGTCTCACTCTGGTCCAGGCTGACCTGGAATTAACTATGTAGTCTCAGGGTGGCCTTGAACTCTCGGCAATCCTCCTACCTCTGCCTCCCGAGTGCTGGGATTAAAGGCGTGCGCCACCACGCCTGGCTGCCTCCATATTTTTAACGTGTTTAGATGATACCCCAGAATAAACACGAAAGAATTCATTACCATTAAGAACTGACTTTGAGGCTTAGCAGTTAAGGAGCTTGCCTGCAAAGTCAGAGGACCCGGGTTCGAGTCTCCAGGACCCACAGAAGCCAGATGTACAAGGTGGTGCATGAGACGCGTTCATTTGCAGCTGCTGGAGGCCCTAGTGTGCCCATTCTCCCTCTCAAATAAATGAAGAAAAAAATTAAAATAAAATATATTTTAAAAGAACTGACTTTGGAGTTAGATTACCTGGATGGAACCCTATTTCCACCTCTGCCTACGATGACTCTTTGCAAGTTACCTGTGCTAGTTTGAATGTGTGTCCCCCATAGACTCAGATGTTTTATTAAAGCACGTAACTTGGGTGTCCAGTGTCTGGCTGGAGGAGGTGTCAATGTGGGAGTATCCTGGGGTCCAGCCCTAAGGTGTGTTGGGGGTAGATCTGATTTCCATCCCCAAAGTGTGTGAGCTCTGGTCGGGTCCCTGCTGTTTGCTGCTGGTTTACTTGTGCTTGTTGCTTTGGCTGGTGATGGTTTTTCTCTCTGCTTGGATGTATGGAAACAGCTTCTTCTGCTGTTCCGCCCACCCCCTGGATCTAAGCTTGAAATAAATCCTTTCCTCCCCTAAACAGTGCCTGGTTTGGTGTTCATCCCAGCAAAGTAGAGCTGTCTACAACATCCCCTCATTGCAGCAGTCTAACCACAAGGACTGTCTCCCCAAAGGGTGCCGGAGGATCAAGAGAGCCAAGACTTAGCAAGGAGTCTCCCCGAGCGCTTACCTCACTTTCCTCTACTTATCAAGTGTTAGGCAGCGTGTATTAATTTTCTCATTACCCAAACAAAAGCCTCACTCTAGAGCAATCCAAACAGGTTTGTTAGCTTTCATCCTAAGTAAAATAATCATGTTCTGATGAAAAAAAAAAATGCAGATTTCAGAACTCATTGCCTTGGGTCAGTTTCTATCAGCTGGGCAGCTGTTTCCTGTCGATAAGAGGAATAATGAAGACATTACAAGCTCCTTGCAGAAAGTCCAAAGGCCCTGAATATTTTCACTCACAATCTATTAAATGTATACGGCAGATTCAACCCTTGCTCTGTTGCATAAAAAGCACCCTGTCAGGATTTGATCATAAAATAGTACCCCAAAAGTGTTTTTCTTAGAGGGGCGGGGGAATGCAAAAGGAAGCATTTATAATAACATAAGGAGAACAGCGGTGGATTTTGTTTTAGTAGTTTGACTTTTGAGCAATGTCCTCTAACTATGTACATTTATAATTGATTAAGTGTAAAATTCTCACCCTGTTGCTGATGGCAACTGCATCCAGCCTGGTCCCCTGGGGAGTATGGAATTGAGTGTCACTATCTGTCTTTCCTGATGGGGCTGGGGCCCCAATGAAATCCGCCTGCACTTTCAGATGTGTGGCTGTCACTCGATGCCAATTTCCCTTTGGGATGGGCAGCTCCGGATTCTAGTGCCATCATGGAAATAGCCTGATGGCCAGTGCTGTCACTGTCCCCCACTGCATAGGGCATCAACTTCACAGGGTCACACAAGAGTGACTCTATTTATAACAAGCACCACTCTTACTAATTAACTGTAAAACTTCTAGCTGGTGAGTCGGGTTTCATTACTGTAAATCTTCAGCAAGTTTGTGGGTCAGAAATATGTTCCCTGGGAAACGAGAGCAGATACATCACGACACTCACTTGTCTCCCAGCATGGCGTGTTTTACGATTCATTCATTTGCTATACCCAATGAGTTCTGAGTCCCCAGAGGGGGACATCAGTCAATCATGTGACCATTCAGGAACTTAAGTATAAACCTCAATAGGAAGTGATTTTACTTTTATTCCCAAACTCCACACACAAGTAAAGGAAGTAAGACCATTAATTTAGTGAGCATTAGAGATAAGAACTAAGCAGGAAATGACTTTCTATGATGTCATCGAGGGAGTGTCAGAGGAGAAACAGGTGGGGCATGTCCATTGTCTGATCTCTAATATCTTTTCCAGCCTACTGGATGAATGACCGAAAGGCACCATCAGGAGATAATTTAATTATAAGTTATCTCTGGGCTGGAGAGATGGCTTAGCGGTTAAGGTACTTGCCTGTGAAGCCTATGGACCCAAGTTCAATTCCCCAGGGCCCACATAAAGCCAGATGCACAAGGTGGCGCATGTGCTTGGAATTTGTTTGCAGTGGCTAGAGGCCCTTGTGTGCCCATTCTGTTTATCTGCCTAATTCTCTCCCAAATAAATAAATAAATATTTAATTATAAATTATCTCCACACAGGTTGCCCAGCTGTGCTCTAATACTGAAGAAAGAGAAATGCAGAAGGGATAGAAAGAAGGAGGGAAGGAGGAAAGGAAAGAGGGAGGGGGAAACCTGGCTATTTCATAACATAAACTTCAACTTTAGATGTTGAATATTTCTAGATCTTTTTATATTCTAGGTAAAGATCCATATATCTTGTGATGGTATTTTTTGCACCTTAACTGCTAAGCCATCTCTCCAGCCCTACTTTAATTTTTTTAAAAAAATATTTCATTTGAGCTGGGTGTGGTGACACACGCCTTAAATCCCAGCACTCAGTAGGCAGAGGTAGTAGAATTGCTGTGAGTTCAAGACCAGCCTGAGACTACATAGTGAATTCCTGATCATCCTGGGTTAGAGCAAGGATGTACCTAGAAAAACTAAAAAAGAAAAAATTATTTAGTTGCAAGCAGAGAGAATGAGACAGAGAGAGAGAGCACACAAGCATGCCAGGACCTCTTGGCACTGCAAGTGAACTTCAGATACATGTGCCACTTTATGCATCTTTATGTGGGTAGTGGGGAATTGAACCCTGGGCCGTTAGGCTGGGCAAGCACCTTTTGCCTTGAGCCATCTCTCCCACCTGCATCAACCTCCTTTTCACACAGATCTCACTGGCCCAGCACTCACCAGTTAGGCTAGATTAGCTGGCCAGTAAAATCCAGGGGTTGCTATTTCGGCCTCCCCAACAATAGGATTACAGGTGCAGATCACCATACTGGGCATTTTATGTGGGCACTGGTGAGCCAATTCAGACCCTCATGTTTGGAGGTAAGTACTTGACTGAGCCATCTGCCCAGCTCCACCTCATAAGCTTTTGAAGCTAACTTACTCAAAAGTGTGTTGTCCTTTTAAAAGAGGACCATTTGAGGGGCTGGAGAGATGGCTTAGCAGTTAAGGCGTTTGCCTGCAAAGCCAAAGGACCTTGGTTCGATTCTCCAGGACCCACGTAAGCCAGATGCACAAGGGGGCACATGCATCTGGAGTTTGTTTGCAGTGCCTGGAAGCCCTAGTGCACCCATTCTCTCTCCCTCCCTCTCTTCTTCTTTCCTTCTCTCAAATAAATAAATAAATAAATAAATATATTTTTTTAAAGAGGACCATTTGTTTTCCCACAGGACTTGTCTACAGCCACAGAGCATGCTGGCCCACAGTGTCTGCTTGGAAGCTTCTGTATTGCGGGGCTTCGAGAACCAGCATGGCAAGTGACTGCTTTTCGTGGAATGGTCCACTCCCAAAAGCTTTGACGGTGCTGAGGTCACTCTTGTGAGTGTCCCCTCTTCTCATCCCTGGTACCTTTTCCCAACTCTGTCCACGGCCTTAGGAAGAAGAGATTGAAGCAACTTGGCGCCTGTGGATTTGATAGTCAAAATCTGGAGCCATTCACCATGGCTCAGGAGGGCGTGTAGATATGCAGGAACTTGTCACTTGGCCAAGGCACAAATTTGCATCCTCAGACGTGTGTGTGTGTGTGTGTGTGTGTGTGTGTGTGTGTGTGTGTGTGTGTGCTGAACAAAGCAGCTCCTGTGACTGCCCGGCCCACCATTCTCTTGGCAGCAGAAGAGAGGTCTCTTTTATGGAAAAAGATGGCGCTCACAGGAAGGCTTCTGTGTGTGCTGGTGGTGGTGCCAGTGCACAGGGCTCACACGTCTCCATTTCTTTCTTTCTTGTTTTCAACCAGGTGGGTCACAGAAGTGTTCGGTTCTTAAGCATTTGCTTAGCATTTACGGTCCTGTGCTGGAGACCCGGGGAAGGCGGAGGACAGGGCTGGGGAAGGGCTGTGGTCTCGGGAAGTCAACCACATCACCGCACGTGGCCACACTCGCCTGGTGCTCTCAAATTGACAGGAGACGGGAACTGCTCTGTGGAGTCAGGTTCCCATCCAGCTCTGCCTCTTTGTGGCTGCCTCTGGGACCTTCAGAAAAATGTCGATAGCCCTTGGCCTTCTTGCTTATAGAATGGTTTAGTAGGGAAATCCTGTGGAGAAAGAAACTGTAGGGCAGGAGACAGGGTCAAGCTTCTAATAAATATTTCATGGATGGACGGTAAGAAATCGGTGTCGGCCCTGGGTCTGCCATTTGTTGCTAAATGCCCTCACACAAGTGACAAGGGTAGGGAAGGGACACGACCTTGGGAAGGGAGCATTATGAAAGGCTTCATGGGCTGGAGGGACGGCTTAGCAGTTAAGGCACTTGCCTGCGAAGTCTAAGGATCCAGGTTCAATTCCCCAGAAGCCACATAGGCCAGATGCACAGGGTGGTGCATGCATCTGGAGTTCGACTGCAATGGCTGGAGTCCTGGTGTGCCCATTCTCTCCCTTTCTTTCTCTGTCAAGTAAACAAATAAATAAAAATAAAGAAAGATTCACAGGACAGGGGGGAAGGGTTTTGACTTAGAAGATAAAAAAAGAAATATAGGGCTGGAGAGATGGCTTAGCGGTTAAGGCATTTGCCTGCAAAGCCAAAGGATCCAGGTTCGACTCTCCAGGACCCACATAAGCCAGATGCACAAGGTAGCGCATGCATCTGGAGTTCGTTTGCAGTGGCTGGAATGCCCATTCTCTCTCTCTGCCTCTCTTTCTTAAATAAATAAATAAATGAAGAGAAATATAAAACCAGCCACGACCTGCTCACATTTTTCCAGTCTTCTTTACCTGTCCTAATGCTTGAGATTGTTTGTTTTTTGAAATTTTTTTTTCTAAATTTATTTATTTTGGTTTTATCGAGGTAGGGTCTCACTCTAGCCCAGGCTGACCTGGAATTCACTATGTAGTCTCAGGGTGGCCTCAAACTCAAGTTGATCCTCCTACCTCTGCCTCCTGGGAGCTGGGATTAAAGGTGTGCGCCACCAGGCCTGGCTTTATTTATTTTTACTGACAACTTCTATACTTAAAGGGGAACCTAGTGAGGGCAGTCAGCAAAACACAGTCACAGCCGGGCACAGAGGCGCATGCCTTTAGTCCCAGCGCTCAGGAGGCAGAAGTAGGAGGATCGCTGTGCGTTTGAGGCCAGCCTGAGACTGCAGAGTGAATTGTAGGTCAGCCTGGCCTAGAGAGAGACCCTACCTTGGAAAAAAAAAAAGAAAAAGCAGGGAAATGACACCTAATGAAATGCATTTTAAAAACAATGGGCTTGAGCCAGACTCTGATTTGAATGTCACAAAAGAAGGGAACCTCACCTATCCCTTTAACTCACCTAAGAACAGGAGACAGAATGGCCTGTGTGAGAACCGGCAGATACAGCGCATATTGAGCTGTCAATCATTCCCTTTCTTCCCTCATAGGCCCTCTAAGAAAGATAGACTAAGGGCGGGGAGAGGATAGGAGGGAGGGAGAGAGAAACATCTGCAAAGGCAATCAGATGCCACGTCACAGACCCCCACAAAGACGACAAACTTAATTCCCATAGGACTTCAGACCGTGTGGGCTCCACCAGGCTCCTGGCCATTATCGTGGTGCTTGGGAGAGTCGGAGCCAGCCTGTTTCTGGCGACGGACGGAGATGGTGCGTGAAGAGCTGCACTGCAGTGCCTACTGTGCGTCAAGGCGTTGGAACGTGGTGGTTATTATTTGAAAGCTATCACAGTTGACTGCTATGTGCTTCTTCACTGAGCTTATGAACATGAGCAGATCTTCGAGGACACTACTCGAATGGCTTATGGTTCTAAATTCATACAGTGAGCTACAGTTTCACAGATCATTTACTTGGCAACTTCAGCTGAAGGCTTAGGACGGAGGACACAGGACACACTCTTCCATTTCTGTGTGTGAGTCTCCCACTACAGAAACGCCTCCCTGATGGAGAAAAATAATCATGACATGCCACTGAAATAAGCAACCTTTGTTTATTTTCTGAAAGATAAACACAGCTGATCTGTACTGATCATAACACTGAAAGAAATAAAACAACATCCAACATGTCTCATCTAAAAATAAATTATACCCTGTTTTACTTATTCTGTTAAACAAAGATAAAGCTGGAAACGAGAAAACTGGGTAATGCTTATTATAGGCTTGAAGACTCAGACATACTTGATTCTGAGAAAATAAAGACAAATGGAAAAATTGTGTACAGTAATGAACTCAGTAAAGATTGACATTTAAAGGCTTATATATAAACTTTACATGCTTGACTTGACAAACTAAAACATTTTTCAGGTCCTTAGTTATGAGAACAGCAGCAGAATGTAAGGTGATTACGTTGGCCTTTGAGACCCTGCTGTACTGTTATAAACGTACGACTGTATGCAGAGCCTGGGGATGGCAGTCCCCATCACGGCCCCATTCCAGCCAGCGTGCGCTGGTTTACACTCCCGCCCCCGTTCTGGGTGTGAACTGGACCTTCAGACACAGAAACCTGGAAAGCTACACGTGGCTGCACACCTGTCTCACTGCATCATAGCTACAGCCCACAATCAACTCGGCCTGCGTTGAAAACAGCAGAGCCTGGCTCAAGTGCACACGCCCTTGTGTTAGAAACATCCCAGGTCAGGAATACAAATTCTAGAAATGAAGACAGATAATAGCTTGAAGGGCATGATAGTTTATTTTTTAAAAAGTGGTACCACACTGATCTTGGTGACCAGCAGACACACGGTAATGGCTTTGCTCTTGAGCAGTGACTCTGCGCTATTTGCACATACTGAGATGTTCTGATAGGACCAAGGGCGTTAGAGAATCAGGACCCTGGATGAAGATGGGCGCTCGGAACTCCGGCGCTTGAACCCACAGAATCGATTTAAGCCCCTAGGAGTCGATGGCATTGTGCTGCGAACTCACAAAGGACAAAATTCTTAGGAGTCGGCAGCATGAATCGATTTGTACTTTAATCTCTATCATTTCAGCTCTGTCCACCATGGCTAAAGCAGTCATATGAGACATCTCACAGCATTTCCATGCTACCATTGCACAAGTTTAGTGATTTTACTATTAAAAAAAAAAAAAAAGACTACCATCAAGAGGCAAAAAAAAAAAAAAAAATGACTTTCAAATCATTTGAAAAGCAGAGTGGTTTGTTCAATACAGATTCAAACTTAAATTATGCTGTAATTTTAGCCTCCAAGCTTCTCAAGTAAAATGTTTAAATATACATGGTTTGTGCACATAACTGTTTTGCAATCAATACGAGAAAGGTACATTTTAGCCAACCATGTATTTGGTGACAGATCCACATGTCTGTGTCAAGACAAGGCCATGGATGTTAAATCTGGCTCCAAGGATTCGAAGGTACAACATTTTGACCCAATATCAGTGTTGTTATAACCTGATCTTAAAAATTCAACCCACATGAGCTTACTTTCAAAGAGAGTCAGTGTGCTGTTGAGTGGTAACTGTTCCAGCGGCCTCCTCTTCTGGTGGTTTTCTGCAAACGGACCCTTTCCTGTCACCGTGACTCCCCGTGATTACACACTGATCTCTTCACTTGTTACCATTTCAGTACCAGGGACTTCTGAGCACAAGTTCACGTCATGGGAACAGCAGCTAGCGGCACTTTACGCTTCAGTGACAGTTTTGAAATCAGTAAACTCACGAATCACATTAGCTCAGCAACTACAAAACCGGTTTGAGAATGAGGCATTTCGAGCCACAATCACTTTGTGCTTTATAAATTAAGCTGCTTTTGAATCTTTTTGGTATTTATCAGCCATTTGTCTTTCCCTTATAATAACAAAAGAATATATTTAATTTTTAGGGTTAAATGTTCTATGTGGGGGGCTTTATCAATACTTGGTTCTTAAAAACACAGTATAAATCAATTTTTTTTTCTTCAGTATTGGAATAGTAGAAATTTCTGGTCCCTCCTTAGATCAACCAACACCATTTTTTCATCACGTATAACACTGAAATTTACAGACATCCCTGAAAAGTTTTTGATTAAGTAAACGAGTGAATCACAGTGGAGTCTCAATCAGTTAACAGTGTAGATCCATTTAAAACAAAACAAAAACCAAACAGATGAGTTATCAAAAGGAAATTTTCAAGTTAAAAAAGTCTTCCCAAGAACTAAGACCCAGTGGTGCTATTACTGATTCTGTACTTTATCCCCTGACCGAGCAGCTTCATCCTCCTCTGCATCCATCGTGAGATGCGTTGGCAGGAAGCCCTGTGCCCAGTCCTCGTGGTCTGGCCCTCGCGTGGGAAGGCTATCCTATGGCAATGTCTAAGGGAGCGGGGCGCTGCCTCTTCCCTAGAGACCTCTCATCCAAAGACGGTGCTGCGCCTCTCCTCTGCTCACCGGCATCTCATCAGATGACACTCGCTGTGCAGGGCAGCTGACCTTCCACCCCACCCCCAACAACAACAGGTTTTCTTCAGTGTGTCACCAGCCTTTCACTCTTTCAATCAGGAAAGTTGGGGTGGGGTGGGGGCGCAGAAATGAACCAAGAGTCTAAAGGCACAAAGTCGCATAGCTGCTCTAGTTGGAGTTTGTAAACAGAGACTAGGCTGAATTTAGGGAACCCCGATCAATGAGAATAACAAGGCATCCACAGCAGGCTTTTATCCGGCCAGCTTCTTTGAGACCCTCCATGGGTTTTGAGGTCTACAAAGTATACACTAAAATACCCATACTTCAAAATGCAATAAGGCAAATAGTATAATCATTATTCCAAAAGTTACAATGGTAGTGTAGGCATACATAGGATAATTTAGTTACAAAGTGTGGTACTGTTTCTGTTATATGACCATTATTAACTGTTTCTCTCCTACAGAATTATATATTCAGCTGGGTTTCAGTTGAACACAAAACCATCCTTGTACCACCACTGACAGTTGGCAACAGCTCTTTGATAGCAGTCTTTATTCTGCTGTAGAAATCATCCTTGGAAAGAAAAGTGCACAAGCCCATGTCCAGCCATTAAACACTGTCGTATTTGTGAAGAGCTTCTTCCAACTTCTGGGTCACTTTTTGGAAAAATATTATTTGTTGTTGTAAGAAATGCTGCATCTGGGATTTAAAGTCTCTCACTCTAATCTGATGGAAGTGGTGAATTTCAGCCAAAGTGGCAAAAGAAATAGTGTTACAGCGGTCTTGAATGCCCTCAGCCTTTTGGGCCTCCATCTTCCCTTCTTCCACGTGCCGCCTACTCTCCTTGACTTTGGTAAGAGCTCCTGCAGTTAAAAATAATATATTAATTAAAATAGACATGAACATATGCAAGTGTCATAGCTAAGTACTGGAGAGTGTCATAGATACAATAAAGACTTGCCCAAACTATTTCAAGTCCTATAAAATAGTGACTATAATAAATGCCATTTTTGTTTTGTTATTTCCAGGAAGGGTCTCACTCTAGCCCAGACTCACCTGGAACTCACTCTGTAGCTGAGTAGCTGGCCTCAAAGTTACAGCAATCCTACCTCTGCCTCCTGAGTGCTGGGATTATAGGTGTGTGCCACCACACCTGGCCATAAACACCGTTTTTAAAAAAGTAATCTGGTAATGATTCTGGAAACTTTCACACTGCTGTCACTTTTCTTGACCCCAAACTAATATTTTCCACTTAACCAAATATCTGTAGCATTTCTTGAGTTGTTATAGTTAATAGATAATGAAGTGCTAGAAATTATCTTAAAAAGAATAACCAAAAGAATTTCCCAAAGCTTAAAAATATGAGACTATTCTACCATGCACAGTAAAAGAATTCCATATGAAACAAGGCCCCATAAAGGAAGAAACCCCACTTCCTCAAACAGTCTCACAAAAGAATTATCACATCATTCTTCAGTCCCTGGAACATGTCAGTATCAGCTCAAGCTGGTTTTATAAACATGCACGGAGGTGGCAGGAACTTAGCAGTACTGCCAACGTACAAGTCAGGCTGTTCCCATCAGGGTGCCCGCGCCTGTGCCTGTGCCTGTCTCATCCAAGTGCAAGCCCCACGGGCTCCCCTGACAAGGCAGGTGGCTATCCACACAGGCCTGGTCGACCTCACTTCCTGCACGAGACCCTCATTTAGGAACTAGAGCCATAACTTTCTTGGGACTGGAGGCATGGTGAGTCTTCAAGTCTACCCTAAGGATCACTTCAGAATGACGCCAGCGGCGTGGTAGCTTCTTGTCTAGAAATCTTATCAGAGGGGTTGTAGAATGTGGGGGGGTATCTGTCACTGGCAGATTCTAGAAATCATATCAGAGGGGTTGTAGAATGTGGGGGGGTATCTGTCACTGGCAGATTCTAGAAATCATATCAGAGGGGTTGTAGAATGTGGGGGGGTATCTGTCACTGGCAGATTCTAGAAATCATATCAGAGGGGTTGTAGAGTGTGTGTGGCAGGGTATCTGTCACTGGCAGATTCTAGAAATCATATCAGAGGGGTTGTAGAGAGTGTGTGTGGGGTATCTGTCACTGGCAGATTCTAGAAATCATATCAGAGGGGTTGTAGAGTGTGTGTGGGGGGGATCTGTCACTGGCAGATTCTAGAAATCATATCAGAGGGGTTGTAGAGTGTGTGTGGGGGGGTATCTGTCACTGGCAGATTCTAGAAATCATATCAGAGGGGTTGTAGAGTGTGTGGGGGGTATCTGTCACTGGCAGATTCTAGAAATCATATCAGAGGGGTTGTAGAGTGTGTGGGGGTATCTGTCACTGGCAGATTCTAGAAATCATATCAGAGGGTTGTAGAGTGTGTGTGGGGGTATCTGTCACTGGCAGATTCTAGAAATCATATCAGAGGGGTTGTAGAGTGTGTGTGGGGGGGATCTGTCACTGGCAGATTCTAGAAATCATATCAGAGGGGTTGTAGAGTGTGTGTGTGGGGTATCTGTCACTGGCAGATTCTAGAAATCATATCAGAGGGGTTGTAGAGTGTGTGTGGGGACTGGCAGATTCTGAAATCACATCAGAGGGGTTGTAGAGATGTGGGGGGATCTGTCACTGGCAGATTCTAGAAATCATATCAGAGGGGTTGTAGAATGTGTGTGGGGGATCTGTCACTGGCAGATTCTAGAAATCATATCAGAGGGGTTGTAGAATGTGGGGGGGTATCTGTCACTGGCAGATTCTAGAAATCATATCAGAGGGGTTGTAGAGTGTGTGTGGCAGGGTATCTGTCACTGGCAGATTCTAGAAATCATATCAGAGGGGTTGTAGAGAGTGTGTGGGGGTATCTGTCACTGGCAGATTCTAGAAATCATATCAGAGGGGTTGTAGAGTGTGTGTGGGGATCTGTCACTGGCAGATTCTAGAAATCATATCAGAGGGTTGTAGAGTGTGTGTGGGGTATCTGTCACTGGCAGATTCTAGAAATCATATCAGAGGGGTTGTAGAATGTGGGGGGGTATCTGTCACTGGCAGATTCTAGAAATCATATCAGAGGGGTTGTAGAGTGTGTGTGGGGGGTATCTGTCACTGGCAGATTCTAATCATATCAGAGGGGTTGTAGAATGTGGGGGGTATCTGTCACTGGCAGATTCTAGAAATCATATCAGAGGGGTTGTAGAGTGTGTGTGGGGGGTATCTGTCACTGGCAGATTCTAGAAATCATATCAGAGGGGTTGTAGAGTGTGTGTGGGGGGATCTGTCACTGGCAGATTCTAGAAATCATATCAGAGGGGTTGTAGAGTGTGTGTGGGGGGGATCTGTCACTGGCAGATTCTGTCACAGAGGGTTGTAGAGTGTGTGTGGGGATCTGTCACTGGCAGATTCTAGAAATCATATCAGAGGGGTTGTAGAGTGTGTGTGGGGGATCTGTCACTGGCAGATTCTAGAAATCATATCAGAGGGGTTGTAGAGTGTGTGTGGGGGATCTGTCACTGGCAGATTCTAGAAATCACATCAGAGGGGTTGTAGAGTGTGTGTGGGGGGGATCTGTCACTGGCAGATTCTAGAAATCACATCAGAGGGGTTGTAGAGTGTGTGTGTGGGGATCTGTCACTGGCTAGAAATTCTTGAAATGTGTGGTATCTGTCAGAGATTCTAGAAATCATATCAGAGGGGTTGTAGAGTGTGTGGGGGATCTGTCACTGGCAGATTCTAGAAATCATATCAGAGGGTTGTAGAATGTGGGGGTATCTGTCACTGGCAGATTCTAGAAATCATATCAGAGGGGTTGTAGAGTGTGTGTGGGGGGTATCTGTCACTGGCAGATTCTAGAAATCATATCAGAGGGGTTGTAGAATGTGGGGGGGTATCTGTCACTGGCAGATTCTAGAAATCATATCAGAGGGTTGTAGAGTGTGTGTGGGGTATCTGTCATTGGCAGATTCTAGAAATCATATCAGAGGGTTGTAGAGTGTGTGTGGGGGATCTGTCACTGGCAGATTCTAGAAATCATATCAGAGGGTTGTAGAGTGTGTGGGGGTATCTGTCACTGGCAGATTCTAGAAATCATATCAGAGGGGTTGTAGAATGTGGGTGGGGGTATCTGTCACTGGCAGATTCTAGAAATCATATCAGAGGGGTTGTAGAGTGTGTGTGGGGGGATCTGTCATTGGCAGATTCTAGAAATCATATCAGAGGGGTTGTAGAAATGTGTGTGGGGGTATCTGTCACTGGCAGATTCTAGAAATCATATCAGAGGGGTTGTGGCAGATTCTAGAAATGTGTGTGGGGGGGGGATCTGTCATTGGCAGATTCTAGAAATCATATCAGAGGGGTTGTAGAGTGTGTGTGGGGGTATCTGTCACTGGCAGATTCTAGAAATCATATCAGAGGGGTTGTAGAGTGTGTGTGGGGGTATCTGTCACTGGCAGATTCTAGAAATCATATCAGAGGGGTTGTAGAGTGTGTGTGGGGGGGATCTGTCACTGGCAGATTCTAGAAATCATATCAGAGGGGTTGTAGAGTGTGGGGGGGATCTGTCACTGGCAGATTCTAGAAATCATATCAGAGGGTTGTAGAGTGTGTGTGTGGGTATCTGTCACTGGCAGATTCTAGAAATCATATCAGAGGGTTGTAGAGTGTGTGTGGGGGGGATCTGTCACTGGCAGATTCTAGAAATCATATCAGAGGGGTTGTAGAGTGTGTGGGGGGGATCTGTCACTGGCAGATTCTAGAAATCACATCAGAGGGGTTGTAGAGTGTGTGTGTGGGGGATCTGTCACTGGCAGATTCTAGAAATCACATCAGAGGGGTTGTAGAGTGTGTGTGTGGGGGGGAATCTGTCATTGGCAGATTCTAGAAATCATATCAGAGGGGTTGTAGAGTGTGGGGGGGTATCTGTCACTGGCAGATTCTAGAAATCATATCAGAGGGGTTGTAGAGTGTGTGTGGGGGGGATCTGTCACTGGCAGATTCTAGAAATCATATCAGAGGGTTGTAGAGTGTGTGTGGGGGTATCTGTCACTGGCAGATTCTAGAAATCATATCAGAGGGGTTGTAGAGTGTGTGGGGGGGGATCTGTCATTGGCAGATTCTAGAAATCATATCAGAGGGGTTGTAGAGAGTGTGTGTGAGGGGTGGGGGTATCTGTCACTGGCAGATTCTAGAAATCATATCAGAGGGGTTGTAGAGTGTGTGTGGGGGGATCTGTCACTGGCAGATTCTAGAAATCATATCAGAGGGGTTGTAGAGTGTGTGTGGGGGGTATCTGTCACTGGCAGATTCTAGAAATCATATCAGAGGGGTTGTAGAGTGTGTGGGTCACTGGTGTGGGGGATCTGTCAGATTCTAGAAATCATATCAGAGGGTTGTAGAGTGTGTGTGGGGGGATCTGTCACTGGCAGATTCTAGAAATCATATCAGAGGGGTTGTAGAGTGTGTGTGGGGGTATCTGTCACTGGCAGATTCTAGAAATCATATCAGAGGGGTTGTAGAGTGTGTGTGTATCTGTCACTGGCAGATTCTAGTCATATCAGAGGGGTTGTAGAGTGTGTGGGGGATCTGTCACTGGCAGATTCTAGAAATCATATCAGAGGGGTTGTAGAGTGTGTGTGGGGTATCTGTCACTGGCAGATTCTAGAAATCATATCAGAGGGTTGTAGAGTGTGTCACTGTCACTGGCAGATTCTAGAAATCATATCAGAGGGTTGTAGAGTGTGTGGGGGGATCTGTCACTGGCAGATTCTAGAAATCATATCAGAGGGGTTGTAGAGTGTGTGTGGGGTATCTGTCACTGGCAGATTCTAGAAATCATATCAGAGGGTTGTAGAGTGTGTGTGGGGTATCTGTCACTGGCAGATTCTAGAAATCATATCAGAGGGTTGTAGAGTGTGTGGGGGGGTATCTGTCACTGGCAGATTCTAGAAATCATATCAGAGGGGTTGTAGAGTGTGTGGGGGGTATCTGTCACTGGCAGATTCTAGAAATCATATCAGAGAAGAGTGTGTGTGGGGATCTGTCACTGGCAGATTCTAGAAATCATATCAGAGGGTTGTAGAGTGTGTGTGTGGGGTATCTGTCACTGGCAGATTCTAGAAATCATATCAGAGGGTTGTAGAATGTGTGGGGGGTATCTGTCACTGGCAGATTCTAGAAATCATATCAGAGGGGTTGTAGAGTGTGTGTGTGGGGGATCTGTCACTGGCAGATTCTAGAAATCATATCAGAGGGTTGTAGAGTGTGTGTGGGGTATCTGTCACTGGCAGATTCTAGAAATCATATCAGAGGGGTTGTAGAGTGTGTGGGGATCTGTCACTGGCAGATTCTAGAAATCATATCAGAGGGGTTGTAGAGTGTGTGGGGGGGTATCTGTCACTGGCAGATTCTAGAAATCATATCAGAGGGGTTGTAGAGTGTGTGGGGGGTATCTGTCACTGGCAGATTCTAGAAATCATATCAGAGGGGTTGTAGAGTGTGTGTGGGGTATCTGTCACTGGCAGATTCTAGAAATCATATCAGAGGGGCTGCAGGGTGGGAGGGAATCTGTCACTCAGGCAGATTCTAGAAATCATATCAGAGGGGTTGTAGAGTGTGTGGGGGGGTATCTGTCACTGGCAGATTCTAGAAATCATATCAGAGGGGTTGTAGAGTGTGTGGGGGGGTATCTGTCACTGGCAGATTCTAGAAATCATATCAGAGGGGTTGTAGAGTGTGTGGGGGTATCTGTCACTGGCAGATTCTAGAAATCATATCAGAGGGGTTGTAGAGTGTGTGTGGGGTATCTGTCACTGGCAGATTCTAGAAATCATATCAGAGGGGTTGTAGAGTGTGTGGGGGGGTATCTGTCACTGGCAGATTCTAGAAATCATATCAGAGGGGTTGTAGAAATCACTGGCAGATTCTAGAAATCATATCAGAGGGTTGTAGAGTGTGTGTGGGGTATCTGTCACTGGCAGATTCTAGAAATCATATCAGAGGGGTTGTAGAGTGTGTGTGGGGTATCTGTCACTGGCAGATTCTACAAATCATATCAGAGGGGTGTAGAGTGTGTGGGGGGTATCTGTCACTGGCAGATTCTAGAAATCATATCAGAGGGGTTGTAGAGTGTGTGTGGGGTATCTGTCACTGGCAGATTCTAGAAATCATATCAGAGGGGTTGTAGAGTGTGTGGGGGGTATCTGTCACTGGCAGATTCTAGAAATCATATCAGAGGGGTTGTAGAGTGTGTGGGGGTATCTGTCACTGGCAGATTCTAGAAATCATATCAGAGGGGTTGTAGAGTGTGTGTGGGGTATCTGTCACTGGCAGATTCTAGAAATCATATCAGAGGGGTTGTAGAGTGTGTGTGGGGTATCTGTCACGGGCAGATTCTAGAAATCATATCAGAGGGGTTGTAGAGTGTGTGGGGGGGTATCTGTCACTGGCAGATTCTAGAAATCATATCAGAGGGGTTGTAGAGTGTGTGGGGGTATCTGTCACTGGCAGATTCTAGAAATCATATCAGAGGGGTTGTAGAGTGTGTGTGGGGTATCTGTCACTGGCAGATTCTAGAAATCATATCAGAGGGGTTGTAGAGTGTGTGGGGGTATCTGTCACTGGCAGATTCTAGAAATCATATCAGAGGGGTTGTAGAGTGTGTGAGGGTATCTGTCACTCAGATTCTAGAAATCATATCAGAGGGGTTGTAGAGTGTGTGGGGGTATCTGTCACTGGCAGATTCTAGAAATCATATCAGAGGGGTTGTAGAGTGTGTGGGGGGTATCTGTCACTGGCAGATTCTAGAAATCATATCAGAGGGGTTGTAGAGTGTGTGGGGGTATCTGTCACTGGCAGATTCTAGAAATCATATCAGAGGGGATGCAGGGTGGGAGAGTGTGTAGGGGTATCTGTCACTCAGGCAGATTCTAGAAATCATATCAGAGGGGTTGTAGAGTGTGTGGGGGGGTATCTGTCACTGGCAGATTCTAGAAATCATATCAGAGGGGTTGTAGAGTGTGTGTGGGGTATCTGTCACTGGCAGATTCTAGAAATCATATCAGAGGGGTTGTAGAGTGTGTGTGGGGTATCTGTCACGGGCAGATTCTAGAAATCATATCAGAGGGTTGTAGAGTGTGTGGGGGGTATCTGTCACTGGCAGATTCTAGAAATCATATCAGAGGGGTTGTAGAGTGTGTGGGGGTATCTGTCACTGGCAGATTCTAGAAATCATATCAGAGGGGGTTGTAGAGTGTGTGTGGGGTATCTGTCACTGGCAGATTCTAGAAATCATATCAGAGGGGTTGTAGAGTGTGTGGGGGTATCTGTCACTGGCAGATTCTAGAAATCATATCAGAGGGGTTGTAGAGTGTGTGGGGGTATCTGTCACTGGCAGATTCTAGAAATCATATCAGAGGGGTTGTAGAGTGTGTGTGGGGTATCTGTCACTGGCAGATTCTAGAAATCATATCAGAGGGGTTGTAGAGTGTGTGGGGGGTATCTGTCACTGGCAGATTCTAGAAATCATATCAGAGGGGATAGAGTGTGTGGGGGTATCTGTCACTGGCAGATTCTAGAAATCATATCAGAGGGGTTGTAGAGTGTGTGTGGGGTATCTGTCACTGGCAGATTCTAGAAATCATATCAGAGGGTTGTAGAGTGTGTGGGGGGGTATCTGTCACTGGCAGATTCTAGAAATCATATCAGAGGGGTTGTAGAGTGTGTGGGGGGTATCTGTCACTGGCAGATTCTAGAAATCATATCAGAGGGTTGTAGAGTGTGTGGGGGTATCTGTCACTGGCAGATTCTAGAAATCATATCAGAGGGTTGTAGAGTGTGTGGGGGGATCTGTCACTGGCAGATTCTAGAAATCATATCAGAGGGGTTGTAGGTGTGGGGGGTATCTGTCACTGGCAGATTCTAGAAATCATATCAGAGGGGTTGTAGAGTGTGTGGGGGGATCTGTCACTGGCAGATTCTAGAAATCATATCAGAGGGGTTTGTAGATTCTGTGTGTGGGGATCTGTCACTGGCAGATTCTAGAAATCATATCAGAGGGGTTGTAGAGTGTGTGTGGGGTATCTGTCACTGGCAGATTCTAGAAATCATATCAGAGGGGTTGTAGAGTGTGTGTGGGGTATCTGTCACTGGCAGATTCTAAAAATCACATCAGAGGGGGTTGTAGAGTGTGGGGGGATCTGTCACTGGCAGATTCTAGAAATCATATCAGAGGGGTTGTAGAGTGTGTGGGGGTATCTGTCACTGGCAGATTCTAGAAATCATATCAGAGGGGTTGAGAGTGTGTGGGGGGTATCTGTCACTGGCAGATTCTAGAAATCATATCAGAGGGGCTGTTGTGTGTGTGTGGGAGGGTATCTGTCACTGGCAGATTCTAGAAATCATATCAGAGGGGTAGTAGTGTGTGTGTGGGGTATCTGTCACTGGCAGATTCTAAAAATCATATCAGAGGGGCTGCAGGGTGGGAGGGTATCTGTCACTGGCAGATTCTAGAAATCATATCAGAGGGGTTGTAGAGTGTGTGTGGGGTATCTGTCACTGGCAGATTCTAAAAATCATATCAGAGGGGTTGTAGAGTGTGTGTGGTGTCACTGGCAGATTCTATCATGAGGGTCAGTGTGGGAGGGTGTCACTGGCAGATTCTAGAAATCATATCAGAGGGGTTGTAGAATGTGGGGGTATCTGTCACTGGCAGATTCTAGAAATCATATCAGAGGGGTTGTAGAGTGTGTGTGGGGTATCTGTCACTGGCAGATTCTAGAAATCATATCAGAGGGGTTGTAGAGTGTGTGTGGGGTATCTGTCACTGGCAGATTCTAAAAATCATATCAGAGGGGCTGCAGGGTGGGAGGGTATCTGTCACTGGCAGATTCTAGAAATCATATCAGAGGGGCTGCAGGGTGGGAGGGTATCTGTCACTGGCAGATTCTAGAAATCATATCAGAGGGGTTGTAGAGTGTGTGGGGTATCTGTCACTGGCAGATTCTAGAAATCATATCAGAGGGGTTGTAGAGTGTGTGGGGGTATCTGTCACTGGCAGATTCTAGAAATCATATCAGAGGGTTGTATAATGTGGGTGGGGGTATCTGTCACTGGCAGATTCTAGAAATCATATCAGAGGGTTGTAGAGTGTGTGGGATGTATCTGTCACTGGCAGATTCTAGAAATCATATCAGAGGGTTTGTAGAGTGTGTTTGGGGGTATCTGTCACTGGCAGATTCTAGAAATCATATCAGAGGGTTGTAGAGTGTGTGTGTGGGGGGTATCTGTCACTGGCAGATTCTAGAAATCATATCAGAGGGTTGCCCTAGAGTGTGTGTGGGGGTATCTGTCAAAGTTCTGGCAGATTCTAGAAATCATATCAGAGGGTTGTAGAGTGTGTGTCAGTATCTGTCACTGGCAGATTCTAGAAATCATATCAGAGGGGTTGTAGAGTGTGTGGTTCTGAATGTATCTGTCACTGGCAGATTCTAGAAATCAAATCAGAGGGGCTGCAGTGTGTGAGGTATCTGTCACTGGCAGATTCTAGAAATCATATCAGAGGGGTCAGCAGGGTGGGAGGGTATCTGTCACTGGCAGATTCTAGAAATCATATCAGAGGGCTGCACTGGCAGACCCAGGGTGGGAGGGGATCTGTCACTCGGGCAGATTCTAGAAATCATATCAGAGGGGCTGCAGGGTGGGAGGGAATCTGTCACTCAGGCAGATTCTAGAAATCATATCAGAGGGGCTGCAGGGTGGGAAGGAATGTCTGTCACTGGCAGATTCAGATGACATCAGAAACCATAAGTTTAAAGTTCTGAATGTCAGCCTCTGCCTCTGCACACTACATACATTTAAAGATCTTGCATGCTCAGATGCTCTTCAATGCAGCCTCTGACACACGTGCACCCACACACAGATCCAGTGACACTCTTCATCAGAGCCCAGCTTTTCACAGGGAAGTCTAGTTGGAGAGAGAATGAAACTGGCCAAAGTTATGTGAATGTGCCGGAAGTTGTAGTGTGTCAAACCCCGCACTGGATCACATTTTCCAAAACTGCATTGTGACGTACATGATTGCAGATGTGCATCTGTAACATCCAATGTAGAAATGAAAGCCTGTGACTTTCAGAACTTACCACAACCACATGCATTTTAGAACTGGTAGATGCAGCAACAAGCATTAAAATAACTCTGAAGGGGCCAGGCAGATGCACGCGGACCTCAGTACACACACATAACAGCTGGGCACGTGCGTACCTGTAATCCCCATGCTGAAGAGTCAGACAGAGACAGGAGGGTCCCTGGGGCTTGCTGGTGGGTTAGTCCAGCCAGACTAGTAGGCGCTACGTTCAGACAGGCTAAGTGTAGAACGACAGAGGAACACACGAGTGTCAGCCTCTGCCCTTCACACACGTGCACATACACACACACATTTAAAGTTCTGAATGTCAGCCTCTGCCCTTCACACACGTGCACATACACACACACATTTAAAGTTCTGAATGTCAGCCTCACCCTTCACACAACTGTGCACATACACACACATTTTAAAGTTCTGAATGTCAGCCTCTGCCCAGAGTGGACACACACGTGCACGCTGACACTACCTTCACACACATTTAAAGTTCTGAATGTCAGCCTCTGCCCTTCACACACTCAGACCCACTACATACACACACATTTAAAGAGTGGACTCAGAGTGAATGTCAGCCTCTGCCCTTCACACACGTGCACATACACACACACATTTAAAGTTCTGAATGTCAGCCTCTGCCCTTCACACACGTGCACATACACACACACATTTAAAGTTCTGAATGTCAGCCTCTGCCCTTCACACACGTGCACACCATACACACATTTAAAGTTCTGAATGTCAGCCTCTGCCCTTCACACACGTGCACACCCATACATACATTTAAAGTTCTGAATGTCAGCCTCTGCCCTTCACACACGTGCACACCCATACACACATTTAAAGTTCTGAATGTCAGCCTCTGCCCTTCACACACGTGCACACCATACACACATTTAAAGTTCTGAATGTCAGCCTCTGCCCTTCACACACGTGCACACCATACATACATTTAAAGTTCTGAATGTCAGCCTCTGCCCTTCACACACTCAGTGGACACACCATACATACATTTAAAGTTCTGAATGTCAGCCTCTGCCCTTCACACACGCTTCTACACCCATACACACATTTAAAGTTCTGAATGTCAGCCTCTGCCCTTCACACACTCAGAGTGGACACACCCATACACACATTTAAAGTTCTGAATGTCAGCCTCTGCCCTTCACACACTGTTCTGAATGTCAGCCTCTGCCCTTCACACACGTGGACACCATACATACATTTAAAGTTCTGAATGTCAGCCTCTGCCCTTCACACACGTGCACACCCTTCACTACATTTAAAGTTCTGAATGTCAGCCTCTGCCCTTCACACACGTGCACACCCATACATACATTTAAAGTTCTGAATGTCAGCCTCTGCCCTTCACACACGTGCACACCCATACACACATTTAAAGTTCTGAATGTCAGCCTCTGCCCTTCACACACGTGCACATACACACACACATTTAAAGTTCTGAATGTCAGCCTCTGCCCTTCACACACGTGCACACACACACACCTTAAAGTTCTGAATGTCAGCCTCTGCCCTTCACACACGTGCACACCATTCACACATTTAAAGTTCTGAATGTCAGCCTCTGCCCTTCACACACTCGTTCACACACTCATACACTACATTTAAAGTTCTGAATGTCAGCCTCTGCCCTTCACACACGTGCACACGTACACACCATACACTACATTTAAAGTTCTGAATGTCAGCCTCTGCCCTTCACACACGTGCACACCATACACACATTTAAAGTTCTGAATGTCAGCCTCTGCCCTTCACACACGTGCACACCCATACATACATTTAAAGTTCTGAATGTCAGCCTCTGCCCTTCACACACGTGCACACCCATACATACATTTAAAGTTCTGAATGTCAGCCTCTGCCCTTCACACCACCCACTACACACATTTAAAGTTCTGAATGAGTCACCTCTGCCCTTCACACTCCTTCACACACTCATTTAAAAGTTCTGAATGTCAGCCTCTGCCCTTCACACACGTGCACACCCATACATACATTTAAAGTTCTGAATGTCAGCCTCTGCCCTTCACACACGTGCACACCCATACATACATTTAAAGTTCTGAATGTCAGCCTCTGCCCTTCACACAGAGTGGACACCCATACATACATTTAAAGTTCTGAATGTCAGCCTCTGCCTTTCACACACGCACACTAGACACTCCTTCACACATTTAAAGTTCTGAATGTCAGCCTCTGCCTTTCACACACTCAGTGGACTAGAGACACCCATACATACATTTAAAGTTCTGAATGTCAGCCTCTGCCCTTCACACACGTGACACACCTACACTACATACATTTAAAGTTCTGAATGTCAGCCTCTGCCCTTCACACACGTGACTACACGGCATACACACATTTAAAGTTCTGAATGTCAGCCTCTGCCTTTCACACACGCACACACACTCCTACACACATTTAAAGTTCTGAATGTCAGCCTCTGCCCACTCCTTCACACACTCAGTGCACACCCATACATACATTTAAAGTTCTGAATGTCAGCCTCTGCCCTTCACACACACACACACCCATACATACATTTCAAAGTTCTGAATGTCAGCCTCTGCCCTTCACACACGTGCACACCCATACACATTTAAAGTTCTGAATGTCAGCCTCTGCCCTTCACACACGTGCACACCCATACATACATTTAAAGTTCTGAATGTCAGCCTCTGCCCTTCACACACGTGCACACGCATATACACATTTAAAGTTCTGAATGTCAGCCTCTGCCTTTCACACACGTGCACACCCATACACACATTTAAAGTTCTGAATGTCAGCCTCTGCCCTTCACACACGTGCACATACACACACACACACGCAACTCATACATAAATTTAAAGTTCTGAATGTCAGCCTCTGCCTTTCACACACATGCACACCCATACACACATTTAAAGTTCTGAATGTCAGCCTCTGCCCTTCATACACATGTACACACATGCACACCCATACATACATTTAAAGTTCTGAAGTCTAAGCAGGAGCCTCAAAGCTTTCTAAAAGCATTGAAGAAGAAAAAATTCAAGGCTCAGTTTTGCTCCAAGTGTAACTATTAGGTAAGTGACATGGGCCTCCACGAGGCTCTGGGACAAGCCCTTGATTTCATGTAAAGAACACTGACAGAGAGCTTAACAGGTAGAGCACACTGGCAAAACATGAGAATCAACATGTTTATTCTAGTCCCCACCCAAACTGTGTTCAGGAGGTGGCCAAGTGGCAAGGCAGCCTCAGGACAGGCCGACTGCTGGCACCAGAGGAGCAGGACCACAGAGCTGGCTTCGTGAAGGTGACATGAACGGTGTGCTGACAACATGCTGAGGGCCAGCACACGCCATAAGCAGGGCTGGGGCTGGTGAGGAGGGTGCAGAGAACAGACTGTACAATTGATGCTGTGATGCACACTAGGCACTCCTTCCCTCTACTTAGAGTAGAATAGAGTTGGTGTCTAATGCACGCTAGACACTCCTTCACTACACTCAGAGTGGACTAGAGAGTCGGCGTCTAATGCACGCTAGACACTCCTTCACTACACTCAGAGTGGACTAGAGAGTCGGCGTCTAATGCACGCTAGACACTCCTTCAGTACACTCAGAGTGGACTAGAGAGTCGGCGTCTAATGCAAGCTAGACACTCCTTCACTACACTCAGAGTGGACTAGAGAGTCAGCGTCTAATGCACGCTAGACACTCCTTCACTACACTCAGAGTGGACTAGAGAGTCAGCGTCTAATGCACGCTAGACACTCCTTCACTACACTCAGAGTGGACTAGAGAGTCGGCGTCTAATGCACGATAGACACTCCTTCACTACACTCAGAGTGGACTAGAGAGTCGGTGGACGTCTAATGCACACTAGACACTCCTTCACTACACTCAGAGTGGACTAGAGAGTCGGGCGTCTAATGCACGCTAGACACTCCTTCACTACACTCAGAGTGGACTAGAGAGTCGGCGTCTAATGCACGCTAGACACTCCTTCACTACACTCAGAGTGGACTAGAGAGTCGGCGTCTAATGCACGCTAGACACTCCTTCACTACACTCAGAGTGGACTAGAGAGTCGGCGTCTAATGCACGCTAGACACTCCTTCACTACACTCAGAGTGGACTAGAGAGTCGGCGTCTAATGCACGCTAGAAACACTCCTTCACTACACTCAGAGTGGACTAGAGAGTCGGCGTCTAATGCACGCTAGACACTCCTTCACTACACTCAGAGTGGACTAGAGAGTCGGTGTCTAATGCACGCTAGACACTCCTTCACTACACTCAGAGTGGACTAGAGAGTCGCACGCTAGACACTCCTCTAATGCACGCTAGACACTCCTTCACTACACTCAGAGTGGACTAGAGAGTCGGGCGTCTAATGCACGCTAGACACTCCTTCACTACACTCAGAGTGGACTAGAGAGTCGCGTCTAATGCACGCTAGACACACTCCTTCACTACACTCAGAGTGGACTAGAGAGTCGGGCGTCTAATGCACGCTAGACACTCCTTCACTACACTCAGAGTGGACTAGAGAGTCGTCTAATGCACGCTAGACACTCCTTCACTACACTCAGAGTGGACTAGAGAGTCGGTGTCTAATGCACGCTAGACACTCCTTCACTACACTCAGAGTGGACTAGAGAGTCGGACACTCCTTCACGTCTAATGCACGCTAGACACTCCTTCACTACACTCAGAGTGGACTAGAGAGTCGGCGTCTAATGCACGCTAGACACTCCTTCACTACACTCAGAGTGGACTAGAGAGTCGGGAGTCTAATGCACGCTAGACACTCCTTCACTACACTCAGAGTGGACTAGAGAGTCGGGCGTCTAATGCACGCTAGACACTCCTTCACTACACTCAGAGTGGACTAGAGAGTCGGCGTCTAATGCACGCTAGACACTCCTTCACTACACTCAGAGTGGACTAGAGAGTCGGTGTCTAATGCACGCTAGACACTCCTTCACTACACTCAGAGTGGACTAGAGAGTCGCGTCTAATGCACGCTAGACACTCCTTCACTACACTCAGAGTGGACTAGAGAGTCGGCGTCTAATGCACGCTAGACACTCCTTCACTACACTCAGAGTGGACTAGAGAGTCGGCGTCTAATGCACGCTAGACACTCCTTCACTACACTCAGAGTGGACTAGAGAGTCGAGCGTCTAATGCACACTAGACACTCCTTCACCTTCACTACACTCAGAGTGGACTAGAGTCGACTGTCTAATGCACGCTAGACACTCCTTCACTACACTCAGAGTGGACTAGAGAGTCGGCGGCTAGACACTCCTTCACTGCACAGCTGGACACTCCTTCACTACACTCAGAGTGGACTAGAGAGTCGGCGTCTAATGCACGCTAGACACTCCTTCACTACACTCAGAGTGGACTAGAGAGTCGGCGTCTAATGCACGCTAGACACTCCTTCACTACACTCAGAGTGGACTAGAGAGTCGGCGTCTAATGCACGCTAGACACTCCTTCACTACACTCAGAGTGGACTAGAGAGTCGGCGTCTAATGCACGCTAGACACTCCTTCACTACACTCAGAGTGGACTAGAGAGTCGGCGTCTAATGCACGCTAGACACTCCTTCACTACACTCAGAGTGGACTAGAGAGTCGGGCGTCTAATGCACACTAGACACTCCTTCACTACACTCAGAGTGGACTAGAGAGTCGAGTCTAATGCACGCTAGACACTCCTTCACTACACTCTCAGAGTCTAATGCACGCTCAGAGTGGACTAGACACTCCTTTCACTACACTCAGAGTGGACTAGAGAGTCGGCGTCTAATGCACGCTAGACACTCCTTCACTACACTCAGAGTGGACTAGAGAGTCGGCGTCTAATGCACGCTAGACACTCCTTCACTACACTCAGAGTGGACTAGAGAGTCGGCGTCTAATGCACGCTAGACACTCCTTCACTACACTCAGAGTGGACTAGAGAGTCGGGCGTCTAATGCACGCTAGACACTCCTTCACTACACTCAGAGTGGACTAGAGAGTCGGCGTCTAATGCACGCTAGACACTCCTTCACTACACTCAGAGTGGACTAGAGAGTCGGCGTCTAATGCACGCTAGACACTCCTTCACTACACTCAGAGTGGACTAGAGAGTCGGTGTCTAATGCACGCTAGACACTCCTTCACTACACTCAGAGTGGACTAGAGAGTCGGCGTCTAATGCACGCTAGACACTCCTTCACTACACTCAGAGTGGACTAGAGAGTCGGCGTCTAATGCACGCTAGACACTCCTTCACTACACTCAGAGTGGACTAGAGAGTCGGGCGTCTAATGCACGCTAGACACTCCTTCACTACACTCAGAGTGGACTAGAGAGTCGGTGTCTAATGCACGCTAGACACTCCTTCACTACACTCAGAGTGGACTAGAGAGTCGGCGTCTAATGCACTCCTTCACGCTAGACACTCCTTCACTACACTCAGAGTGGACTAATGCACGCTAGACACTCCTTCACTACACTCAGAGTGGACTAGAGAGTGCACACGCTAGACACTCCTTCACTACACTCAGAGAGTGGACTAGAGAGTCGTGGACTAGAGTCGGGCTAATGCACGCTAGACACTCCTTCACTACACTCAGAGTGGACTAGAGAGTCGAGAGTCGCGTCTAATGCACGCTAGACACTCCTTCACTACACTCAGAGTGGACTAGAGAGTCGGCGTCTAATGCACGCTAGACACTCCTTCACTACACTCAGAGTGGACTAGAGAGTCGGCGTCTAATGCACGCTAGGCACTCCTTCACTACACTCAGAGTGGACTAGAGAGTCGGCGTCTAATGCACGCTAGACACTCCTTCACTACACTCAGAGTGGACTAGAGAGTCGGCATCTAATGCACGCTAGACACTCCTTCACTACACTCAGAGTGGACTAGAGAGTCGGCGTCTAATGCACGCTAGACACTCCTTCACTACACTCAGAGTGGACTAGAGAGTCGGCGTCTAATGCACACTAGACACTCCTTCACTACACTCAGAGTAGACTAGAGTCGGCGTCTAATGCACGCTAGACACTCCTTCACTACACTCAGAGTGGACTAGAGTCGGCGTCTAATGCACGCTAGACACTCCTTCACTACACTCAGACACTCCTTCACTACACACAGAGTGGACTAGAGTCGGGCGTCTAATGCACGCTAGACACTCCTTCACTACACTCAGAGTGGACTAGAGAGTCGGCGTCTAATGCACGCTAGACACTCCTTCACTACACTCAGAGTGGACTAGAGAGTCGGCGTCTAATGCACGCTAGACACTCCTTCACTACACTCAGAGTGGACTAGAGAGTCGGCGTCTAATGCACGCTAGACACTCCTTCACTACACTCAGAGTGGACTAGAGAGTCGGCGCTAGACACTCCTTCACTACACTAATGCACGCTAGGCACACTCCTTCACTACACTCAGAGTGGACTAGAGAGTCGGGCGTCTAATGCACGCTAGACACTCCTTCACTACACTCAGAGTGGACTAGAGAGTTGGCGTCTAATGCACGCTAGACACTCCTTCACTACACTCAGAGTGGACTAGAGAGTACACTCAGAGTGGACACGTCTAATGCACGCTAGACACTCCTTCACTACACTCAGAGTGGACTAGAGAGTCGGGCGTCTAATGCACGCTAGACACTCCTTCACTACACTCAGAGTGGACTAGAGAGTCGGCGTCTAATGCACGCTAGACACTCCTTCACTACACTCAGAGTGGACTAGAGAGTCGGGCGTCTAATGCACGCTAGACACTCCTTCACTACACTCAGAGTGGACTAGAGAGTCGCGTCTAATGCACGCTAGACACTCCTTCACTACACTCAGAGTGGACTAGAGTCGGTGTCTAATGCACGCTAGACACTCCTTCACTACACTCAGAGTGGACTAGAGTCGCGCGTCTAATGCACGCTAGACACTCCTTCACTACACTCAGAGTGGACTAGAGAGTCGGAGTGGACTAATGCACGCACGCTAGACACTCCTTCACTACACTCAGAGTGGACTAGAGTCGGTGTCTAATGCACGCTAGACACTCCTTCACTACACTCAGAGTGGACTAGAGAGTCGGGCTAGACACTTTCACTACACTCAGAGTGGACTAGAGTCGGGCGCCTAATGCACGCTAGACACTCCTTCACTACACTCAGAGTGGACTAGAGAGTCGGCGTCTAATGCACGCTAGACACTCCTTCACTACACTCAGAGTGGACTAGAGAGTCGTCGTAATGCACGCTAGACACTCCTTCACTACACTCAGAGTGGACTAGAGAGTCGCGCTAGACACTCCTTCACTACACTCAGAGTGGACTAGAGAGTCGGCGTCTAATGCACGCTAGACACTCCTTCACTACACTCAGAGTGGACTAGAGAGTCGGCGCCTAATGCACACTAGACACTCCTTCACTACACTCAGAGTGGACTAGAGAGTCGGCGCACGCTCACTCCTGCACGCTCAGACACTCCTTCACTACACTCAGAGTGGACAATGCAGTCGGGACACTCCTTCACTATGCAGTGGACTAGAGCTCTAATGCACTCCTTCACTACACTCAGAGTGGACTAGAGAGTCGGGCGCCTAATGCACGCTAGACACTCCTTCACTACACTCAGAGTGGACTAGAGAGTCGGGCGTCTAATGCACACTAGACACTCCTTCACTACACTCAGAGTGGACTAGAGTCGGGCGTCTAATGCACGCTAGACACTCCTTCACTACACTCAGAGTGGACTAGAGAGTCGGACACTCTAATGCACGCTAGACACTCCTTCACTACACTCAGAGTGGACTAGAGAGTCGGCGTCTAATGCACGCTAGACACTCCTTCACTACACTCAGAGTGGACTAGAGAGTCGGGCGTCTAATGCACGCTAGACACTCCTTCACTACACTCAGAGTGGACTAGAGAGTCGGCGTCTAATGCACGCTAGACACTCCTTCACTACACTCAGAGTGGACTAGAGAGAGCACGCTCACTACACTCAATGCACGCTAGGCACTCCTTCACTACACTCAGAGTGGACTAGAGAGTCGGCGTCTAATGCACACTAGACACTCCTTCACTACACTCAGAGTGGACTAGAGAGTCGGCGTCTAATGCACGCTAGACACTCCTTCACTACACTCAGAGTGGACTAGAGAGTCGGCGTCTAATGCACGCTAGACACTCCTTCACTACACTCAGAGTGGACTAGAGAGTCGGCGTCTAATGCACGCTAGACACTCCTTCACTACACTCAGAGTGGACTAGGGAGTCGGCGTCTAATGCACGCTAGACACTCCTTCACTACACTCAGAGTGGACTAGAGAGTTGGCGTCTAATGCATGCTAGACACTCCTTCACTACACTCAGAGTGGACTAGAGAGTCGGCGTCTAATGCACGCTAGACACTCCTTCACTACACTCAGAGTGGACTAGAGAGTCACCCTTCACTACACTCAGAGTGGACTAGAGAGTCTGTCACTAATGCACGCACGCTAGACACTCCTTCACTACACTCAGAGTGGACTAGAGAGTCGGCGTCTAATGCACGCTAGGCACTCCTTCACTACACTCAGAGTGGACTAGAGAGTCGGCGTCTAATGCACACTAGACACTCCTTCACTACACTCAGAGTGGACTAGAGAGTCGGCGTCTAATGCACGCTAGACACTCCTTCACTACACTCAGAGTGGACTAGAGAGTCGGCGTCTAATGCACGCTAGACACTCCTTCACTACACTCAGAGTGGACTAGAGAGTCGGCGTCTCTAATGCACGCTAGACACTCCTTCACTACACTCAGAGTGGACTAGAGAGTCGGCGTCACTAATGAGAGTGGTAATGCACACTACGCTAGGCACTCCTTCACTACACTCAGAGTGGACTAGAGAGTCGGCTACACTAATGCACGCTAGACACTCCTTCACTACACTCAGAGTGGACTAGAGAGTCGGCGTCTAATGCACGCTAGACACTCCTTCACTACACTCAGAGTGGACTAGAGAGTCGGCGTCTAATGCACGCTAGACACTCCTTCACTACACTCAGAGTGGACTAGAGAGACACGGCACTCAGAGTGGACTAATGCACACGCTAGACACTCCTTCACTACACTCAGAGTGGACTAGAGAGTCGGCGTCTAATGCACACTAGACACTCCTTCACTACACTCAGAGTGGACTAGAGAGTCGGGCGTCTAATGCACGCTAGACACTCCTTCACTACACTCAGAGTGGACTAGAGAGTCGGCGTCTAATGCACGCTAGACACTCCTTCACTACACTCAGAGTGGACTAGAGAGTCGCGCCTAATGCACGCTAGACACTCCTTCACTACACTCAGAGTGGACTAGAGAGTCGGCGTCTAATGCACGCTAGACACTCCTTCACTACACTCAGAGTGGACTAGAGAGTCGGGCGTCTAATGCACGCTAGACACTCCTTCACTACACTCAGAGTGGACTAGAGAGTCGGCGTCTAATGCACGCTAGACACTCCTTCACTACACTCAGAGTGGACTAGAGAGTCGGCGTCTAATGCACGCTAGACACTCCTTCACTACACTCAGAGTGGACTAGAGAGTCGGCGTCTAATGCACGCTAGACACTCCTTCACTACACTCAGAGTGGACTAGAGAGTCGGGCGTCTAATGCACGCTAGACACTCCTTCACTACACTCAGAGTGGACTAGAGAGTCGCACGCTTAGTCTAATGCACGCTAGGCACTCCTTCACTACACTCAGAGTGGACTAGAGAGTCGGCGTCTAATGCACGCTAGGCACTCCTTCACTACACTCAGAGTGGACTAGAGAGTCGGCGTCTAATGCACGCTAGACACTCCTTCACTACACTCAGAGTGGACTAGAGAGTCGGCGTCTAATGCACGCTAGGCACTCCTTCACTACACTCAGAGTGGACTAGAGAGTCGGCGTCTAATGCACGCTAGACACTCCTTCACTACACTCAGCGTGGACTAGAGAGTCGGCGTCTAATGCACGCTAGGCACTCCTTCACTACACTCAGAGTGGACTAGAGAGTCGGCGTCTAATGCACACTAGACACTCCTTCACTACACTCAGCGTGGACTAGAGAGAGTCACTCCTTCGTCTAATGCACGCACAGACACTCCTTCACTACACTCAGAGTGGACTAGAGAGTCTGGACACTCCTCTAATGCACACTAATGCACGCTAGACACTCCTTCACTACACTCAGAGTGGACTAGAGAGTCGGTCGCTAATGCGTCTAATGCACGCTAGACACTCCTTCACTACACTCAGAGTGGACTAGAGAGTCGGCGTCTAATGCACGCTAGACACTCCTTCACTACACTCAGAGTGGACTAGAGAGTCGGCGTCTAATGCACGCTAGACACTCCTTCACTACACTCAGAGTGGACTAGAGAGTCGGCACGCGTCTAATGCACGCTACTACACACTCCTTCACTACACACTCAGAGTGGACTAGAGAGTCGGTGTTCACTAACTGCACTAGAGAGTCGGCGTCTAATGCACTCCTTCACTACACTCAGAGTGGACTAGAGAGTCGCACGCTAGACACTAATGCACGCAGAGACACTCCCTTCACTACACTCAGAGTGGACTAGAGAGTCGGCGTCTAATGCACGCTAGACACTCCTTCACTACACTCAGAGTGGACTAGAGAGTCGGCGTCTAATGCACGCTAGACACTCCTTCACTACACTCAGAGTGGACTAGAGAGTCGGGCGTCTAATGCACGCTAGACACTCCTTCACTACACTCAGAGTGGACTAGAGAGTCGGCGTCTAATGCACGCTAGACACTCCTTCACTACACTCAGAGTGGACTAGAGAGTCGGCGCGTCTAATGCACGCTAGACACTCCTTCACTACACTCAGAGTGGACTAGAGAGTCGTCGGGCGTGCACGCTAGACACTCCTTCACTACACTGCACGCTAGACACTCCTTCACTACACTCAGAGTGGACTAGAGAGTCGGCGTCTAATGCACGCTAGACACTCCTTCACTACACTCAGAGTGGACTAGAGAGTCGGCGTGCACGCTAACACTGCACTACACTCAGAGTGGACTAGAGAGTCGGCGTCAATGACACTCCACTTTCACTACACTCAGAGTGGACTAGAGAGTCGGCGTCTAATGCACGCTAGACACTCCTTCACTACACTCAGAGTGGACTAGAGAGTCGGCGTCTAATGCACACTAGACACTCCTTCACTACACTCAGAGTGGACTAGAGAGTCGGCGTCTAATGCACGCTAGACACTCCTTCACTACACTCAGAGTGGACTAGAGAGTCGGCGTCTAATGCACGCTAGACACTCCTTCACTACACTCAGAGTGGACTAGAGAGTCGGCGTCTAATGCACGCTAGACACTCCTTCACTACACTCAGAGTGGACTAGGAGTCGGTGTCTAATGCACACTAGACACTCCTTCACTACACTCAGAGTGGACTAGAGAGTCGGCGTCTAATGCACGCTAGACACTCCTTCACTACACTCAGAGTGGACTAGAGAGTCGGCGTCTAATGCACGCTAGACACTCCTTCACTACACTCAGAGTGGACTAGAGAGTCAGCGTCTAATGCACGCTAGGCACTGACAAGGGAACTGGGAAAGCTCTTCAGCACCGGAGCCTAAAAGCCACCCTGGGGAGTCAGTGAGAAGCTGAGATGGGATGTGGACGTGTAACTGACTTTGAAAGAAAGACACCTGAACAGCGCACGGAGCAGGCGCTGAGGGTGTAAGTCCAGACACAGCAGTGTAGGGAGCGGATACTGGGGTGTAAGTCCACACACAGCAGTATGGGGAGCGGGTACTGGGGTGTAAGTCCACACACAGCAGTGTGGGGAGCGGGTACTGGGGTGTAAGTCCAGACACAGCAGTGTGGGGAGCGGGTACTGGGGTGTAAGTCCAGACACAGCAGTGTGGGGAGCGGGTACTGGGGTGTAAGTCCACACACAGCAGTGTGGGGAGCGGATACTGGGGTGTAAGTCCAGACACAGCAGTGTGGGGAGCGGATACTGGGGTGTAAGTCCAGACACAGCAGTGTGGGGAGCGGATACTGGGGTGTAAGTCCAGACACAGCAGTGTGGGGAGCGGGTACTGGGGTGTAAGTCCAGACACAGCAGTGTGGGGAGCGGGTACTGGGGTGTAAGTCCAGACACAGCAGTGTGGGGAGCGGGCATTGGGGTCTAAGTCCAGACACAGCAGTGTGGGGAGCGGATACTGGGATGTAAGTCCAGACACAGCAGTGTGGGCAGCGGATACTGGGGTGTAAGTCCACACACAGCAGTGTGGGGAGCGGATACTGGGATGTAAGTCCAGACACAGCAGTGTGGGGAGCGGGCATTGGGGTCTAAGTCCAGGCACAACCCGGCTTCCCTCCCCTAGGGTTCTCAGGCCCAAGGCATCTAGCCCCCGCTGGCCCATCACCTCTTTTCTTGCCTTCTCAGAACAGCCTTGGCTTCTATTTGAACATACAACTGAGAAGGCCCTGCAAGTGTGTAAAACAAACCACTAATTTGAAATCTTCCCTGCGAAATCTTACTTACCTAATCTTAAGTGAACCGGTAAAGTTCTTGAATGTTTAAAACTGTGTCATTTTCTTTGCAGAACATAATTAGGGTACTACAAAAAATACTGAGAAAGCAGCTCAAACTTCAGTACTCTGAAAGTCTAAGGCAAACAAGAGAGTAGGGAGGGAGTTCTTTCTTTTTCTTTTCCTCCCTCTTTACAGCTACTTACGTATACCCCACTGGAAGATGCCCTAAGTGTGAGCTATCATTGTAAATACTAACACGCAGCTCTTTTCTTGGAATGGAGGGGTCTCTGCTGGGGCATGCTTGTAATAAAATGCTGTGTTTTGCACATGCAGAAGGACGAGACAGAACATTTGGAAGAGTGAGCACCGAGGGCCAGTTCTACAGGAGTCTGACCCACTTAATGCCCATTCAAACTCACCAGCATGATGTGTCAGGACTGCAAGAGCAGGGAGAACAGAAGATGTGTGTGCTAAAAAAGTGACACGACTCCTGATAAGGCATAACTGCCTGAAATAATTGAGAATAAACAATCCCTGAAGGTCTTTTTCAATAATGTGTTATGATAGTACAAAGAATAGTGAAAGCCATGTATCTATCATTGAAGAAGTTTCTCTCCACAAAACTGCATCCATGAGCCAGGTGTGGTGGTACCCACCTGTGATCCCAGCACAGGAAAGGTGGGAGGAGTTCAAGTTCAAGACCAGCATGGGCTACGTAACAAGATCCTGACTCCAATGGTGCTCCCAAATGCACCTAAAAATTTTAAAAAATAACAACCTACTTTACTTGTAACTAAACTAATTCTCTGTAGACACGCCTTCAAAAGAAAGCACGATGATTAACAATAAAGAAACTGACGGCAATATACTAACAAACAACCTGGTCTCAGCTGTTGGAGTTCATCTTCTCGTTACTGGCATCTGACAAGAAGCAGCTGATGGGAGGAAATAATTAATTTTGGCTTACGGTCTTGAAGAAAAAGTAGAAAACAGCACAGGAGAGGCAGCAGAACTCTGGCAAAGTGAAGCTGGCTGTAACAACCTGAAGCCCACCCCCAACAAAACACCTCCCCAGCAAACTGCTACCAGCTGGGGACAAAGCATTCAAAACACGTGAATTTATGGGGGACACCTGATTCAAACCACCACATCAACTAAAAACCCCACAGTTGAGCACAGAGACAAGCTGCCTGGCCTGGAAAGCTCAGCATCAAAACCCGAGGCCTTCCACAAGATACAGGTTTCTCTTATAAAATATTCTGCAAAGGTTAAAAATCAAGGTTTGATTGCACAAGAAAAAGCTAGTTAAAACATTCATCCCATACCACCCTCTAACAAACAGAAAGTGAACTAACATACTTTCCTTCCTGTGAAGAAGATTATTACAAAAACCTGGAAAAAACAGGGAACAGTTCTACGTAAACAAGTTCAGCACAGGGCTATGACAAAAGTGTGTCAACACAGGACGCGGGGTGAGAGCTGCTTTCCAGGCCCTGCTGCCACCCTCAACTGTGCTCTGTACGTTCAGTGCACAGCAGAGGAGCTTCCAGTATTCATGGTGTCTGTCACAAGCAGCAGCAAGCTTGCAGTACCAGCAATGTCACAGAGCTAGAATTTGGGTTGTTACAAATCACTGTGCTTCCACAGTCCCTCGAACAGTTCCCATGCTGGGAGCTATTTACCAGTACACATTTCTATGCTTCACACCACTCGCCGTAACAATTTAAATAGCCAAAGAAAAGCAGAGTTTGTGAATTCCCCACTTCAGTCTAGAAGGTAAAGAGTAGGCGGCTGTAGAACTCTGCTGGGGCAGTCAGGTCAGTATAGACTTGCTCCCTCGAGGACAGTTCTGGAAATGCAACCTACTGTGGTGGTTAGCACGGGTGGAGTGCACAGGGACAGTTCCCCAGCTGCAGAGCAGTGATGGAGCATTACTACATCCCAGAAGCATCCCCTTGGCTGCACTGATTTTTATCAGGCCCCAGAGGAGGGGAAAATAAAAGCTAAAAACTGGTGGTGGCGCACGCCTTTAATCCCTGTACTCGGGAGGCAGAGGTAGGAGGATCACCATGAATTTGAGGCCACTCTGAGACTACATGGTGGATTCAAGGTCAGCCTGGGCTACAGTGAGACCCTAAAACAAAACAAAACAAAACAAAACAAAACAAAACAAAACAAAACTGCTGCCCAGAATCTACACAACAAAGGGACCACACATTATCATCATCACATAATCCACACAAAACCCGGCTAAGGTTTCAGAAGCTCCACTTAAGTGCCTACTGAGGAACTGCTATCTGCTCATTACTGCCATGTGGCTTTCAAAGCTGAAAAGGGAAATGAAAGGATGGGATGAAATTACAGTCAAGTCTAAGGTCAAAAGCAGCCCCGTTAGACAAAAGGTTCCATAATGCTCACAGTTAGGGTGAATTTTTAAAACTACAGAGATCTGATCAATAAATTGGCAATGAGCAGTTCTCTCAAAAGAAATACAAATAGCCAATACATGAAACACATAAAAAAAAATCCTTAGCTATTAGGAAAACGCAAATCAACACTACAAGAGAGCTGGACAAATGGCTCAGCAGTAAAGGCACTTGCCTGCAAAGCCAAAGGACCTAGGTTGGATACCCTAGGACCCATGTCAGCCAGCTGCACAAGGTGGTGCATGCGTCTGGAGTTCATATGCAGTGGATGGAGGTCCTGGCACACCCATTCTGTCTATCTGCCTCTTTCTCTCAAATAAATAAATTTAAAAATAAAAAAACCGCAGGGCGTGGTGGCGCACGCCTTTAATCCCAGCACTTGGAAGGCAGAGGTAGGAGGATCGCCATGAGTTCGAGGCCACCTTGAGACTACATAGCGAATTCCAGGTCAACCTGAGCTAGAGTGAGACCCTACCTTGAAAAACAAAAAAATAAAATAAGTAAATAAATAAACCACAATGAGATTCCATCTCACCCCAGATAGAATGGGTATGATCAAAGAGGAAGAGCAAATGCTGGCGAGGACTTAGGAAAGCTAACCCAGTGTGTGCAGGGGCGGGGATGGCATTAGTGCAGTCACTATGGAAAATCAGCATGCAGGGTCCTCAGAAAACTAAAAACACAACTATCATCTGCTTTACCTATGCCACTCCTGGGTATGAAGCAGCATAGAACAGATAGCTGCACATCCATAATGACAGCAGTCAAGCTGTGGAACAGGCCTGGTGTCCACGAGGGATGATAGGATAAGAAAACGTGGCATATGAGCTGGAGAGACGGCACATGAGGAGCTTGCCTGCAAAGCTTAACACCCACGTTTGACTCTCCAGAGCACACGTAAGCCAGATGCACAACGGTGAGGCAAGCAAGATCTCACACGCCCACTAGATGGTACAAGCATCTGGAGTTTGATTGCAGTGGCTGAGGTCCTGGTGTGCCAATTCTCTCTCCTCTCTCTAAAATTAAAAGGAAACAAACAGGAAATGTGGCATGTGTACAGAGTGGAGTGTTCAACCATACACAAGTATAAAGCCATGTCATGTGCAGGTCCATGGATGGACCTGGAGCACGTTAAGTGAAATAAGCACAACTCAGGAAGTCTGATTTTACTCTATGTGGAATCTAGATTTTCTAAAAGACAAGGCAGCAGAAAGGAGGCTATTTGGGAAGGAGGCCAGCAGGAATGGGTGGAGGGAACAGAGAGAAAAACGAGAGGGTGACTATGATCAAAGCACATGACAAATACGTATGCAGATGTCACAACAAAACCCATGGTTATGTACAATAAATATGGGCTATTAAAGAGTGAAGATACAAAGGGGGGACAGCTCAGTGGAGAAAGTACTTGCTGCAGAAGCGTAAGGACCTGACTTCAGAGCCTCAGGACCCAGGTAAAGCTGGATGTGGTGGTGGTGCTGGTGTGTGGTCCCACTGCACCTGGGACGAGAAGGCCAAGGACATGGAGGTTTCGTCCTGGTGTCCCCCATAAACTCATGTGTTCTGAATGCTGGGTCCCCAGCTGGTGGCACCTGGGACAAGAAGGCCAAGGACATGGAGGTTTCGTCCTGGTGTCCCCCATAAACTCATGTGTTCTGAATGCTGGGTCCCAGCTGGTGGCAATTTGGGAATTGGAGCCTCCTGGAGAGGATGTGTGGTAGTTGGGGGCTGGCTTATGGCCCTTGTCAGTGGTCAGCACACTCTCCTGCTGCTGTTGTCCACCCTCTGCTCATGTCATTGCTTTCCCCGGCCACTATGGGGCTTCCCCTCGAGTCTGTAGGCCAAAACAAAACCTTTCCTCTCTCAAGCTGCTTTTGTTCAGGTGTCTTCTGCCAGCAATGTGCGGCTGACTGCAACAGAAGAGAACTGCCTGGAAGCTTGCAGGCGGCTAGCCTGGGGAATGCAGCGGTGACAGTGTGAACAAGAGAACCCACCTAATAAACAAGGTGGGGAGAAGGAACCAACACCCAAACTGTCCTCTGACAGCTTCACACACATGAACATGCACACACATACACATATAGTTACACACATACACACAAAAATACTACAGAGACGTGGTCAGAGGAAAGACATTTTACAAAGAGGACGTAAGTACACAGTTATTACACTGTTTCTTCCGCTAAAAGACATTAGTTAGTTGCATCTAGAATAACATGAGCAAATAAACATTTTAACATAAAGAAGGAGCTACCAATGCGGGCCAGGGTGGACATGTTCCTCCAAAGCAGCATGGGATGCTCTAGTTCAGAAGGTGACAGATGAGTAGTAACCCTCCAGTCACACAACTGGAAATGAATGCCTGAAATGTACTTGACAGAAAGACAGGAAAAGGTGCGATTGGAAGGGAGGGAGGAAGGGAAGGAAGGAGGCAGCCACCTCCCAAGCAGGCAGACTAGGCAGTAGGCTGTCTCCCCACCAGTCTGGCCTCCAGCCCCTTCCAGGTATTCTAGAGGAGCTCTGTGAAGGGCCCAAGAGGGACACAAGAAAAGCTCCTTTAATGGTTCAGGTAAGCATTCAATTACAGTGTGATAAATTAATAGGACTCTTTCACAAAACAGAGTTCACCCAAGAGCTAATAACTCGGAGACCTTCTTCCCTAAGGAGCAGCAGGAGCCTTGAGGACAGAATGAAGTCCCCGTCACTCCAGTGTGATGGAAGCCCGCTGGGGCCTTGAGGATGGAATGAAGTCCCCGGGGAGCAGCCCAGAGTGGGGATAGGGCTATTTGAGATGAAAAGGACCTGGAAGAAGTTTGGATATAATTTTCTCAATCTTACAAGAAAGAGGCTGTGTGACTTCCCAAGATATCCTACAGTTAGTCATGACAAAAACCTCACTATCCCCACCTTGCCGCTCACTGTCCTGAGTGAGTGCGTGCCAATGCCATGTTCAGAACACCTCTACCCTCTCTATGGGCAGCCTGAGGGGTCCACCAATGAGATCTGAGATGGACACTGTCTAGCCACACACGCTTGGAAAGGGCCCTTCCCAAGCCAGGAATGAACACTCGCGTTGGGGAAGCAGGAGGACCACCATGAGTTCAAGGCCACCCTGGACAATGGAGTGAGTTCCACACCAGTCTAAGAAAACCCAAAAGGGCCCTTCCTGCATGGTCAAGGTTCAAGGGAGACGAGCACTTTGACTTTGTTTGGAACTGCTAAATAACGCAGTCTCCTCACCACCAGTGCAGACTGTTCATGAAAAGCTCTTAACAGGGTTCACTGTCATGCTTGTCACACTTTTCACAACTCAGAAAGTCACTTCACTCCACTTCTCTACCACAAAACCTAGTCCCATAGAAATCTAATGTCTGGTCTGGGGAAATGGCTTAGCGGTTAAGGCGTTTGCCTGCGAAGCTTAAGGACCACAGTTCGATTCTCCAGGACCCACGTAAGCCAGCTGCACAAGGGGGCGCATGCATCTGGAATTTGTTTGCAGTAGTTGGAGGCCCTGGCGCTCCCATTCTTTCTTTCTATCTGCCTCTTCCTCCCTCCCTCCCTCTCTCTCTTTCTAATAAATAAATAAATCATAAAAAAATCTAAAGTCCTAAATTAACTTGTACCTCTCTCCTACCATTTTTCTTTTGTCTTACCAGTGTAAGTCAACTTACAAAGATTTAAAATACATCCGGGCTGGAAGAGCAAAGCAAGAAATAACTACGTCTTTGTTGCTAGCACATATGCATTCAATTCAGAGGAGTTACGTTACTCATGTTTTTAATGAATACAAAACAAAATGATTCGCTTCATGAAATTCACTGATATCCTTCTTTTAAAGAGCTCAAATTAAAAAAAAATCTTCACTTTCTACATGAATAATGATCAAAGTAGTCAGCATAACCCAGGAGCCACAGATTGTTATTAAAAAAATGTAGTGCCAGGAATGGGATACCATCCAGTGAGTTCTTGGCCAGGGAGGCCCAAGGCCCCCAAAACATAACAGGTCATTGCCAAAGCTTGTGGTTGCCCACCAGAACAGGATGGTAGGACCTTACTGCTAAGACTCCACATGCCTGGGCTGCAGGTCACTGAGGAATCAAGCTGGAGCTGAGCTGGAAGCCTCCTCCCTGTAGACCAGCTTCAGAAAGGAAGTCAACACTCTCATGGTATATAAAAAAGCACATCATTAAACTATTTCCACCAGGAAAAACTACTGTTTAAGGGACTGGAGAAATGGCTTAGAGGTTAAGGCGCTTGCCTGCAAAGCCAAAGGACCCAGGTTTGATTCCCCAGGACCCATGTAAACCAGATGCACAAAGTGGTGCATGTGTCTGGAGATCGTTTGCAGCAGCTGGAGGCCTTGGCATGCCCATGCGCTCTCTCTCTGTCTCCCTCTTCTCTCTTTCTCAAATAAATAAAATATTGAAAGAAAAAAAAAAAACCTCATGTTTAAGTAGCATTTTAATGTCACTGCCTTCTGTCTAAAATGAGAGCAATGACCCTCTGGTACGGGCTAGCTCTTGCACACATTGAAAACCCACTGTGAACTGAGCTAAGGTGACACACTGAGCTATGCTTCCATGTTCTTCTGACTTCCAGGGACAAACAGCTTTACCTAACCTAGGAAAAACAATCGCACAGGCTGCACGGCCTTGGGCATTTTAATGAGGGAGCCCCCAGCTCTCTGGGGCAGCCATTCCTCTGTAGGCCCTGCCGCTTCCCTCCCACTCAGCTCTGCCTTCCAGGCCTTATCCCTCTAAAACCACTTACACAAAACGCTGTTACTAAGCAACGGATTGAAAGGCTACATTCTCTTACTAGGAAGAGAAGAGACAAGAAGTATTTCGAAGTCATGAATGTGCCCAAAACAATAGTAGACTTTTGGTCTTCCATGGCCTTTCTCCAGAAAGCCAAGGCCAGGGTGTGTGGGGAGAACAGAGGGCAGGCCAGGAGGCACAGGGAAGCCGAGTGCAGTAAGTCAACACTGGACTAGGCCTCTTTTGCTTCATGCCCCACACTCTTCAGTGTTCAGAGGAAATGCTGATCGGGTCACAGTGGCCTACTCCTTCCTGCCCTCCTCGCTGGTCCCACTCAGGCTTACTTTCCGTCCCTTCTGCACCCTTCCTTCCTTCGGGTCTTCACCTAGCTTTACTCCTTTCTCCCTCTGCTCCAGTATTTTTTTTTTATGTGCAAGCAGAGACAGACAGAGAGACAGACAGAGACAGGGAATGAGAATAGGTGCAACAAGGCCTCCAGCAGCTACAAACGAACTCCAGATGCATGTGCCACCTTGTGCATCTGGCTTTACAAGAGCACTGGGGAACTGAACCTGGGTTGTTAGGCTTTGCAGGCAAGTGCCTTAATCACTAAGCCATCTATCCAGGCACTGCTCCAATATTTATGTTTACCTATGACTGTCCTTGGCTCAGCAATTAAAGGCGACTGCTTGCAAAGCTTAACCACTGGAGTTTCAGTACCCACTACCCACGTAAAGCCATATGCACAAAGTGTTGCATGCATCTGGAGTTTCTTTGGCAGTGGCTAGAGGCCGTGGCGCACCTACTCTTTTTCCCTCTCCTTCTTTCTCTCCCTGCAAATAAATACTTAGAAAGGAAACCTGACCTTGCAGTGCCTAGCAATACCTTCGTAAGACCCTCAAAATAGAAGAAAAAGATGATGACATCAAATTAAAAGAGAGACTAATGGAGAGAGGGAGGGGATATGACGGAGATTGGAGCTCTAAAGGAGAATGGGGGGAGGGGAGGGAAATATCATGCATTTTTTTGTATGTAAGTATAGAAGTTGTCAATAAAAATAAATAAATAAATAAATAAAAATAAATAAAAAAAGAAAAGGGGGAAAAAAACAGGGCTGGAGAAATGACTCAACCGTTAAGTGCTTGCCTGCAAAGCCCAAGGACCTTCGTTTGATTCCTCAGTACCCATAAAGCCAGAGATACAAGGTGGCACGTATATCTGGAGTTCATTTGCAGTGGTTAGAGGCCCTGACGTGCCCATTCTCTCTCTCCTCTCTCTCTCACACACAAATAAATAAATAAAATTAAAACCCAACAAAACCAATACCCACCCAAGAGCGGTGGGGTCAGTCACACTGGCTATATGTCTGCTCAAGCTCAACCTCAGGGATGAGGCCCCAGGTTTGGAGCAGGCTTTAACTGTGAAGGGTTCAAGCAAGCGAGCGGCAGTTCTCCCGTGGAGGCAGCAGAAGAGCATGCTGGCCTCCTGACTGCGCCTCCACAGCGGGAGGACTTAAGGGGTCTGCCACAATACATGGCTGCAAAGAAATTCTTTGAAGGGACTAAAAGCTACTAATACTCAATGATAAATTGACTTACACCCACTTTGAATGCATCAAGCTCACTCAGTGGATTTTAGAGCCATTCTAAGGGGAAGAGGATAGAGACAAGGTGAATCAACTGCAGGGAACGTGCTGCTTGTTGATGACGAAAGAATCATCTCAAGAACGGCGTTCTCTGGGCTCGGCTTGTTCTTGAGGCTCTAAGTGGTTTGTTCCAGGTCAGAGTCTCGCTGTCTACTGAATAATTAGCGCAGGCGCCTCATTCAACAGTCACTTAATGTCTAAGGGCAGGCAGAAGGATGCTCAGCATGAATGCAAACGTTCAGGTGACAGCACCTTAAGCCAACATGACACGTTCACTCTGCATAGATGCTCACACAGTTCACTTGTTCCAAAAATGCAGAGTGAAGTCCTGACGTTGTATCCCTGTGGTTTATTTGGGTAGAAACAAAGTGTACGTTGCTGAAGTTTTTATACACAAAGAAAGGTTCTTCTGTTTCCGCTCATAATACATATCAAGCACGTGGGGGGAGGTGTAGCTCAGTAGAACCTGTGCCTACTATGTTCAAGGCCCTAGGTTTAATCTCTAGAACCAAAAAGTGAATTAATTCAAGGAAGAGTGTTTCAGGAGAATTCTGTAAACACAGTATTTCTTTAAGAACACTGTTTTGGTACAATGGTGAAAATGTTGATTTTGCCTGTATCTAAGCCAATGAAAACTTAAAAATTCAAGAATAAATGCTGGCTGTGATGGTTCATGCCTATAATCCTAGCAGGTAGGAGGTGAAGGTATGTGGAGTACCATGAGTTTAAGGCCAGGGTGGGCTACAGAGTGAATTCTAGGACAATCTACGCTAGCGTGAGATCTTGTTGCAAGCAAAACTAAACAGATGTAAGAACAGGAAAGGAGAGTCCAGCATTTCTCTTTGTAAATAATTTATACTCATAAAATCTTGCTAAGTACCATCACGTATGTCAGCAAGCTGTCAGCACTCTGTACTCGAAGACCCTTCACACCTAACAATGAGCCACACCAAAGAGAAGTGCAGCTAGCTTGCTTCTGTTCATTTTTCAACTATTTTCATTTTATTTATTTGCAAGGCGGGGAGGGAGGGGAGCGGGCTAGAGAGAGAAAATATGGGGGACACCAGGGCCTCCAGCCACTGCAAATGAACATCTTACGCATCTGGTATTACTTGGGTCCTGGGGAGTCAAATGTGGGTCCTTGGGCTTCACAGGCAAGTGCCTTAACCACTGAGCAATCTCTTCAGCCCCATCTTGCCTTCTTTTATTACAGGAAGATAAACATGTCCAGAGCAAAGATAATCCATACTGAAGCTGCCAGGCAGAGCAGCCCTCCATCCAGGGCCAAGCAGAGAGAAAGACAAGAACACCTGAGAGCGGCAGGCTGCACACACCAAGTCAGGCCCCCCAGGAGCTTGGGCTGTGGGAAGGCTCCTGAGAGGGTGTGGCTCACACTGTATTCAGAATAGTTAGTTCCAAAAAAGATACTGCTTGGGACTAGGGAGATGGCTTAGTGGTAAGGTGCTTGGGACTAGGGAGACGGCTCAGTGGTAAGGTGCCTGCTGTGCAGTCAAGAGGGCCTGAGTCAGTCCCAGAGCCGACCCCACGGAGAAGCCAGGCACAGCATGTGTATCAGCAGGCCCAGCACTGAGAGGGTCACTGGGGCTCCCCACTCGGTCAGTTTAACCAAGACACAAGGAGCGTGGGGTTTGGTGAGAGACTCTGATTTCATGGAAATGAGGCAGAAGAGAGGTAGGGGAGAACACCTACCGTCATTCTCTGACCTCTGCAAGTATGCAAATTGGGCACACACATTTACACACACACGAAAAACCACAACCCCCCCCCCCCAAACACACAAAAAACATGCTGTGCACACACATTCTTACTTTCCAGTGTTTCCCCCAATAATGCTCAGTGTGTAACTGCAATCCTGACCCTCACCTCACACGGCTCTGTAGAACGCGGTGGTTTCAATGCGGGGGGGGGGGAGCAGCACAGCTTTCTTCTGCCATGGGGGCTGTGGGAATGTATTACAGCTGTCTTCTTGTTGCTGGGACAAAACATCCCACCAAAAGCAGATGATGGAAAGTATTTATGTAGGCTTACAGTCTCAAGGGGAAATTTCAAGATGGCAGAGAAGCATGGCGTGAGCAGAGGCTGGACTCCACCTCTGCCACAGCAGGTGGAAACAGCAAAGCAGGAGAGCCAGCCAAACTCTGGCAAGGGGGAGCTGACTATAACACCCCTAAGCAGCCCCAACAACACATCTCCTCCAGCAAGGCTCCATCTCAACTGCTACCAGCTGGGCACAAAGCATTCAGAATACTTGAGTTTATGAGAGAGGGCATCTGATTCAAACCACCCCATTCCAATCTTGGCCCCCATAAAGTGATGTATTCAGTGCAACTTTACAAGTTTTAAAGCAATCCCAACACTTCCCGTGACCCAAGGTCATCTCCGCAGCCCCTGTGCAGAGCTGGGCTGCGTCTCACTCTGCCAGGCGCTGGGCGGAGGCTGCTCTGCTCTGCAGCTTCAGTGTGGACTTCCTTTTACCTGGGCTGCTTGTTTAAAAAGTCTTTAATGAAAACAACAAAGCTTAGTATGATGCATAAGCCTGTAATCCTAGCACTTGGGAGACTAAGGCAGATCGCCACAAGTTCAAGGCCAACAGGGCTCCATATAGAAACCTTGACTCAGGAAAGGAAAAAAAAAATTAAAGGTCTGGTCCTTTCATTCCTTTCAGCCTCCTTCACCCCATTCCCTCCTTCCTTCCAATCATACCTCTCTCCTTCCCTGCCCATTTCTCTTACTGGCCTCACCATTTCCTATTACGTAACTTAATTCTGCAGAGGTAACACTAGACTCCTCCAGACAGCCGGCACCTCGCCAACTGCAGCCGCTCCAACTAGCAGGCAGCTAGTTCCCCTGTGCTACCGAAGCTGCCTTCTCCCGAGCGCGTCCTCACCTCTGTGCCCACCCACTAGGGGCTCCTGAAGTCTGCTCAAGACAGCACACCTCCAAACTCCAGAGCTCAGCTCCCATCTGCAAAGTGGGGATAGCAGAAGTGTCCACTTCAAAGGCTCCCATGATGTTTGGAGATAGTGAATACAAAACCTGAAGCCATGTCTTGTGCACAGGTAGTCCTCAACACGTGAGCACTCTTGACTATGACTAAAAGGTCGCCACTGCTTAGTCTCAAACCTTTAGTGGCTGCTGACTGCCTGTAGAATAAATTCTATTTTCTAGCAAGCATGCTAGCTGCTAGTTGTAGTGTAAGATGCACTGGCTCAAGTAAAAACATAAATTCAAGCCGGGTGTGGTGGTGCACGCCTGTAATCTCAGCACTCAGGAGGCAGAGGTAGGAGCATCGCCATGAGTTTGAGGCCATCCTGAGACTACAGAGTGAATTCCAGGTCAGCCTGGGCCACAGTGAGACCCTACCTCAAAAAGCAAAAAAAAAAAGAAAGAAAGAAAACATAAATTCAAGGGCTGGAGAAATGGCTTCGTGGTTAAGGCATTTGCCTGCAAAGCCAAAGGACCCAGGTTCAACTCCCCAGCCATGTAAGCCAGATGCACAAGGGGGTGCCCACGTCTGGAGTTCATTTGCAGTGGCTGGAGGCTCTGACGTGCCCATTCTCTATCTGCCTCTCTCTCCTCTCTCTCTCAAATAAATAAATGGAAAAAAATACTAAAAATAAATAAATAAATAAATTCAAGTCCTGGCTCTACTTATCAGCTGCATGGTCCTAGAAATCACCCAACTTCCTCCAGCCTTAGACATCACAACCACCAAACTGGGAAAAATACTCCTTTTGGGAAGTTATTGACTGGGTTGAATGGCATCCCCCCAAATTCAAATCCATCCAGAAACTGTGACTTCAACTTTACTTGGAAACAGTCCTTCCCTCTCTAATTAGCTGAGTCACAATCAGACACGAGGTCCCATTGGATGTAGAGTGGGCCCTGAATCCAGTATGAACAATGTCCATAGAAAAGAGAAATCACGGCCCTGGGACTGAGCCCAGAATCAAAAAGAAAAAAGAGAAACTAGCGAGACAGACAGACACAGCCAGCCATGCCATGATGGAGGCGGAGACTGGAGTGATGATGGATGTACCCTCAGCCAAGAACTCCACTGAGCCCAGCAACCTGGGGCGGGAAGGGTCTCCATGGAACCTTGCAGGGACCACGGCTCTGTCAACGCCTTCATTCAGTTAGTCTGAAATGAACAGCGAGTCTACAGAACTATGTGAGAATAAAACAAACGGCTGTTGTTTTAAACAACCCAGTTTTTGGTAATTTGTTAAAGCAGCCCCTGGAAACTAATATGGTAGCTAATAACCAATGCTGAAAATATCAGGCAGATTCCATAAAAGACAGACGTGAAGCTGGCAGGAGCTTGAACCCATCTGGTTTTTGTCTGTGGTAAAATCCACTTGCGCATGGAATGAAGGCAAATGTATCTAGTATGCCTGGAATGGTGAGGGGCCACAGGGAGTGTTAGGTAAACAGCAGCAATTACCACACACACTCCATCCTTCTAACCAATCCTCCAACATGAGCGGCAGCAGGCATTTCTTCAAGGACCAGACAGTAAATATCTTAGGCTTTGTAGATCAGCAGGCAAAATTCATAAAAAGCAGACTTCTGAAAAATGTAGAAATCATTCTTATCTCAAGTGCCATAAGCAGGTGCCTTGGTGGATCTGGCACTTTGCAGACCCTGCTTCGAGCCACTCCAAAAATTTATGTTGGTGTCAAAAAACCAAAAAAAAAAAAAAAAAATTATGGTGGTGTCGAAAAACCAAAGAAAAAAAAATTTATGTTGGTGGCCCCACAGTCCATTCTCTGACCTCCTTTTATACTTCCCTCTGTCACCTTTCCCACTCCTGCAGGCAAGCAGCTCCTGTGTCCTCTGCCCACCGCATGACATTGTCTCTGACAAGGGTTCTGTCGCATCTTCCCTCACTGATTTCATCATGTCCCACGTCACCTTTTCCACTTGCCCCCAGGACCTTCCCACCTGAAATGCCACACTGGCTGCATCACCACCACCCTCTTCCAGAATGCGTCTTCCATCACCTCGCGAAGGAGCTGTAGACCCAGAAGCTATCAAAGGCACTTGGTGATAACCTAGACTGTCTAGACAGCATGGATGACATTCAGGTTCCACAGACAAGTGGGCAACAGCGGATGCTCAAAGAGCCAGGACAGAGAGCTCCCAGCCGACACACACGGCTCCTCTGACCTGGGATTCCCTTCCCCTGTTAAGTCTGCTCGGCAAACTTAACAACTGTTTTCAAAACTGAGACGTGCATAAACTACCTAAATTTGCCTAATTTAAATACTTAAGTGGGTCCTCCTCTCTGACCCACTTCCCATCTTGGCATGTGCTCATGATGGTGTCACCTCCTTCGTGGACTTCAACACTGGACTCTGAACAGCAACTATTATTGAAAACCTCAGGTGTGTGCAAGACCAACACTGCCCATCCATGTTATTCAAAAACCAGGTATGGCCATCCACCCAGACCTGTGACACGCGCTGACAGTCACCCGCCATCCTATGGCCTTCCACGCACTCTGCTATTCTGAGTTACAGCTACCTCTTATCTGAATCCCCACTGCACACTGGCATCCTGCCTCCAGCACCGCGAGCTGCCATGAGGACAGGCACTCTGGTGACCCTGCACTCAGGGTTCCATGAGTCCACGCCCATCAATAATGGGAACGCACAGACCTGGGGACCTGTGCTCTAATTAAGCAAAAGGTTCCTCAGAAAAGATCACTACAGTTAAATTTATCAAAGAAAGAAGTGTGTGCATTTGTGTACTGGAATACAGGTACAAACACCAAAAAGTCAAAATTAAGGAACCCCAGCACTAGGGCACTGGCTCAGTGGATAAAATAAACACTTGCCACACAGGCATGGGCCCTGAGTTGGGATCCCCCTGTGACAAGCTGGGCATGGTGGTGGGTGCCTGGAAGCCAGCACCGGGGAGACAGAGCGGCATCCTCAACTCACTGACCAGTTCAAGCCGAATGAGTAAGTTCTAGATTCAGTGAGATCCTGTCTCCAAAAGCAAGGTGGAGAATGACTGAGGAAGATTCCTAACGTGAGTCTTCAGTACACACCCACATGCACACCCACATGCCCCCACTTGTGCCCACACCAATACAAACATGCATATGCACACACATTCAAAAAAAGAAAGAAATACGAGGTTTTATGAATTTTCTGGCATATAAAATAGAAATGTTTCAAACTTCTCTGCTCTAATGAGCTTTAGAAAGTCACTTCATAGACACTGAAGTCCAAAATTTTCAATCATTCACATATTAATGACTTTATCCATAAAATACGCCCAGATTCTAACTTTATTTCCTATATACTTTTAAATCTTTTTTATTTGTGTACTTATTAGAGACAGAGAGAGAAAGAAAGAAGCAGATAGAGAGAAAACAGGTGTGCCAGGGCCTTCAGCCATTGCAAATGAATTCCAGATGCATGTACCACCTTGTGCATCCAGCTTACGCGGGTCCTGGGAAATTGAACCTGAGTCCTTTGGTTTTTGCAGGCAAGCACCTTAACTGCTAAGCCATCTCTCTCTCTAAATCAATAGACATAGTTCTTCATGATTCACGTCATCAGCTCACTTTTCACTAAGCACTCACTGTGAATGAAGGACTCTGTGCACTATGTAACACAGGCCCACAAATGCAGGCCCCAAGCCATGTCTCACACGGGATGATCACTCAGAAAAGGGCAGGACTCCCAGTGAAAGACTGCAAGGATGAAGGCCATGTGCTGGGTGCAGTGGGAGATGTAGACACAGGAACCCAGTCTATGCAGAAAGCTTAAATGGAAGTCCTGGCATTCCATCAATCCTTACTGTTGGTCAGGCCCCCACACCTGCTGATTGAGCCCCAACATTTACCCAGGGTGGGACCTTCCTAAGCACCTCCCATTACCTCCACGCTGGTCCAGGCCACCATTGCTCTCCTCTGGATTACTGAAGGAGTGTCCTCCTACTAGCTCCCTGTTTGTGCCTGCTCCAATGCCCCAGCCATCTTTTCTCAACACAGTTAAGGCAGTTGGTTAAATGTCTGGCAGGATGTCATCTCTACTCAAAATCCTGCAACAGCTTCTATCTCAGTTGAGCTTTATTATTATTTGCAAGGAGAGAGAGAGAAAAAAAACGTAGACAGGGCCAGGCATGGAGGCGCACGCCTTTAATCCCAGCACCAGGAGGCAGAGGTAGGAGGATAGCTGTGAGTTTGAAACCACCCTGAGACTACAGAGTGAATTCAGGTCAGCCTGGACTAGAGTGAGACTCTACCTCGGAAAAAAAAAGTGGACACCAGGGTCCTTAATCACTGCAATCGAAGTCTAGATGCATGTGCCAGTGTGCACCTGGCTTGATGTGGGCACTGGAAAATCGAACCAGGGCTGTTAGGCTTTGCCTTCACGGCTGAGCATCCAGCCCTCACCTGAACTTTTAATCCAAGTCTTACAATGCCTTACCAATCTGACCTTCCACAACCTCTTCTCTTACTGGTATAGCAGCAGACCCAACTGTGTGCCCTTGCTGTTCTCAGCGTGCCCAGCCCACACCCACCCCAGGGCCTTGGCTGTGACTGCACCCTGTCTGAAGAGCCCTCCCCCAGACGGCTGCTTGAATAACTCCTTCATCTCCTTCATGGCTCACCCTAAATCGCCAAGAGGTCCCGCAGGGTACTCCATCCTGCCTCCCACGCCTTCCTCTCCCTGGTCCACTTCTGAATACAGAGCAGACTCTAAAGTACATTCTAAGCAACTTGCTGTGTGTGTCTTTCATTGGGCCTCCACCCTGCCACAATGTACGCTACACAGGGTGGTGATCTTCATCTGCATCAGAGACATAACCCTGGCAATGAATCTTTAACAGTGCTGGACTGTGATGAACGTTTAGTTTAAATGTATGCTCAATGAACAACAGGTTTATTTTCCGAGGGTCCTGAGAATAAACTTAATGATCTTTCTTCCTCTTTTGCATGTATACAGGTGCTTGCACATATCTGTTCACATCCACATCTTAGCTGCCTGCTCTCACCTTACGTTTTGAGACACTGACCCTGAGCTCACTGCCTGGCAGGGTCGTCCCGTCTCTGCCTCTGCAGCACTGAGATGACAAGCACACACTGCCACGCCTGCAGTGGGCACACCTGTGAGGGCTGCCAGAGAAGTTAACTGAGAACCCAGCTAGTATGCAGGTCACACCATCCCTGGGAAAAAGGAAAGCTGCAGGCATGGTGGCACATGCCTTTAGTCCCAACACTCAGAAGCAGAGGCAGGAGGATCGCTGTGAGTGCGAGGCCAGCCTGAGACTACAGAATGAGTTTGAAGTCAGCCTGGAATAGTGAAAAAAGCAAAAATATACAATGATGGCCACCGCCCTGTCCAACACGAGCCACGATCACCCTCCCCCCATGAGCTGCTTTTGTCGGGCTCTTGGTGACAGTGGTAAGGAAAGTGACCGATGCAGATGTTAACTTGGGTATTTTCAATTTTAGTCAGGAGGCAATACTGAGAACTCAAAATGAAGTTCACTTTGCAAGAGGAAAAAGCATAAATTCCAACTTCCCTGTGTTTGGGAGGCCCGTCAGTGCCCTCCTCAGGGGCAGCTTCAGAAGTGTGGGTACCTTCCAATGGAGCCAGGCCACGAGGCACTGCTCCCGTCCCTCTCAGAGCCCCGATGGGGTAACCTGCGGGTACATAGCTGTTGACCTGAACTAAATGTTGTCAGTTGATGGAGGATTCTCATGCTTCCAGTCTCATGTAGGGATAAAACACTACTGAAACCAGCCCGACAGAATGTCTAAGTGTTCACTGCATACGTAAGAGTTTATTTCTCAGTGTGGAAAGGATGCTGTTTTAAAAAAGAATATCAAACAAATTGGTATCTAGAAAACTGTGAACCTTCTCTTTGCACATGTGGGAAATGAAGCTCAGAAATGTTGGAATAGTTTGCCCCGGCACAAAACTCATTTGGTGTGAGGGAGGAAATGCTGACCAGAGACAATTTACATCAACTCTCCAATGTGAACAAATCCTATCTGCATTCCCCCCTCTGCTGTGCAATACAGGGAAGCCTGATTCAAATGGAACAGCCCACAGCTGCACCAGTGACTTTTGCCTGATTCAAATGGAACAGCCCACAGCTGCACCAGTGACTTTTGCCTGATTCAAATGGAATGGCCCACAGCTGCACCAGTGACTTTTGCCTGATTCAAATGGAACCCCTGATTCAAATGGAACAGCTGCACCAGTGACTTTTGCCTGATTCAAATGGAATGGCCCACAGCTGCACCAGTGACTTTTGCCTGATTCAAATGGAATGGCCCACGGCTGCACCAGTGACTTTTGCCTGATTCAAATGGAATGGCCCACGGCTGCACCAGTGACTTTTGCCTGATTCAAATGGAACAGCCCACAGCTGCACCAGTGACTTTTGCCTGATTCAAATGGAATGGCCCACAGCTGCACCAGTGACTTTTGCCTGATTCAAATGGAATGGCCTGATTCAAATGGAATGGCCCACTTTTGCCTGATTCAAATGGAATGGCCCACAGCTGCACCAGTGACTTTTGCCTGCAGTTCTTATGGTAACAGGCTGCTGGGGACTGGGGAGGGGGTGAAAAGATGACTAGACTTCTCCTGTGATGGAGAATGCTTCCACTTTCTTTCCAACATTAAACATGTCATAAGTAGCTACTATGCATCATAATACTTAACCTTCATGATGACCTTGAGAAAGTGACCCCACTAGACCACTGAAGCTTAAGGAGGTTCAAACTACTTGTCCAACGCTCCCACCTCTCGCCCCAGATCCCCAGAGTCCATGCTGGTGCACAGATGGCCTTTAACCACAGCCATGAGCCTGTGCACCAGACTTCCTGAGCCTCCTGCTTTCACTGGGCAGCCTCGGGGCACTCAGAATCTCTAAGAGCAAAGTGCCCTGCCTGCCTGCCATCCTCCAGCCACATTGTCATAGCTGGATGAGTTCTGGTCAGGAGCCCAGACTCAGTGAGGACTGAGCACTGCCTCTCCCTCCAGAGTAAGTCTAGCTTGTGCTGCCAAATGTGGGCTGACAGCTGGTTAGTATGTCCCCTGGACGGGCTCTCACTGAACACAGCGAAGCTACCAGGCCATTTTACTGGGTGATAATCAGTTAAGGACTTCATGAAGCTTCATGGACTGCCCATTAAATCCAATCTGATACTCAACTTTAATAATGCTTAGGAACTGACACAACTGACTTTTATTTAGCCCGCAACCCTCACCCCAAAAGAGACATAGTGTAAGGGAATTTCTCAGTTATCTGGGTTCCACTAGCACGCTTGGAATGAGACGACCAGGCAGGAAGACATGTCTCAGCAAGGGAGAAGGTGCAAGGGTTCCTGGTATGGGGAAGGAGAACAGGTTGCTGGAGTCTAGAACCACCGGCAGGGGAGGCGAGCAACAGTCACCTCACTTTTGCACAGGATGGGCCTTGGCCAGTCATGTTTAGACTTTAACCAAAACCTGAGTCATCTACTACAAAAGCCCCATCTAGTTCCACTCAGAAAACACAAAGTAGGCCAAAGGTTAAGACTAGACATGAAGTAAGTCTCTAAGTGAAAAGGGAGATAAAAGGAGACACCACGCATTGGAGAAGCCCTCCATGCTTGGTAGAATCAGTAGTGTGAAAATGACTAGATGATCAAAAGTCACCTGCAGATTCAATGCAATTCTCGTCATCAAAGCTCCAACGACCTTCTTCTTGGGACTAGAAAAACCCACTCCGACATGTCCCACAGGAACATGAAAGCGCACACATGGCCAAAGGAAACCTAAGTAGAAGGACCACCAGGCCTGAAGTTACACCAGACAGCCTCAGTGACAAAGATGGCACGGTCCTGGCACAGAAACAGACACACAGATGAGTGGAACAGAAGACCCAGAAACCCATCCCACTGCCATGGGCACCTAATTTTCAACAAGACATCAAAAAAAATATGTCAGAAGCTGGGCATGGTGGCACATGCCTTTAATCCCAGCACTAAGGAGGCAGAGGTAGGAGGATCGCTGTGAGTTCAAGGCCAGCCTGGGACTACAGTAAGAACCTACCTCAAAAAAAAAAAAAAAAAAATCAGAAAAAAAGTCTATTCAACATATGGTGCTGGCAAAACCTGTGAAGAATGGCTTTAGACCTGCACCTCTCACTCTGCACAGATCACTTCAGAATGGAGCCAAGGGCAGGGAGATGTCTTAGTGGTTAAACATGCTTGCTCACAAAGCCTCAAGGCACAGGTTCAATTCCCCAGTACCCACGTAAAGCCAGATGTCTGGAGTTCGTTTGCAGTAGCATGAGGTCCTGGCACATTCATACTCTTTCAAGTAAGTAAATGGATCTAAAATATATAAAGAACTGCAAAAACTAAACACCAAAACAATAAAACTGCCAATCAATAAACGAGCTAATGAAATAAACAGATCATTCTCAAAATAAAGAAACACGAATATCCAAAAGATATTTTAAAAAATGTTCAACATCCTTACCACAAGATTCACCCCACCCCGGTCAGAATGGCTATCATGAAGAAAACTCTTGACAACCAATGCTGGTGATGTCCAAGCTGCAGCGGAAAGGGAGACTTACTGAGACTGGGAGAGGAAACAAATGAGTGTGGGCGTTTCTCACATAGCCAAGTCTCTGAACTACCACATGACCCAAAGGAACATACTCCCAAAGGCCTCGACAGCCTCCTGTGGAGACAGTGGCACATCCACAGCCACTACTGCTCTGCTCACAGGAGAGGGGGATGCATTCAACCCAGTCTGTCAGCGTCAGCGGATGACCGGATAACGAGAAGGCCATAAAATACACAATGGACTTCTACTCAGCTATAAAGGCAAATGGACTCATGAAACTGGTGGGAAAATGGATAGAATAGGGGAAAAAATTGTACTAATTGAGGTAAACTAAGCCCAGAAAGCAAAACTCACATGCTCTCTCTCATATGCAGCTCCTAACTTTTAATGTTTATAAATAAGATGTGAGACTGAGTATGGACCATGATTCAATACAAGAGACCGTGGAGGGAAGGAGAGGAGATGAGACGGGGAGGGGTAGACTCCGAAGGAAGCACGCAGTAGGAAAGTAGAAAAGAGGCTATGCTGGGGGGGAGTGAGGGGAAGGGAAACAATTGTTTGTAAACACCAGAATGAAACCCAGTTCTTTGTATGATAATAACAAGCACATGATAGCAATCATAACATACACACAAATTTAAAAATGAAGTCTCTGGAAAACAGCTGAGTGGAAGTACACAAGGGGAGAGATGGGTTCAATTAAAATGGAGCTAAAACAAAAAGAATGACTCAAATATCTGGCCCAGAGATTTCAAAATAATGATGAGTTTCCCAACAGCCTGCCTCCTTAGCCTTCCGGGGCTATTTTTAGCACAGGAGAATGGGGAGCAGACTGGGCCTGGCCTAGGTATACCTGATGTCTGAGGGACAGAAGAGGGCCCTCTGAGTGGTGAAGGTCTGCCTAGCAGGACTGACAGGCCCTCGCTGGAGTACCATTCCTGCAGTGCAGTGCCACGGCTGTTGGTTGCTGAAGGGGCAGTGTCATCTGGAATGCTGAGCCAGCAGAGCGGGCAAAGAAACAGATTTGCATATCCAAGTTAACTGCACAGAAAGCAGGACAGCCTGCCTGTTTAATCACCAGGTCCTGCCTCCCAGGCACAAGCTAGGTTTTACCAGTGAATCAATTTACATGTTTATACCTCTTCTCTGAAATAAAAAGGTAAGTGTGACACTTTAAACCATGAGGCACTGCCATCCAGCTTTGATTTGATCAAATTTGCAGAGATTAAGATAAGATTTGGTAGGATTATCTTTGAAAACAAAACTGAACATGCTGTGAAACTGGTAATGAAAAGTCTTCTCTGTGCCGCCTCAAAGTCAATGGCTGCACCCTAGAAAGCACAGTGCGGGCAGGAATGGGGAGGGGCAAAGCTAAAATGCGACCAAGTCAAGAGCAGAAAATCAGAACCGTGGGGCTTCCAGGTCAGTACCAGGGCCAGCCATGCACACTTACGGCCCACAGAGGGATGCGAGGGCTACCATGACCAGAGCACCAAAGGGAAAGCAAAAGACAAGTACCCCAGGCCCATTCCCAAAGCCCACCCGATGGAGTGAGCCAGAGACTGCACAAGCCCCTCCCTCCACTCCATCAACCCAGGTGGGTCTGTTTAGCTAAGACGCCATTAAAGAGGCCTGACGAACTCTAGAATTCTCTTTTAGTTGATGGAACCAAATGGCTTTCTTCACTTTTGCTGATAGCACTACACTGAGACCTCCACTAATCTAAACAGAAGCCAGCCCACTACATGGAAGAGGGCTTCCATTTCCACCCTCGTCCAGCAGCTGGGCCCTCAGCAGGACGGTCCTGCATGTCCACCAAGGCCAGTGGGTGTTCTGAGACATAAGCAAGCAGTGACTGATGGGGCTCAGGGCAAGTGCCAGGAAGTTCCAGCACAACCTGTTTCCCTCCCAGTTTGCATTAATTAAGCAACAAGGGAAGGAAGGGAGGCCAGACGATGACGAAAGAAAAAGCAAACTGTCAGGAAAGTTACTAAAGACAATCGATTTGCTTAAGAAACTTGGGGCAAGGTGACAGTTGAGCGTAGCCAAGGGAGCAGTGCTGTCCATCAGAACTGTGAGCGGGCAGCAGGGTCTGAACCTGCTGGCCAGTCCGCTGGCCACTGCCTCCTAAAGCCTCGACGCAGTGCCCAATGTGGCTGAGGAGCTGCATCTTTCATCAGATTTAGTTGAACGTACCACACGTGGCTCGTGGCTGCAGCGTCAAGGAGCAGGTGTAGAACACTTCTGAAAGCCATAGTCAGTCTCCTGACGCTGCCACATTCAATGCCCCAAGAATTAAGCGGGGGTGGGGGGACACACTAATTAGCTTTCCTTAACTGCTTCAGCAATTAAAGGGCACTTTAGAATCAGGTTCTAGTTCATTTCGGTACAGACCTGCCAATCATGTCCGGAACGTGCAAAGTGAAGCCGTGAAAAACCGCTTTGTTCCCAGCTTAAAGAATGGGAACACGCAGTGAAGTGATTACTTAGGACTTTTTGAAGGTTAGTTTTTTCCTAAAATGAAATATAAACTCTGCACCAAATGCAGTAAGACACTGGAAAACTGCTTGGAATCTTTTATTCTTTTTCATCAAAAGTCACAGTTGAGACCTTAGACGGGATTATACTTTGAAACCTTAGGGGGAGAAAAGTCAAACAAACAGTAAGCAAACTCCCCAAGCGCTCAGGCTGAAAAAGGAGTCATTCCACTGAGCAGCTGGGAGGAGGGGCGTAAGCCACTCTGGCAGAAAGGCCTTGAGCATGCTCACAGACTTCGGTCAGCTCAGGTGGTCATTCATCTATCCTACCTGTTTTCCCAAATCGCCAATACTAGCAAAAACAGTAAGCAGATGCTTCAGCTATGCACTGCACACTACAGCTTTAAATGGCAGTCCATTTTCAAGACATGTCATCTAGGGACACGGCTCCCAGTACATTCTACACCAACGCGACAGCAGAAACAAACTACACTGAATATCAACTAGTGTTCCTGCCACAGCTGGTGCCCTACAGCCTGCTTAAACCACATAAAATGACACTGGTTTTCAAATCCCAAGCAATAGGAGACACCCAATTTGAGGATTTAAAAAAGCTCTGGGGTTGACGAGTTAGGTCTATGACTGTACTTCAAACAGGCCTCAGGACACACACACCTTTTCTGCTACGGAATTCCCACAGCAGGGCACCTGACCAAGCGCAGCTGAAAGCCTGACTGACAGCAGGAGGGTGATGAGCTGCCACCAACGTGGAGCAGACACCCCCACGCCCTCCCAGATGTCTGTACTTGGTTCTACCCTCTTTGAACTATTGCCAACAATTCACAGAAACTCACAGAAATGTGTGGCAAGTGGGCAGCCAGCATGAGTCCTAGGTGACGTGAGGTAATACAGCAGAATTTAAATGCTAAGGTTCAAATTGTCACTTTTGCTGACACCAGCCTAAAAGCCAAGGATTCATACCAATTTAGGCAAAACAAAGAATGCAGATGTCGGTTCAATATCGACCAACAGCAGTCTTAGTGCTTGAAAAGCTAATGCAATCTAGACTGTATTGTGAGTTGTAAATAAAGGCAAGAAAGGTAATTCTCCCCCACTGAAATTAGTCCTGCAGATGGACGGTCAGGGTGCTGCACGGAGAGTAAGACCTTGCAGATGGACGGTCAGGGTGCTGCACAGAGAGTGAGACCTTGCAGATGGACGGTCAGGGTGCTGCACAGAGAGTGAGACCTTGGAAGTCACTCCCACCCCCGGCCCTTCCTGGTGAAAGTCAGAGCCTGACACACTGGGAGAGGAAGTAGAGAAGCAGGACAGAGAGAGGGGTGGAGGGGCGACCATTGTGTCCAAAAGTCTGTGAGAAGCTGACTTTTTTTAAAACATGGTCAAGAGAGAAAACCTGGAGCTCAATACAAGGAAGAACATGTCAAAATGAGGTTTGCTCAGTGGGATTGTCCTACCTGGTACAGTGTGTGTGGGGGGGAAGGTATCACGAAAGGCCAGGCCTGGTGATCCAAGGAGCTCTGCACCAGCCCAGGAGGCTGCCTCCCTCCCCCTCACTGGGCTTTCAGAGGCAAGGCCACCTCCCCAACCGACCAACTGCAATCCCTCCCGCCTGTCAATGGAGGCTTTATATCAGACAGTAGAGCAGTGAGGGACCTCTGGACTGGCAGGCACTGCTGCTGTAATTCACAGAAAGGTGAGCTGTAAATCCCAGTGCTTGGACAAAAGCAGGAACACCAACAATTACTAGTAAAACACCCTGATGGCGGCCGTTCTTTCACGCTCTCAGACATTCCTATTTCCGTCCAACTGGTTTCCCTACATCACTATCCCAAAGAAGTGCAGGAAGGTCAGTTGACTAAGAGAGGCCAAGCTGCCATGAAGGCTGAGGCCCTGGACCCACAATGAGTCTTTGGCCTCATTTCACACCTTTCGGTGCTCCAGCTTGGAGAACCCATCCTCATTCCCGGATATAGGGGTTAAAAGCCCAACTTACAGGGCTGGAGAGATGGCTTAGCGGTTAAAGCGTTCGCCTGCAAAGTCTAAGGATCCTGGTTTGACTCTCCAGGATCCACGTAAGCCAGATGCACAAGGTGGCGCATGTGTCTGGAGTTCGTTTGCAGTGGCTGGAGGCCCTGGTGCACCTACTCTCTCCCCCTCTCAAATAAATAAAATATATTTTAAAAGCCCAACTTACCTTGATTTGCACATGTCCATTTTTCCCATTTCTCCTCTCATCTCTACCCACAGTGCAGTGGTCAAAGGGATGCCTAAAGGGTGGTTTGCCCCCCTTACACACACACAAACATACACTCATTCTCCCCTAATCGCGATGTGATGACTCAAATTTGAAACGACAGCACGGTCATTCATACAAACAAGTTTCAGAAGTTAAGCGGCATCCCTGTCCAAGTCAAAACCACACATCCCACACCACCTGCTCGGCAGGGGCCTGGCTTTTTTCTTTTCTTTTTTACCTTTTTGAACGTGAATGATGTCTGGGAAGTTGGCCAGGTGCCCCTGATACAGCGCTAACAGGTCCATGACGGGGTCCAGGTCCTGGCTGGGTTGCTCGGCAAAGAGCTCCCCGATGGCATCGTAGGCATCACCGGTGAAGGCGATGGCCTGGTTCAGGCCCACCGAGAAGGCCTGCTGGTCCAGCTCGAAGGCCTGGCTGAGGCCTCGGAAGGACTGGCCCACCTTCTGATACTCCTTCTTGAAGCCCGTCACCTGCTTGCGTGCGAACTCGTTGGCCGTGTGGTTGAGCTGCAGCGCGCTGTCGTCCATCTTCTTGGTGAAGCACTTGAAGCCGTCGATCTTGCTCTCCACCTCGTGCAGGTCCAGGGCGGCGGCGGGCGGCGTGCTGAGGGTCAGGAAGAAGTTGGCGCCCACCATGTCATCCTTCTCGGCCTTCCTCTTGCCCTGCTTCCAGGCCTTCTCGTCCGTGCTGCTGGGACAGGTGAGAAAGTGCTGGAAGACGTCGCACTGGGCCAGCACCGGGTGGCTGGCCATGTGGTTCATCCACCAGACCAAGCCCTTTCTGCGCTTCGAGATGAAGTCTTCCTCGAAACGCCCCGTGGCCTGCTTCTCGGGCAGGTGGGGTACCGAGATGACAGGGAACTTCTCGGCCAGGCGCGCGTACAGCCAGTCGAAGTGCTTGTAGCGCCGGTGCACGGGCACGTGCGTGTGCGTGGGCACCAGCTTGTACGAGATGTAGCTCTTCATGCCCTTGAACTTGGTCTGCTTGGTGGGCTCGTCGATGGTGCACTGGAACGGATACGGGTTCTCCTGCCACTCGGGACCGTAGGGTCCCAGCACCACGCACAGCTTGTCCCCGTCCTTCACAAAGCCCGACGCCTCGCCCAGCACGAACGCCTCGCCGCCCGACTTCACGAACGTGGAGAAGCGGTTGAGGTTGCGGCTCACCGTGGCCGAGCTCTTGGAAGAGGACGATGCAGGATACTGCTGCAGCTGCATGGGGAGCTGACCGCCCCCGACGCCGGCAGCCCCTGCACGGGAGCCCAGGGACAGATCGGAGCGCGTGCTCAGGCGATAACGCCCCGCCGCCACTCCGCCGCCGCCGCAGCCCGCCGAACCGTCCAGGTCGGGATTCGAACCCGGTTCGTCGGCCACCGTGGAGCTGTCGTCCCACTCGTCGTCCCAATCATCGTCGCTGCCCTGGTAGTCACCGCCACCTCCACCTCCGCCGCCAGCGCCGTACAGCTGCAGGGGCGACGGCTGCACGTACGGAAAGCCCGAGGCGTGCGGCTGGAAGGTGCTCGTCGTCGGCGCCGCCACCGCCGCTGCGGCCGCCGCGGGCACCGGCTCGAAGCCGCCGGGAGGGACGTTCGCGTAACGGCATGGCACTCCTGGGCCACCGTCGCCCGCCGCCGGGCCGGGCTCAGGTACCCGGATCACCTGCACGTAGGAAGCCGGGAAGAGGCCTCGGTCGCCTCGGCTGTTGACTCCCTCGAGCCAACCCTCGATGTCTTGCTCGCTGCACAGACTCAGCAGCTCGTGCTCGCGCAGCGAGATCTCGCCGGGGTTCTCCGACTTGAAGTCGTACAGCGCGCGGGCGCGCAGCGCCATGATGCCGGCGGGCGGGGAGGAGGGGGGCGTCCCCGCACAGACCCGCCGTCCCCGTCCCCGGACAGACCCGTCGCGGCCGCCGTCCTAAGCCCGTCGCGCCCTCCGCGCCGCCGCTGGCGCAGCACGGACTGTGGCGCTCGGCCGCCGCCGCCGCCGGAGGGGGGCGGGGCCCCGGCCTCCCACGTCCCCAGCTGCGCTGAATCCACGGCCGAGAGACGCCGGCCAGGCCAGAGCAAGCGACGGCCGAGCGCCGCCTGCGTCCCGATGCCGAGGCCGCTGCTGCCCCCTGGTGGCGGAGGAGGAGAAAGGGCGCGGGGGCGGGGCGGCGGGAGGACGTGGTTTCTATGCACAAGTAAGTGGAGACAGTTTAAGCTTTTTCTTCTTTCTTTTCTTTCTTTCTTTCTTTCTTTCTTTCTTTCTTTCTTTCTTTCTTTCTTTCTTTCTTTCTTTCTTTCTTTCTTTCCTTCCTTCCTTCTTTCTTTCTTTCTTTCTTTCTTTCTTTCTTTCTTTTCTTTCCTTTCCCTTTCTTTTCTTTCTTTCTTTCTTTCTTTCGTTTTTCGAGGTAGGGTCTCGCTCTAGCCCAGCCTGACCTGGAATTCACTCTGTAGTCTTAGGGTGACCTCGAACTCACGGCGATCCTCCTACCTCTGCCTCCCCAGTGCTGGGATTAAATGTGTGTGCCACCACGTCCGGCTAAAGATATATATATATATTTTTTAAATTAATTAATTTATTTGAGAGCAACAGGCAGCGAAAGAGAGAGGGAATGGGCGCACCCAAGGCCTCCAGCCACTGCAAGCAAACTCCAGATACATGTGCCACCTTGTGCATCTGGCTTATGTGGGTCCTGGGAAATCTGAGTCTCAAAGTGGGGTTCGTAGGCTTCACAGGCAAGCGTTTAACTGCTAAGCCATCTCTCCAGATCTAGGCTTTTTTTTTTTTTAATTGTTTATTTGAGAGCAAGAGAGAAAATTGGGCGCTCCAGGGCCTTCAGCTGCTACAGACGAACTCCAGATGCATGCGCCACCTTGTGCATTTGACTTTACTTGGGTCCTGGGGAATCGAACCAGGGTCCTTTGGCTTTGCAGGCAAGAGTCTTAACTGCTAAGCCATTTCTCCAGCTTCTAGGCTTTTTAAAAATGTTTTTATTTTATTTTATTTATTTAAGAGAGTGAGAGAGAAAGAAGCAAAGAGAATGGGTGTGCCAGCGTTTCCAGCCACTGCAAACAAACTCCAAACGCCATGCACCACCTTGTGCATCTGGCTTATGTGGGTCCTGGAGAATTGAACCTGGGTCCTTTGGCTTCGCAGGCAACTGTCTTAACTACTAAGCCATCTCTCCAGCCCCCCAAGGCTTTTTTTAAGTTGGAAAAACAAAAGAGGAGGAGATGGATCAGTAGTTAACAGCTCTCGCTTGCAAAACCTCATGACCCAGTACCCACATAAAGCCAGACGTACAATGTGGTGCAGGTATCTGGAGTTCTTTTGCACTGGTACGAGGCCCTAATGTGCCCATTCTCTCCCCACCCTTCTGTCTCTCCTTCCCTCCCCTTGCACATAAATAAAAAAAAAAAATTCTAGAAAGTAAGATAATGTTTCTATTCCTGAAAAGTGTTCTTAAGTCTGAGCTTGGCGTGAATTTTCACAAAATGACTTAACCCATCCATGGAATAAAAGACTTTGCAATGGAGATTAATTCGCATTTTGATGACCTTACCAGGCAAGCTGAGGGATGGTTCAGCTCCTTTCCCACCTGTGCCTTCCGGAGTTTATTCGTAATGGAGAGAAGGAAAGTGCCTGCTCGGGAAGACTGCACTTTCTTCCTCCGTGGCTGTGGGGATTCAGAGACAGACAGCATGACCTCTGTTGTACCGATGGCCAGAAGGAAGCTTTAGTCTATGCAGACATTACACATGGAACGCACAGTTCAGTTGTTCGCTGTGGCTGTGATTGTTGTTCAGGAAGGCAAACACCCTGGCACCTCTCGCGAAGAGAACAAGGGGCCTGCAGTTGTGATTCTAGCTGTAGGTGCTAGTGTTCACGACTGTGCTTCTCCCCCAGCTCAGTGACCATCCTTCTTCAGGTCATCTCTACATCTCACTAAATTTATATTGTTTTAACATAAGGAGATCAAAAACCACTTCCTGAAATAGTAATCAACTCTGAGCTCCAATATCTTATTTCCTACCTTCTTTTCCTTCAGTATATAACTTGCCCAAAGCTTTTTTTTCCCCCTCATAATCCCATCTCATCAAACCTAATTATTCCTTTGAAGGCACCTCTAATTGGGGCTCAGCATTCATATTTTATGAAAGAATGGGAAGCAGGCCAGAAGATTATACCATTACCCTAACGGCTTGCATATCCCGCACAAAGCCACCAACATGGTATACCGGAGTCTCTCCCACAGTGTGCACCCTAACACAAAGCTAAAGTCAGTCCCATAAGCAAATTCCGAATTTACAGTCTTTGCAGCTGAAAACTGTGAGTGTAACCATTGTCATGGTGAGCTACTGGCATCGCTGGGATTCTGCTTCACCACTCGACTTGTTCAGAAACACAAAGACCACCCGAGCTGCACATCTCGGATACAACTAATTTCACGCAGCAGCTTGTGAGCTGTTGACGGAGACAATGGAAGACAGGCAGTTAGTTTCCCTCTGCTGTTCACTTGGTAACTTTAGATTTGTACTGGCAGTGACTTCAGGCTTGTTTCTTGGTGGTCCTCCCAGGCGTTTGGGCGATGGACTTTACAGAAGGGTTGAGCAACTATAGTGCAGGGGCTGAGGGCCTCCTGGGTGTCCCTCTCATGTGCACCTGCAGACCTCAGCTAGTTAGAGTCACGTGTAAGGATTTTGTGCTTTGCAGGCACCCAGTGCTGGGAAGGGGAAGAAACCGGGCATGGTATCTGGCCTGGTAGTCTGAGTAAAAGAAGAAAAGAATGTAGCCCTCCTCATAGGGTTTTGGAAGTGTAGAAAATGTACCCAAGTGTTGATAAATTGTAGTTATTTACTCGGGGAAGCAGATATAGAAATAGCTTTATAAGCCGTGTACAAGATACAAAAGATTTCTGTAGAGGGTTGGGGAGATGGCTCAATGGCTAAAGGTGCTTGCTTGCCAAGCCTGTTAGACACAGGTCCAGGTCCCCAGGACCCACATAAGTCCAAATGCACAACTTGACATGCATCTGGAATTCGTTTGCAGTGGAAGAGACCCTACTATGCGCGCGCTCTCTCTCTCTCTCTTGTAAATAAAAGTATTTTTAAAATAAGATTTCTTGAGCCAGGTGTGGTGGCACATGCCTTTAATCCCAGCACTCAGAAGGCAGAGGTAGGAGAATCGCTGTGAGTTCGAGGCCACCCTGAGACTACATAGTTTAGCCTGGGTTGGAGCAGGACCCTACCTCCAGAAAAAAAAAATTGTTTAGAACATAGCTTCTTCAACTACGGATCATGACCTCATATAGAGTTGAATAACTGAATGTATGGTTCATGAAAAATTTGGCAATAGTAACAAGTTTTCTGAACTAGCAATTACCAAAATTTAACTCAAAATGAAATGTGGAATGAAGCCAAGATGTCTGGCCAGGTTCAGCCACGTTGCCCTGCACACCTTCACTGCCTCTTTGGTCCTGGGCACACAGCACGCACCCCTGTGGCGGCTTGAGGCCGGCATCCCCCATAGATGCATGTGTTCCTAATGATTTGCTCCTGGCTGATAGCAATTTGGGAACTGGAGTCATTTGGAGGAGGTGTATATTTGGGGGCAGTTTTTAGGTGTTATAGCCAGCTTCTCCTTGCCAGTGTTGGGCACTGCTGTTGTCCACCCGATGTTGGCCAGCAGGTGATGTCCAGCCTCTGCTCATGCCACGTTTTTCCCCTGCCATCATGGAGCCTCCCCTCGAGTCTGTAAGCCGAAACAACCCCTTTCCTTCTACAAGCTGCTTTTGGTCAGGTGCTTTGTGCCAGCAACAAGAAGCTAACTACAACAGCCCTTTATAGTGTGAGTGCCATCCCAATACACATGTCAGTGCGAGCTGCGGGAAACAAACTCCCAAGCTGAAAACTATCGATGCTACGGGCTGCAGTCATTTCACTGTGCAAGCAGGTGTCTGCTCGTGTAGAAACATAACAGTTACATTACAGAAGACAGGACCTGAAACATTTTCTCTCAAAACTATCGATGCTACGGGCTGCAGTCATTTCACTGTACAAGCAGATGTCTGCTCGTGTAGAAACATAAGAGTTTAATTACAGAAGACAGGACCTGAAACATTTTCTCTCATGTATCTTGGCATGTGTCAAATTAGAATTCCTTTGAATTATCTTTATTAGAATGTTTGGTTGTAAAAATTGTTGTTTGTTGCTTGGCTTGAGGGTTTTTTGGTTTTTTTTTTTACTTTTTATTTTATTTTGGTTTTTTGAGGTAGACAGGTGTGGTGGCTCATGACTTTAATCCCAACACTTTGTAGGTTGATGTAGGAGGATCACTGTGAGTTCAAGGCCAGTCTGGGCTCCAGAGTGAGTTTCAGGGTATTCTAGGCTAGAGTAAGACCCTGCTTAAAAAAAAAAAAATCACTGAATGAATTTTGGCTTGGATGAAGACAGAGTTTCCAACAATCTCTGAAACAGGCCCAACTATACTGTCATTTTCTACCATGTGTTTATGCAAGGCAATGTTCTCAGCATTGACAATTAAAAATCTATCAACTCTACAAAACACTGAAGATGATACACTTCCTGAAGTATTAAGTATTCTGCCAAGATTTAATTCTTTATGCAAAAAAAAAAAGTATATGCCAAGCCGGGTGCGGTGGCGCATGCCTTTAATCCCAGCACTCGGGAGGCAGAGGTAGGAGGATCGCCGTGAGTTCAAGGCCACCCTGAGACTACATAGTTAATTCCAGGTCAGCCTGGACCAGAGTGAGACCCTACCTCAAAAAACCAAAAACAAACAAACAACAACAAAAAAAGTATATGCCTCATTAGTATATAAATTTACTTTTGGTTTATTTATTTATTTGAGAGAGAGAGAGAAAGAGAGAGAGAGAATAGGCACACTAGGACCTCTAGCTACTGCAAACTAACTGCAGACACATGTGCAACCTTGTGCATCTGGCTTATGTGGGTACTGGGGAAGCAAACCTGGGTCCTTTGGCTTCACAGGCAAGTGCCTCAGCCACTAAGCCATCTTTCCAGCCCTGCTTTTGTTTTTAATAAATGGTAAAATTATCAAAGAATTACTTTAAGATAAATGTGTAATTCGTTGTCAGATCTTGGATTTCCATATATATTTTCCATAGTTCTATAACTAGGGTTGAGTAAAAATTTTCTTGGAAGAGTTCACAAGTGGAAAAAGTTTAAGCCCTGATCAGGAAAATGGAGCATATTTTATTATTTAGTTTACGCAGTCATTACAACCATCACAAATGTCTATTTCATTATAGTTTTATGAAGAAAACGCTTTAGGGCCCTAAACGCTCCCAAACAGCATCTGGAGAAGACCAGGCTGGCCTGGCCCTGGGCGTCTTTTCCATTGAGAAGCAACAATGATTTTTTTTTTTCACTTTTCCCAGAAGATTCCAAGCACATTTCTACCTCCGGTTTTTTGCCTTTACTGGGTTTTGTGTGTGTGTGTGTTTCCCCCATCTGGAATCTTCCTCCCTTTGGAAGTCTACCATGACACACCTTTTCATGTGGAACCAGCCTGGCTCCTCCAAGCCTGCTTACTTCCCCTGTTATGGAGACCTGTGGATTAAGATGGAGAGTGCCAGGGTCCCCGGGTCCCAGAGTCATACTTTGTGAGAGAAAGCTTTGGCTGGGTGAGGCTACCGAGAAAGCTCTGTGTGTGTGCGTGTGTGTGTGTGCGTGCGCGCGCACGCGTTGGGACAGCTGGCATTAATTATCCTGACTAACCCAGTTTCCCTCCCTCCATCCCACCATCCATCACCCAGTCTCATTTTTCTTCGTAGCACTCAGCACCTGACATAAACCCATCCATATATTTGCTCACTGTCTCCCCCTGTTAGACTGGAAACTTCTTCAGGACAACGCACCAATCTGTTCTGGGCACCGGGGTTTCAGCAATACACAAAGCACACAGGACAGGCAACCAGTGCGTATGTGTGCGAGGAATAAATGAGAAAGCGTCCGCTGTATCTCCTTCCTAGGTGACCTCAGCTCTGCGAAGTGGCTCTTACCGTGTCTGGGCCTAGTGGCCTGGGCCCCTTGACTGCCAGCTGGAACTAAACATCTCTAAGGGCAACCAAACCCGTCTCTTTAAAAATCAACCATTTTAACAATAGCTCAGCCACCCAAGTGCCACTGCAAAGCTTCTTAGATGGCTGCATGAGTCATTAATTAAAAAAAAAAAAACACGATATCTATATGCTATTTGAAACCATTCATACAGTGTGTGAAGCATGACACAAGTGTACACATACAATTTTTTGAGCACTTCGTCCTTGGTTGTGTCACTCCTTGCTATGTTTTCACAACAGTCCTTCCTTGCAGAGTGGGCGTGGTCATCTCCAGGGCCACATCAGGACGGACACGCGACCCCGGACAGTCCAGCTGAGGCTCGTGGCTGGTGAGGAACTGCTCAGCTGTCCTGAGTCGCAGGTCTGCGTTCTGCTGCTCCCTCAAAACTCTTATTAAAGAGCGCCGGGCACTCTCGAGAAAGTTCTATTCTGAAGTGTGATAGGAGCCCTGGGCTCAGGAACAGGGCTGTGTACAAGGAAAGCTGCTGACTGTTCTGTCTACGTGGTGACTTTGAACACCATCAAAGCTTTGTATTCTCTCTGTTCAGTCTATTGCTCTCTCTCTCTCTCTCTCTCTCCTCTCGCTCTCTCTCTCTCTCCTCTCGCTCTCTCTATACATATCTGTCTCTTTCAAATAAATAAATAAAATATTTTTTAAAAAATAAAAATAAAGAGGGCTGGAGAGATGACTTAGCAGTCGAGGTTCTTGCCTGCAAAGCCTAAGGTCTCATGTTCGAATCTCCAGGTCCCAACGTAGCCACACGCACAGTGACACAAGCTCATAATGTTGCACATGTGCACAAGTCTGGAGTTCGTTCGCAGCAGCTAAAGGCTCTGGCATGCCCATTCTCTCTCTCTCTCTCAAAATAAATAATAAAAAATTAAAAATAAAGAATCCTTTAGCTGGGCGTGGTGGCACATGTCTTTAATCCCAGCACTCGGGAGGCAGAGGTAGGAGGATCGCTGAGAGTTCGAGGCCACCCTGAGACTACATAGTTAATTCCAGGTCAGCCTGGACCAGAGTGAGACCCTACCTCGAAAAACAAACAAACAAACAAAAGAATCCTTTAATCAGAAAAGAAAAAAAGCCACTTGTCAGGTTAGAATGTGGGAGGTCATGTACAGAAAGCAATACAAAGAAAAGAAAGGGAGGGAAACAGAAGGGAAGTAGAAAAAAAGAAAAGAAGGGAGGGAGAACAAGGAAGGGAGACCATCTTTTTCTCAGAAAAGAGCCTAGCTCTTGGGGCTGGAGAGATGGGTTAGCAGTTAAGTGCTTGCCTGTGATGCCTAAGGACCCCAATTTGAGGCTCCATTCCCCAGGACCCACATAAGCCAGAGGCACAAGGTGGCGCATGCATCTGGAGTTCGTTTGCAGTGGCTGGAGGCCCTGGTGCACCCATTCTCTCTCTCTCTCTCTCTCTCTCTCTTTCTCTCTTTCTCTCTCTCTCCGCCTCTTTCTTTCTGTGTGTGTCTGTAGCTCTCCACTAAATAAAACTAAAATAAAATAAATTTTTTTAAAAATGAGCCTAGCTCTCTAACTTGCCCTCATGGCTAATTATACTGGCTCTCCCCGGTTTACTGAAGATTGGCTTTTGAAAAACATGGATAACTCCCTAAGATGCTGATCAAGTTTTGAAGAATGGGTCTCCAAGACCAAGAAATGGTCTAGAAGAGAAATGCATGTGAATATAACACATTACAGAGCTGGGGAGGAGGCTCATCCGTTAAAGGCACTTGCTTACAATAAAATGTCACACTAAGAACTAAGGAGGAAATTGTTTCTTACAAAACAAATTCTGTAAGGATAAGATCCCATGTAAATCTAGTCATCTAACTGACATGACTTCCAATAGAACAATTTTTTTAATTTAAATGTGAGATTGGGCTGGAGGGATGGCTTAGTGGTTAAGGCGTTTGCCTGCAAAGCCAAAGGACCTAGGTTTGATTCCCCAGGACCCACGTAAGCCAGATGCACAAGGTGGCACATGTGTCTGGAGTTCATTTGCAGTGGCTGGAGGCCCTGGCATGCCCATTCTCTTCTTCTCTCTCTCTCTCTCTTTCTCTCTCTCTCTCCTTCATTCTGTCAAATAAATATTAAAAATATTAAAAAATTAAATATGTGAGATAAATAGCATTTTAAAGAAGTCATCAATTTAAATCCCCATGGGATGGGGCTGGTGGGATGGCTTAGTGATTAAGGTTCTTGCCTGTGAAGCCTAAGGACCCAGGTTCAATTCCCCTAGGACCCATGTAAGCCAGATGCACAAGGTGACACGTGTCTGGAGTTCATTTGCAGTGGCTTAAGGTTCTGGTGTGCCCATTCTCTGTCTCTTATCTGCCTCTTTCTTTCTATCTTTCTCTCTCAAACAAATAAATCGATAAAAGCATTTTTAAAAATCCCCAGTGGCCCTGTAGAGAACCGAGGAGTGGTAGGGAGATCTGTGATAACTGAGCATTTGCCCCAGCTGAACGTGAATTCCGGGACTCAGTCCTGCTCTTTGGTGACATGCAGGAATGGGCTACATGGAAGACATTGCTACATGGTTTGACATACCTGAAAATCAAGATATGTATGTAAAAAGTATTTTGCGAATCAGAAATGGAGAGATGGCTTAGCCTGGGTTTGATTTGCCAGTGCCATTGTCAAGGCAAGGCTATAAAGTGGCACATGTGTCTGAGATTCATTTGTAGTGGCTGGAGGCCCTGGCATGCCCATTCTATTCTCTCTCTCTCTCTCTCCCTTCTTCCCTTCCTCCCTCTTCTCTGTTTACCTCTCTGTCAAATAAATAAAAATATTTTAAAGTATTGTGTGAGTCAATAACATGTGCCTGGTGGCAAGAGTTACCTCCCAGCCTCGGCTGAGCAGCTTCAGTTTTGTAGAACTGTCAAGACTTTTCTTGCCAGTCTTTGTCCTGGCTGGAGAAAGAACATCTGAGGCATGCCAGGCGTGTTGTGTGGCATGCACTATATTTCTGGCAATGCTTAAAAGCTCACGAATTTGAACCAGGAGGCTGAAATCTGGGGAGGCCGGGAGGGGGGCAGAGAACGTCCATTTTCTGTGATGGTGGGGGTCATGAAGTGTCGCCGAGAAGCTAGGCACCAGCCCCTCCTTTGGAAAAGCTCTGCTTTCTATAACAAGGACACATGCCACCTGCCAGAAAAGGCAGGATGCTTGAGATCGAACATCTGCCTCATCTTGTTTTCTATGTTTTGCTGATGTAAGAGAACATGTTTCTAGAAATCCGAGGAGCCGTGGCAAAATAGAGCAAGTGACTTTTCAATGGCACGGATAGCACTGAGGCCAACAAATTTCATACAAAGATCTACATATACATTGTTATAGCTTTATAAATGAACTCTACAATCGGCTAGAAAAGAATAATCCAGAGTATTGTATACACACAGAGAGAGAGAGGGAGAGAGATGAATGCGATGCTATCATCAAACAAGCCTAAAAGATTAAACTTCAGGTAAATAAAACATTTACACAAATATGGTCAGTTTGCTCTTTTGGAACTCTATCTGGAAATGCATTATTCAGTAAGGAATTCTTTTGACATAAGTAACAGATATATGAAGGGCCTTTCAAAACTGATATTTATGTAGAAACAGTGTTTCTAATATAAAACAGCAGTCAGATGTCTGGAGATCAGTTCAATGGCTAAATCATTAAGCACCTAAACATATAATAAACCTATGGTTTTTTTTTATTTAAAATTGTTTGTTTATTTGCAAGCAGAGAGAGAATGAGCAAGCCAGGTCCTCTAGCTGTTGCAAACTCCAGATGTGTATGCCACTTTGTGCATCTGGCTTTATGTAGGTACTGGGGAATCAAACCTGAGTCATTAGGTTTTGCAGGCAAGCACCTTAACCACTGAGCCATCTCTCCAGCCCCAGACCTATCATATTGTTAAATCACACCTTGTCCCAGGCACACACAGGAGGCCTAAGTGCCATGCCTTGAGTAAAGAGGCAAGCAGGGCCACTTGGAGGAAGGAAGGGGGTTTGTACTGCCTAGCAGTGGATGCCAAAGCTGAGCTCACCAGAGCCAGAGATTGATTGATTGACTTATTTATTTATTTATTTATTTATTTATTTATTTATTTATTTATTTATTGCCCTATTGAAACCATCAAGCTTTCCTGTTCCCCAGGCGACTCTTGGGATCCCCTAGTTCAATGTTAAACCAAGCCCCTAGTAGACATAGGATAGTCACAAAAGTGGAATAACTAAAATGGAACCTTCAGAGTGAATGCAAAAATCTCCTTCGCCTCGTCTGTCCTAACTGTCCAGATCTGGGAGCTCATGAACTGTAAGTGTGCACTGCGCATGTCTGTAGAGTTTGGATCCCCAAGGTTCCTTGGGTGCAAATACTTGGAGGAAGTGCTTGCTGGGGAAGCCAACGTGGGCACAGAATTTGTCCTTCAGTCAACCTTGAATCACCCTTCTAGGGAAAGGACCCACCTCCCAACGCTGTCACATTGGAGACAACAAATGAGGTGACACCACTATGGCACCTTATATCCATAATCGGTCATCTTCCGAGCCAGTAGGGATTAGGGCTCCACCGTGTGAAACTGCTGGACAGGATGGACACCACAATTGTTGCGGGCAGCTCTGTCGTGGGACAAACATCCAACCAGACACAACCTATGGGAGGAAGGGTTCATTTCAGGCTCACAAACCCCAGGAGAGCTAGTGTGTGGGCGTGCCTTTAATCCCAGCATTAATCCCAGGATTACTGTGAGATGGAGGCCAGCCTGGGACTACAGAGTGAGTTTCAGGTCAGCCTTGGCTAGAGTGAGACCCCACCTTGATAAAAAATAACAACAACATCCCAGGGGAACCCCGTCTGTGGTAGTTTGAATAGATGCCCCCCAATATATTCAGTGTTTTATTAGTTTGTAGTTTGCATCTGCAGCCACCTGGCTGGAGGCAATGTCACTGGGCAGATCTTAAGGTGTGATGGTGGCTTTGAGATTTCAATCTAAAGATACACAAAGTGTGCCTAGCTGGAGTTCCTGAGGTGTGCTGTGCTGTGTGGCTTTTTTGACTTGTGGCTTTTCTCTCTGTGTTTGGTTCTGTGAAAGCAGGCCAGCTTCTTCTGCCATTATGGAACTTCCCCTGGATCTGTAAGCTTCAATAAATCCTTTCCTCCATAACTGCCTGGTCTAGAAGTTCATCTCAGCGAAGCTGTCTGCTACACCATCCATGGTAGAAGAAGCCGGCTCCCTTTCATAGATCCCAGCGGAGAGAAACAATGCACCAAGCCAACAGCAGCACCAGCACCAGCACCAACCAACCCTTAGAACTCAAACTGCTCTCTCTTAGCCAGGCATGGTGGCTCACACCTTTAATCCCAGCACTCAGGAGGCAGAGGTAGGAGGATCACCGTGAGTTCAAGGCCATCCTGAGACTACATAGTGAATTCCAGGTCAGCCTGAGCTAGAGTGAGACCCAACCTCAAAAATAAAAAAAACAACAACAACAACAACAAAAAAATAAACCCTGCTCTCTCCACACCTTTGGGAAGGAATTCATATCTGCCTTTATACACACCTTAGGGCTGGACTCCAAGATCCACCCCCATTGACACCTCTTCCCCAGTAGGGTCCTGACTACTGGAGACTCAAAATTCAAGCCTGAGTCTATGGTGCTCTCTCTATATATATAGTTTTAATTTTTTTCTATTTTTATTTACTTATTTAAGAAAGAGAGGAAGAGAGAGGAGAGAGAGAATGGGCACAACAGGGCCTCCAGCCATTGTAAACAAACTCCAGGCACATGCGCCCCTGTTGCTTGCATTTATAAGGCTCTCCTCTCACTTCCTGTCCAGCTGGACTTGGCCAATAGGAGGTTCTGGAAGGAGATTGTGATGAGGGAAAGATGTTACCCTCCAAAACAGCAGCACTGCGTCCTTGTCCAGCACTACCACCAACTCCTGCCTGGTGAGACGAGTCTTGGGGTTCCTGTCTTGGATCTGGATTAGAAGTGGGTTGTCTCATGTCCTCTGTTTTTTTATGGACTTCCATTGCCTACTTAGCAAAGAATGTGCATTCCATCATTTTAAGCAGCACAATGGTTTCCTGGTTGGGACCTGACCAATGGAAAAAAAATCTCAAGACAGCATCACAGTGTCTGTACAGGGAGAATTATACATGCGTGGCAACGTAGGCTGGGGCATTCTAAGTTCTATCTTTGAAAAGCTTTGAAAGTCGGCTGCTCTTCCTACTCTCTCCTTTTTTTTTTTCAATTTATTTACTTATTAGAGACAGAAAAGGGGGAAGAGAGAGAAGAGGAGAAAGAGAGAGAGAGAATGGGCACACCAGGGCCTCCAGCCACTGCAAACAAACTCCAGAAGCATGGGCCATCATGTGCATTTTGCTTACGTGGGTACTGGGGAATCGAACTTTGAATCGGGGTCCTTAGGCTTCACAAGCAAGCGCTTAACCACTAAGCCATCTCTCCAGCACCCCTACTGTCTCCTTTATTGCCAAGCCTCTCAGAAGTGAATCCATTCTGTGGCCTTTAAAATATATATACATTATCTATTTATGAGAGAGAGAGAAAAAAAGAGAAAAGCAGATAGAGAATGGACATGCCAGGGCCTCTAGCCACTGCAAATGAACTCCAGATGTATATGCCACCATGTGCATCTAGCTTACATGGCTTACTACGGTACTAGGTTGGGTCCTTAGGCCTCACAGTCAAGTGCCTTAACCACTAAGCCATCTCTCCAGCCCCAGGAAGCCTCTCTTAATCTATAGCTGGACAGGAGTGGGTGCTAGGACCTGACGTGTCTCCACCATAAATCCGGTCGGCAGTAGAGGGATTATCAAAGGATTATCAAAGGAGAGAAGGGGAGTAGAAACTTGATGTGGTGCCAAGCACACGGGCTGAACGTATAAGAAGGTTTTCCAGTGTTATAACTGGAAGGTTCCATCACTCCATCGTCCTTCCCTCCCTTTCACTATCCTAGCCAGCTTCACAGGAGCCCTGAGCCCTGGAAAGATGGGGACAGCGGGGAGTAAGACATGAAGCACACGCTCCTTGCTTAAGCCTGTATAATAGTGTGGTAAGTAAGGGCAGGGACCAAGTTTAATTTCCTTTCTCCAGAACTCTTAAGCTCCTACTAAAATTTCCTTGCTTCATCCAAGTTCTCATCTCCTAACCACTTCTTTGAAGTTGCTGGCTCGGAACCTCGGAATTCTTTCGACGAGTTTCATCCCACACACTGGGTGGTCCCTATTCCCACCCTATCTGGGGTGGGGGTTTCTCTTCTGTCTCTTTAACATCTTTTTTTCTCCCAGGGAGTTTAAATTTTGTACTTTTGTCCTTCCAAAATAAATGAAATCACAGATCCATGTCTCCAACCTTGGTTGGGGGAAAAAAATGAAAGAACCTTTCCACTTTCAGCCATGTCCCTTCCCAAGTACTGCTTTTGTTTTATTATCTCTTCATGTTACCGTGTCGTGTCTGTGCGCCTTAAACTGTTGAATCTTCCTTGGAATTAATACGCTGAAAAGTATAGCCGTACGGCAGGTAGAGCCATCCTTTTATTTATATCCAAACTCCTGGGGGTTTATTTGTTTGGTAGAGATAGGGTCTCACAATGTAGCCCAGGCTAGCCTCAAACTCATAGCCCTCCTGCCTTTGCCTCACACATACTAGGGTTACAGGTGTGTGCCACATGTCTGCTTAGTGTGCCTGGCTTTAATATATATATATATAACATATAAATATATGTATATATATTTGTTTGTTTTGTGTTTTCAAGGTAGGGTTTCACTCCAGCTCAGGCTAACCTGGAATTGAGTCTCAGGGTGGCCTTCAACTTGCAGTGATCCTCCTACCTCTGCCTCCCAAGTGCTGGGATTAAAGACGTGCGCCACCATGCCTGGCAGAAAAAAAAAAATTATTGTTATTTATTTACTTGAGAGAGAGAAAGAATAGGCACACCAGAGCCTCCAGTCATGGCAAATGACCTCCAGACGCATATGCCACCACACGCATCTGGCTTTTTAAACCCTCTAGCAACCAGCCCCGCCTGTCTCCCAGCCTCTCAGGAGCCTCCACCATCTAAACCCTCACTTGTCTCCTCACTGACCCCTTTCATAAGAGATGCTACCAAATCCTCCCCTCCCCCCTTGGACTTAGAAATCATTCAAAACAGAATGATGGGGCTTGACAGATGGCTTAGCGGTTAAGGCGCCTGCCTCCTAAGCCTAAGAATTCAATTCTCCAGGTCCCATGTTTAGCCAGACACAAAGTGACGCAAAGGCGCAATGCCACACTTGCCCACGAGGGGGCACACGTGTCTGGAGTTCGTTCACAGTGGCTGAGAGGCCCTGGTGCACCCATTCTCTGCCTCTTTCTCTCTCTGTCTCTCTCAAATTAAAAAAAAAAGAATGATGTGTGAGAACGGGCTCAGGGATCAGACAGCCTGAGTTCAAGCCCCATCTCTGTTTCTTACTGGGTGTGGTGTTTTGATTCAGGTGTCCCACATAAACTTAGGCGTTCTGAGCACGAGGTTCCCAGCTGATGGAGATTTGGGAATTAACGCCTCCAGGAGGCAGTGTATTGTTGGAGGTGGGCTCATGGTTGTTATAGCCAGTGTCCCCTTGCCAGTGTTTGGTGCATTCTCCTATTGCTGTTGTCCACCTGATGTTGGCCAGGTGGTGATGTCCACCCTCTGCTCATGTCATCATTTTCCCTGCCATCATGGAGCTTCCCCTCGAGTCTCAAAGCCAAAATAAATCCTTTGTTCCCCCACAAGCTGCTCTTGGCCAGGTGATTTCTGCCAGCAACGTGAACCTGACTGCAACACTGGCTATGTGATATTGCACAAATTCCCACTCTCTGCACTTCAGGATTAATTGGATGAAATGACATGTGTATCATAGGATTGTTTTTAGAGAGTTACTATATATAAAGTACACATAACATTCCTGACAGCCCAAGCACAATTAGAAAACCTGGTATGGGCTGGAAGATAGCTCAGTAGTTTAGGCGCTCACTTACAGAGCCTAAAGACCCTGGTTTAATTCTCCAGTACCTACATAAAGCCAGATGCACAGAGTGGCGCATGTGCCTGGAGTTTGTTTGCAGTGGCAGGAGGTGCTGGTGTGCCCCTTCTCTCCTTTCTCTCTTTCTCTCTCTCTCCCTCTCTCTGCTTGAAAATAAATTTTAAAAAGTATTTTTTAAAAAATGAAAACCAAGCATTGAGAAACCGTGTCACGTATTCTCTGCCATGGCCTGACTATTATACTACACCTCATCAAACACAAGTATAACACTCATTTCACCAATATTTTATATTTTATTCCAGTTGTATAGAAGTACAAACTATTACGAATCTTGGGGGAAAAAAAAATCCCTTTGCAAAAAAGCTTCCCCCATCCCATTTCCTCTCCTAACCAAATTCTATCACAGTCTTTTTTTTTTTTTTTTTTTTTTTTTTTTTTTTTTTTTTTTTTTTTTGTGGATGCTTGAGGTAGAGTCTTGCTCTAGCCCAGGAAAACTTGGAATTCACTACAGGGTAGCTTTGAACACACTGTGATCCTTCTACCTCTGGGATTTTTTGGCACGCGCCTAGTTCGCATTCTTTAAGAACCAGCTGAAGCCCCACTTCTGTGAAGTTCTTTTCGATTATTTCAGCCTGCACCAAACTCTCTCATTTCTGAAAGATATTTGTACGGTAGGGTCACACCATAGCAGTTCACATTGAATTGATTTTGCAGGTCGGTGTGTTTGGTCAGAGCCTTCAAGGAACTTCTCTATAAACAGCTCTCCACTTCTCAGACTAAATTCTGGACAGAGAACCGTAGAGAACCGTAACTTGTCATACTTGTTAGTTCCAAAGCAAGTTGTCACCTTTGTTAGTGACAGAGCTGAACTACATGTAGGCTTAATATAAAGCGAAAGCAGAATCCATGGAAATGAGTGGGCAGATGCTTTTCTTTCTCCCTATAGGATAATCCTAAAGTCCATTCACTGTACATCACCCCACTTCTCCATGAAGAATAAGAAGAGGAAGATGAGGCCGGGCATGGTGGCGCACGCCTTTAATCCCAGCACTCAGGAGGCAGAGGTAGGAGGATCACCATGAGTTCAAGGCCACCCTGAGACTACATAGTGAATTCCAGGTCAGCCTGGACCAGAGTGAGACCCTGCCTTGAAAAACCAAAAAAGAAAGAAAGAGAGAAAGAGAGAAAGAAAGAAAGAAAGAAAGAAAGAAGATGAGCAGCTAGAGGATTGTGTAAGGAGTTTTCTTCCTGCATTCCTGTGATCAGTTTCAGTTTGATTCCCAATTAAAAAAAAAAAAAAATCAATGTCCTTAAGTTGTTTAGTCTGTCTTCCACTAGAGGACACTATGTCATTTTTTATCTGCGAAGCCAAGACAATGGTTTGTTTCTAAGTCTAAGGGGGAGACAGAGCTACAAGGTTGCTGCTTTCTGCTCCAAGCTCGTCATCATCAAACCTTGTAAAGTACAAGGAAATTTCTGATCAGTTCCATGGATCTGCTCCATTTGAGGTGACGGTGTGAGGTTCTGTACAGAGCTACATCGTGTACAGACTTTGAATTTTACAGTATTATTCTGTCTACAGGTGGTAGAGTTGAAGCTCAGAAAAATCATAACTTCTTCATCCACCCCAGGATTAGTTAACTTGGGTTGCGATGGGGCTACAAAGGAAGCATTTTCTTTTTAAAAAGTACTTTTTTACTTATTTGCCAGCAGAGACAGAAAGAAGAGAGTCTGAGAGAGAGAGAGAGAGAGAGAAATAAAGAGATAAAGAGAGAGAGAAAATAGGCATACCAGGGCATCTAGCCACTGCAAATGAACTCCAGATGCATGCACCACTTTGTGCATCTGCTTTACATGGGTGCTGGGGAATCGAACTGGGGTCTTCAGGCTTTGCAGGCAAGTGCCTTAACCGGTGAGCCATCTCTCCAATCCTAGGGAGAATTTTCAATGATGCTAGTAGCTGATTGTCTAACTCAAGAAAGGCCAAAGGGGAGTTTTTCCCTTCATAGAACATTTGGAAGTTCTCTTTGATGATGGGAGATTAAAAAGAGTGAAAAATAAACAATAGCAGCAGCCATTAATCCCAGCCTTTAATCCCAGCAATCAGGAGGCAGAGGTAGGAGGATCGCCGTGAGTTCAAAGCCACCCTGAGACTACATAGTAAATTCCAGGTCAGCCTGGGCTTGAGCAAGACCCTACCTTGAAAAACCAAAAAGTGAAAAAGATAAAATAGCACATGAGGGCTGGAGACATTGCTCAGCCGTTAAGGTGCTTGCTTACAAAGCCTAAGGATCTAGTTTCAATTCCATAGTACCCATGTAAAACCAGATGCACAAGGTGGCACATGTGTCTGGAGTTCATTTGCAGTGGCTGGAAGGAAGGACATGTTATGCTCACACTCTCTCTCTCACAAATAAATAAATAATAAAAATAACATTTTAAAAAGATAAATAAAAGTAACAAGCGTATATGGAATTTATAGCTAAATGGGTTTTAGCAAAACAGTTTTCCAGGTGCAGAAGAACCTCTAACATCCCATAGGAAGCTAATTTGTCCTATCATTTTAACTTAAACGTCGTCAGTGGGGTCATTTAAGGCACCCGATGTAACAGAACAGCTTGTTTAGTGCATGAGTTGTTTCTGACTTACACCTTGTCAGCCTTCCTTTACATGATCAAGTTCTAAGTGGATAGGCCTAGGAAAGGGCTCTTCTTAGATGCACTGTCTCAAGGGGTCTTGACAGGATGATTTCTGATATGAAGTTGTGCTGCAATGATTTCACTTTTTTTTTATTTGAGAGTGCTAGAGAGAGAGAGAATGGGTGCGCCAGGGCCTCTCAGCCTGTGAACAAACTCCAGATACGTGTGCCCCCTTGTGGGCAAGTGCAGCATTGCGCCCTTGTGTCACTTTTGCATCTGGCTAAACGTGGGACCTGGAGATTGGAACTGGCGTTCTTTCGCTTGGCAAGCAGGCGCCTTAACTGCCAAGCCATGTCTCCAGCCTGATTTCACATTTTCCACAATCGTGGCTTCTTTGACAGTGAGGTAGGTACATGTCATTTATCCCACATCTAAGTAAAGACTCCACTGGAGCTCGTCAGGCATATGGTTACTCGTATGCTACCAAGGGTAGCAAATGTCAGCTCCACTGTTGTTGCACATTGGAACCGTTTTGCTAAGGCCATCATGAGCTTAGCGTTGTTCATCACAGTCCCTGCTTCCTGGGTATTGCTACTTCAGAAGCTGCACGGCGTATTTTCATAAGGAGATAAATAAAATTTAAGGCCTGATTATCCCAGTTACGTGTAAAATAAAAAACAAGACAAAGTGAAACATGAAGGGCTGGGGAGATTGCTCAGTGGTTATAAAGTGCTTGTTTGCAAAGTCTGCTGTCACAGGTTCGATTCCCCAATACCCACATAAAGCCAGGTGCACAAAGTGGCAATGCATCTGGAGTTTGTCTGCAGTGGCAAAAAGGCCCTGGTGTGCCCATTCTCTCTCTCTTTTTCTTGTAATAATTTTCTTTATAAATGTAACCTAGTGAATTCCAGGTCAGCCTGAGCTAAAGTGAGACCCTACCTCAGAAAACCAAAAAAAAAAAAAAAAAAAAAAAAAGGTAGAAACACAGGCTACCCCTATACACATGAAAACTACTCACACTTTAGTCTTGAAAAGATGAACAAAGAATGCAAAGCTGGGTGTGGGTGCACACCTTTAATCCTAGCCCTTGAGAGGCAGAGGTAGGAGGGTCACCTGAGTTCAAGGCCACCCTAAGACTACATAGTGAAGTCCAGGTCAGCCTGAACTAAAAAACCAAGACACTACCTCAAAAAAAAAAAAAAAAAAAAAAACACATCATCCATCAGTAAAGGTTGTTTTTCAGTATAGCAGCAAGTACTAGGTATTATATTTGTTCTCTAACTCTAATCTACCAATCTATTTCTTTACTATAAAATATAAATATTTATGAAAATTTATATATATATAGTATAAAAGCTGATTTCTCTTTTATTTATTTATTGACAACTTCTTTAATTGTAGACAATATCCCTCCCTCCACTTTCCCTTTGAAACTTCACTCTCCATCACATCCCCTCCCCCTCTCAATCAGTCTCTCTTTTCAGTTTGATATCATGATCTTTTCCTCCTATTATGATGGTCTTGTGTAGGTAGTGTCAGGCACTGTGAGGTCATGGATATCCAGGCCATTTTGTGTCTGGAGGAGCACGTTGTAAGGAGTCCTACTCTTCCTTGGCTCTTACATTCTTTCCACCCCCTCTTCCTCAGTGGACCCTGAGCCTTGGAAGGTAGATTTGAGATGTTTCAGTGCTGAGCACTCCTCTGTCACTTCTTCTCAGCACCACGGTGCCTTCTGAGTCATCCCAAGGTCACCACCATCTGAAAAGAGAAGCTTCTCTAACCAAAAGTGAGAGTAGCATTAATATATGGGTGTGGACATTAAGAGAAGTGCTTACTGGGCAGTTTGGTGAGCATAGTACATGTATTTAGTCAGACTCCAGCAGATATTACACCCCTAGGGCTCATGACTACCCCTGTCATATGTTTTCAGTATCAGGGATGTATTCCCTCCCATGGAGTGGGCCTCCAGTACAATTAGAGAGCAGTTGGTTTCCCCCATAACAGACATAGCACTATTGCACCCGTTGGCTCATTTGGCCTGGCTGGCCGAATTTAAAGCTTGCAGTGTTCACTGTTGAGTACCTTCACTGGTGTTTTCTCTCTCCCATTGACCTGCATACAGTGTAGCTTTTTCCAACTTCCTGTCAGCTGGTCCTCATGGAGGAGGCTTTCAGCTCAGCTCCAGCAGGATTTCTCAGTGAACTTGCCACCCAAGTATGTGGAGTCTTCAGCAATAGGGTCTTATCATCTATTCCTGCTGGGAAAACAAGGGCCTTGGCAATGTCCTGTAATGTTTTGGGGGTATCTGTGACCTCCCTGGCCAACAACTCCCTGGAAGGTATCCCATCCCTGGCACTGAAAATTTTCTAGTAACAATCTATGGCTTCCATTGTGCAGAAAAGTAGGTTTCCATATGGCTTATTTATATCCTCTTAGATTTTGATTAGCCCTCCCTCCACCGTTCCTTTACTCAATCTCTTCCCCTGACCTCACTTAGGCCTGCTCACCCAATAGCTGATTTTTCTTAAATCTGAGGGAATTTGACACGAGAATCTTATATATTCCACACACTCATTTCAATTGAATTAGACAGGCATTTCAACTAGAAATATCCTGGGCATCAAGTATTTTAATCTTCCGTCTCCTCTGGGATCTTGGGACAGCTGTTGTTCCCCACAAGTGCTTGTTCATGCAGATTTAGCTTTTACATTATTACTGCAGCTGCTAATAATCAGCTGGCTAATTCTGTTGACTTTTGAAAAACCTCTGACACAACACTGTACGAGGATTTGAACATCTGTCAGTAGGAAAATAGCTCAACGTGCAGGGTTCTCCCAGCACACTAGTGTAAGGCATTATCTATCACCTGCATGTGGTTCCTGTACTGGCTTTCTAAGGGCTCAGGCCTTCTCCTCAGCCTTCCACATATCCTTCCTCATTCAAGGCAATAAGACCCAGCAGGTCAGGTGACTCAGAGCTTTCATTCTGATAAGATTATAATACCATTATGGGGTCTGGTGTGGCATAAGTAAGACCATCGACTCACAGAATGTGAGGCAAAGTTTTATTGGGTAAAAAAGAAAGAAAAAAGAGAATAAAAGCTGGTGTCACCAGGGCTACACCCAGAATTCCGGTCTTCCGAGATGTAGCATTGTACTGTCTGGCTGTGTCAGCTTTTATTGGAAATAACCACATGATATTCACAGAAAAAGCAGGATGGGAGTTAAGCCATAAATCACAATTCACATGTTGCAGTCACAGCCATAAAAGTCATCTTTTTTTTTTTAAGAACTCTTTATTTATTTGAGAGAGAGAGAGATGCAGAACTAGGCAGGTAGAGAGAGAGAGAGAATGGGCCACTGCAAACAAACTCCAGACGTGTGCATCCCCTTGTGCTTCTGGCTTACATGGGTCCTGGGGAGTCGAACCTGGGTCCTTTGTCTTTGCAGGCAAGCACCTTAATGGCTAAGCCATCTCTCCAGCCCCATAAAAGTAATCTTTAAACATAAAGGGGAATTTGCATTTACGGCAGGGGCATTCCATTCTAGAGGATTAAACAAATTTATGAGTAGTTCTGTTAGTCAGTTATAGGAAGCCTGGGGGGGGGAGGGTGAGGCCAGAGTCTCCAAGTGTCTTGCTTATCTGCCTGGAAGGATTTTGCTTTACAGTGCAGGCCCAGGGTAAAGCTATTCAGACCAGCAGAGCATCCTGTTAATCTACCAGCCCTGCCTGCTCAAGCAAGTGTAAAGTGACTTCTATTTTTCTCTCAGCTTGTTGTAAAGAAATAATAACATTTTGCCCTCTTTACAAATACAAAGTGGCTGCATTACTCTAGGGACCTCTACATCTATGCCTAAACCTTCAAATTCAGTAATCATAAGTGTATAGGGAGACCAAATGTTATGCCTACTCTTTGGATTAATTAATTTACAGACAGAGAGAAAGGAGAGAGAATGGGCGTGCCAGGGCATCCAGCCACTGCAAATGAACTCCAGATGCATGCGCCACCACGTGCATCTGGCTTACTTGGGTCCTGGGTCCTTTGGCTTTGCAGGAAAGCGCCATAAACACTAAGCCATCCCTCCAGTCCTACTCTTTGGATTTTTCATCAGGTCTGAAAATTAAATTCACATCATGCTGATCAACAAGAAGAAAGCAAATGAATGAAACCATGGTACTTAGCATGAGAACCCGCTAAGGAAATGAATACCCATAGAAACAACCAGAGGCAAGCACTTCTTTTCTAAAAATACTTTATTTGGCCTGGAGGGATGGCTTAGTGCTTAAGGCGCTTGCCTGCAAGCCAAAGGACCCAGGTTCAAGTCTCCAGTATGTACGTAAAGCCAGATACACTAGGTGAGACATGCATCTGGAGTTTGTTTGCAGTGGCTGGAGGCCCTGGTATGCCTATTCTCTCCTTCTCTCTCTCTCTTCTTCCCTTTTTCTCATTTGCTCTCAAATAAATAAATGAAATATTAAAAAATAAAATAAAATATTTAATTTAGTTTATTTATTTGCAAGCAAAGAGAGAAGAGAGAGAGAGAGAACGGGCTTATCAGGGCCTTGATCTCCATAAACTACAAGCATGTATGAACTCCCTGCGCCTGCAGATCAGGAATTCCGGATGTGCACCTGGCTGGAACCGGCAGCTCCAGGGGGGATTCATGGAGGGAGGTTGAGCCAAGTCGAGGAAGGCGCTGGGGATACACATGCACAGATACCACAAAAGCAGGGCAGGGCAGATGTTTAACATTCTGGTTCCCAGGCACTGAATACTCTGGGTACTAAGTACTCCAGGCACTAAATACTCTGGGCACTAAGTACCCCCGGCACCGAATACTCCGGGCACCAAGTACTCCGGGTATTAAATACTGGGAGGCCGGGCTTGGTAACACTGGAGAACTCTTCCCAAACTTGCCCTTTGTGAACAAGATAGGGACACCGATCAAATGCAGACTGAAGGGCCTCCCACCACTACCTGAAACAGAATACCACTACCTGAAACAGAATCTACTGAGCGGACTTGAACATCTCTATACCACAAGGATTCCCTAGTAGAAGCACGTGCATATATTATGTATGTATGTATGTGAGTATGTATATAATGTATGCATAATGAGACATACTGGAAATGAGACCTAAGTCTATCTCAAATTAATTTATATTTCATATTTTTTAATATTTTATTTTTATTTATTTATTTGAGAAAGAGAGAGAGAAATAGGCAGGGGGAGAGAGAGAGAGAATGGGCATGTCAGGGCCTTTAGCCTCTGCAAACCAACTCCAGATGCGTGCACCCCCTTGTGCATCTGGTTCACATGGGTTCTGGGGAATCAAACCTGGATCCTTTCGCTTTTCAGGCAAGCACCTTAACTGCTAAGCCATCTCTCCAGCCCTAATATTTTTTTTTTAGCAGTTAAGTTGTTTGCCTTCAAAGCCAAAGGATCCTGGTTTGATTCTCCAGAACCCACATAAGCCAGACGCACAAGGGGGCGCACACATCTGGAGTAGCTTTGCAGTGACTTGTTCCATTGTGCACTTGTACATTGTAATGAACATCCTTAATCAGAAAATGCAAAACCCAGCCGGGCGTGGTGGTGCACACCTTTAATCCCAGCACTCGGGAGGCAGAGGTAGGAGGATTGCAGTGAGTTTGAGGCCACCCTGGGTTCTGAGGAGTCGAACCTGGTCTTTAGGCTTCACAGGCAAGTGCCTTAACCACTGAGCCATCTCTCCAGCCCCTCTTCTCAGCACTTTGATGAGTTTTTGAGTCTCCCCCAGTGGTCATCGCCATCTGAAAAGAGAAGCTTCTATAACCAAAAGTGAGAGTAGCGTTAATGTATGGGCATTTAGAGGGCAGTTTGGTGGGCATAAGATATCCATTTAGCCAAACAATAATAGTAGCGTCCTCCACTATGGCTTATGACCTCCAGTGTTTTAAAGTTTGCAGTGCAGAAGTCCTTACGTCCTTGTTTTTCTTTGAGTCAAGTTGGATAGGCTTGTTTCCCTGGTTTCTTCTTCAGCATATTTGTTACTGGTGTGTAGGAAGGCTACTGGTTTCTGCGTGTTCATTTTGTATCCCGCTTCTTTCTGAAAGCATTTCTCAGCTCTCACAGTTTTCTGGTAAGGTCTTTAGGGTTCCTTATTTATTTATAGAATCATCACCTACAAATCATGATCATTTGACCTCTTCCTTTCCTATTTGTATCCCTTTTATTTTATTTGTGACTTCTGTCTTATTGCTGTCACTAAGTCTTCCAGTACTACATTAAGTACAAGTGAATCTGGGGCTGGAGAGATGGCTTAGCAGTTAAGGTACATGCCTGCAAAGCCAAAGGACCCTGGTTCATGTAAGCCAGATGCACAAGGTGGCCCATGAGTCTGCAGTTTGTTTGCAGTGGCTGGACGCCCTGGTGCCCTCTCTTCTTCTCTCTCCCTCTCTCTGCCTCTTTCTTTCTCTCTCTCTCTTCTCTCAAATAAATAAATAAAAATATTTTAAAAAGTGAATCTGAAGCCAGGTGTGGTGGCGCATGCCTTTAATCCCAGCACTTGGGAGGCAGAGGTAGGAGGATCACCGTGAGTTTGAGGCCACCCTGAGAATACAGAGTGAATTCCAGGTCAGCCTGGGCTAGAATGAGACCCTACCTCGAAAAACCAAAAAAAAAAAAAAAAAAAAAAAAAAAAAAAAGTGATTCTGTTCTACCTTGTTAAAAATGTGAGTCATTGCAAAAGAATCCAAAACAAAAATTACACATTTTGTCAAGATCTGCTCCAGTCATGAGAAAAGTTTAAAGACTCTTGAAAAAAAAAGATTAAGTCGTCAAATGTCTTAAATGCAGCTGCAGTACTTTATTTTAAGAGGTGGAAAGTGGGGGAGGGAAAGGAAAAGAGCTACTTTGAGTCATGGCTACAGCTGGGAGAGACTGAGACGGGGGAGGAGGGACCCGTTGAAATGTGACTATCTTCCTCACTTTGAGATCCAACTTCTACTTGCTATTCCACCCGTTTTTATTTTTTTAATTGATTAATTTATTTATTTGAGAGCAGCAAAGAGAGAAAGAGGCAGATTGATAGAGAGAGAATGGGCGTGCCAGGGTCTCCAGTCACTGCAGACGAACTCCAGATGCACGTGCCCCCTTGTGCAGCTTTTTAAATATTTATTTATCTATTTAAGAGTGACAGGCAGAGAGAGAGAGAGAGAGAGAGAATGGGCATGCCAGGGCCTCCAGCCACTGCAAACCAACTCCAGACGCATGTGCCCCTTGTGCATCTGGCTTACGTGGGTCCTGGGGAATCAAGCCTCGAACCGGGGTCCTTAGGCTTCACAGGCAAGTGCTTAACCACTAAGCCATCTCTCCAGCTCCTCTATCAGTTTTTAAAAAATATTTTATTTATTTATTTATTTATTTGAGAGAGAGAGAGAGAGAGAGAGAGAGAGAGAGAGAATGGAACTCCAGGGCCTCCAGCCATTGCAAACCAACTCCAGACTCATGTGCCCCTTGTGCATCTGGCTTACGTGGGTCCTGGAGAATTGAACCAGGATCCTTTGGCTTTGCAGGCAAACGCCTTAACCACTAAGCCATTTCTCCAGCCCCTTGGATCAGTTTTCACATTGTATCCCACAGGAGAATTTAGATTGCCATGAGACTGTGCCACTCTAACACCTGGCAACGGGACCTAAAGCAGAAAGGCCAAGATACGACCTAAACAGTTGTGTAGACCTTGTGCCACACAGAAACAGACAGCTGTGGGTTGACCTTGTGCTATCATTGGGATCTGGAATGTTCCCAGAAAGGTTTATGTGTTGAAGGCTTGTCTCCCAGGCATTGGAAGGTAGTGGAATTTTAAGAGCTGTGGGCTTGTGGAAGGTTTATGTATTTAGGTATTGAAGGCTTGTCTCTGATGCATTGGAAGGTGGTGGAATTTTAAGAGCTGTGGGCTTGTGGAAGGTTTATGTATTTAGGTATTGAAGGCTTGTCTCTGATGCATTGGAAGGTGGTGGAATTTTAAGAGGTGTGGACTCGTGGAAGGTTGTAAGTCACTGGGCATATTCCTTTGAAGAGAGACGTGAAAGTCTGTCCCTTCCTCTCTTCCTTTCTCACACCCACCTAGGTAGTGACGAGTTTGTTTCACTGTATGCTCACACAGTGATGTGCTGCGGGCTCAAGACAATGGGGCCAACCAATTATGGACAGAAGCCTCCAAAACTGTGAGCTAAAATAAAGCTCCCTTTCTAAGTTTATGAGCCCCAAGCCGTCATTTACAATATAGTAAGGCTAACAACCCTGGTGTGGCAGGCTGGCTTCCAAGTGACATGACAGAGGAGAGCTTTCTGATATGGGGTCAGTGGGGAGTCCTTGAACCCCAAACCTTGAGTTCGTGTTTTCATTAAACCAAAGAATTGGGCAAATCAAACCGAGAAGGAATAATTATTAAATGATTATATTTATTTAGGGAAGTATACAACCAAGGGAATGAAAATTGATACATCCGTGTCGTCTGAGAACCCATGTATGTGGTGGGCCTGGAAGAAATGTGAAAAGAGGTTTAGAGAGAAAAGAAAAGAAAGTACAGAGAGCTCCTGACATGTGGAGATCAGGAGCGGGTACAGAGGGTCAAGGGGGATCCCCCTCATCTCAGCCCAGCCAGGCCAGACAAGGGGTAACTCACCAGGACCTGGAGTTTCACGAGTGATGGTCAGGCAGCCCAGAGAACTTGCCCTTCCCTCATAAATGTAATTATAACTTTATGGTGGCGGGCCCTGCCTTCCGGCTCAGGTGAGCCACAGGGACAGCTGCTTGGTCTGGGCTGGAGGCCACCTCAGGAAGAGGCCAGTCATGACGCCAAGTTCTGGGGACTGAACTTGACCAACCACAATGTCAGGATTACGTTTAAATTCTAGGAAAGGAGACTTCCCTCCAAGGAGGGGCTCAGATTATTTGTGGAAAAGAAAAAAAAAAAAGCGGATCTAGGGAACTCCTTTAGACAAGAAAGGAGAAGCCAGCTTCCTCTCTGATCTCCAGCAAAGCCAGAAGGCATTTGGGCTTCTTACCTTCAGGGGCCCAGTCACCCCAACCGCCTGACAAAGCTACCCAAAACTTCCTTTCCTTTCCTTTTGCACAATAAAGAAAACTAAAAATTCAGGGGGGCTGGAGAGATGGCTTAAAGGTTAAGGCGTTTGCCTGCAAAGCCAAAGGATCCTGGTTCGACTCTCCAGGACCCACATAAGCCAGATGCACAAGGGGGTGCATGCATCTGGAGTTTGTTTGCAAAGGCTGGAGCCCTGGCTCACCCATTCTCTCTCCCTCCATCTCTCTCTCAAATAAATAAATAAATAAATAAATAAATAAATAAATAAATAAATAAATAAAATACATTAAAAAAAAAAGATTCAGGAGACCCAAGACACACTCACTGTGTGACCCAGGAAGTAGTCCACCGCTGAGTTTCTTGCTTGCTTGAAGGCTGAATCTGCCATGTTTAGCAATCCTGGGGCAGGATTTTTCTAAAATCCTTAAGTGAGGTTACCAGGTCAAAGGCCACGCTTCACCTAGGGGAAGCGAATCTGGGGACTCAGGGAGCTGACTTCTAGACTTCCAAGGTAAGAGGCAGATAGCTTAAATCCAGACAGACTGCCTGACTTTGGCTCATAACTGCAGGAAAAAAAAAAAAAAGCTTGGGCCCAGGGTGGTGGTGCACGCCTTTAATCCCAGCATTCGGGAGGCAGAGGTAGGAAGATCGCTGTGAGTTTGAGGCTGCCCTGAGATTACATAGTGAATTCCACATCAGCCTGGACTAGAGAGTAAGACTCTACCTCAAAAAAAAAAAAAAAGAGAGAGAAAGAGAGAAAAAGAAAGAAAGAAAGAAAGAAAAGAAAAATGCTAGAGAGAAAATGCTGTCTTTGCCCCAAAGACGATTTACATAAGTGAATCGTGGGTGCCATCAAATCTGAAGGCAGTGCAGGGTGCAGAGGCGACAGATTGAATTAGATTATTTGCCCCACCCCCCCTTCCTGCTGCCCCGCGGGTTGAGGTTGGATTGGCTGCAAACACCTGCCCCCTTGTTTCTGAAGGTGTCACCCGCCCTCTGCCACCTTTGTCAAGCTTCCCTGAGTGGCAGGAGTCCAAGTTCAGCCCTGGGCCTGCTGCACTCCTCACCGTGGGCTGTCATCATGCAGACTCATCCTTCCCTTCCCAGCTGGGATGAAATGTCACACTGGGACAGTCTGCCTTTCAGAGCAGCCGCTCTGGATGGGGGTTGGGCCACACAGGCCGGGAGCCCAGGAGAGTCTATTCCCCATAAGCGGAGATGTGACTAGTGGAGAATGGGATGTAACGGGAACCGGGTTCCTTCCCCGCACCCCGTTCTCCTACGGACTGCTCCTGGATTTGTTTGCATCCGAAGCCTCCACAGAGAAGTTCCACGTGCTAGCCCAGGGTCTCTGCCAAGGGACTTGATTGGCTTCTTTGCTTGCTGTGACTGTTAGATACCGAATGACTCCATCTTTGCACTCTGACATTTCCCCATGAGTGACCCAACCACCTCCCTCCCCCATGACCACATTTCTGCAATGACCTGGACCACCTGTCCCCCATTACCATCTCTCTAAAGTGGCCCAAGTCCTGAGACAAGGTGGACCGCCCAGCAACCGAAGAATTCCAGTGTCCTCACCACCTGTAACTGTCCCCTAGTCTGTAAGGGAGGATGCTTCTTGATCTGCCTGGTCAGAGCCCTCTTCAGGTGTTCCTGTTGAGCCAAGTCTTGTCTTGTCTTGTCTTTTCTTTTCTTTTCTTTTCTTTTCTTTTCTTTTCTTTTCTTTTCTTTTCTTTTCTTCTCTTCTCTTCTCTTCTCTTCTCTTTTCTTTTCTTTTCTTTTCTTTTCTTTTCTTTTCTTTTCTTTTTTCTTTTCTCCCAGAGGTAGGGTTTCACTCAAGCCCAGGCCGACCTGGAATTCACTATGTATTCTCAGGATGGCCTTGAACTCACAGCGATCCTCCTACCTGTGCCTCCTGAGTGCCATCACGCCTGGCTGAGCCAAGACTTTTCTCTACTTTTCCTAACAGTGACACTACGCCCGTGGTGACACTGCACACAGCCTCACACCGTATTGCTGGGCCTTCTGCCTGGTTTCCCTTAATCCTTCACCTTTACCTTCCTGATCTTGTACCAGATAAAGCCTGGGCTCTTCAACCCAACCCTGGCTCAGACTCTACTTTGTAGAAAAGGGTTTTATTTTATTTATTTATTTATTTTTTCTCCCTGAGATAAGGTCTCACTCTAGCCCAGGCTGACCTGAAATTCACTCTGTAGTCCCAGGCTGGCTTCAAACTCACAGAAATCCTTCTACCTCTGCCTCCTGAGTACTGGGATTAAAGGTGTGCACTACCATGCCTGGCTAAATGTGAAGCCCAGCCTGGCTTTGAACTCCTGATCCTCCTGCCTCCGCCTCTTTAGCAATTTCCCATCAGTGTGTGCCACCACAGCCGGCAAGGTTTTCTAAAACAGAACTATGACCAGGAGACTGATTTATATATTTATTTATTATTTGGCGTCTTGGATGTTTCCCCTTGCTCTGTAGGAGTCATTCTCCACTTCGCTTTCCATGCGCTTAACCCTGGAAGGTTGAAATGTACCCATACCCTCTGCCCCTCTATGGCCACCAGTTGATTCTAGCCATAGCCAATGGGGGACCCTGGTAGAAGAATGGCAGGAGAAAGTATATTGTCCTGGCTCCCGTTCTGTGAGAGGTCACCATGGCCTGGTTATATCCTTCAAGTGAAGGTCAAAGCTGGTGGACTTCTCTCTGTCTCTCCCTCTCTCTTCCTTTCTCTCTCCCCTCTCCCCCTCTCTCTCCCTCTTTTTCCTTCTCTCTTCCTCTCTTTCCCCCCTCTCTCTATCCCTCTCTCTGCTCCTGGTTTCTGAGCACTATTGCTGCCTTCCATTCCTTTGACCTGGGCACATACACACTGTACACTGCCACCCTCAAGCTACCACAGTTTCTTTTTTCTGTCTGTTTGTTTTTGTTTTTGGTGTTTCAGTGTAGGGTCTTGCTCCAGTCCAGGCTGACCTGGAATTCACTATGTAGTCTCAGGTTTCCCTTGAACTCACGACAATCCTCCCACTTCTGCCTCCCGAGTGCTGGGATTAAAGGCGTGCGCTGCCATGCCTGGCTCACAGTTTCTTTTGCAGCTCCTCTGTACTCTGCTTGTAGAGATATAATGAGTTTCCTTCTATATACACCCTGTTGGGCTGGAGAATTAAGGGGCTTGCTTGCAAAGCCTGACAGCCTGGATTTGATTCCCCAGTACCCACATAAAGCCAGATTCACAAAGTGGCTCATGCATTTGGAGTGCCCTGTTACACCCATTCTCTCAGTCTCTGTCTCCCTCCCTCCCTCTCTCTCTCTCTGTCTTTCTGCTCTTGCAAGTAAATAAACATAAGTAAACTTTGGGAAGTGAAGCACAAGTTTATCTATTTTGGAACAGTGAGCAGCTACTGTAAATCAGTCAGTGACTGGTAGAAAAAGAAGGTTTGAATCCAGGGTTCTTTTTCCCCCTTTCCTTTTATTACATATAATCTGGAGCCCTTGGAAATCTGACAGGAAACGAAATTCCATCTAATGAGGGGACAATTGACAAGAGAGGGTCAGAGAAAAAGGAACTGACAAGGGATGGTGAAGCACCAAGGACACAAAAGAGCAGAAGGCCATCCCTTCTGCTGGAGGGACAAAGGAGCCTACTAAGGGCAGGAGCCTTAGTAGGTCTGAACCAAGAGAAGCTCACTACTGGACGATCTTCCCTCGGGGTCTCTGCTCTGTAGGTGCCTCTCTTGCCCCATCCTGTATGGAACCAGAATGATGTGGCCTGTGTCAGAGGGGGCTGCGAGTGCAGAGACAGGGCTTGAGTTGGTGGGAGTGGGGACAGAAGTAGAAACCAGTATAATATGATATTAAATTTCGTTGCAAATGTAATTTGATTTTACTAAAAGGTAATAGTGTTTTGATATGTCTCCTAAATCAAAAATGGCTGGGAGCCGGGCGTGGTGGTGCATGCCTTTAGTCCCAGCACTCGGGAGGCAGAGGTAGGAGGATCGCCGAGAGTTCGAGGCCACCCTGAGACTACATAGTGAATTCCAGGTCAGCCTGGGCTAGAGCAAGACCCTACCTCTCTGCTGGCTATTTGAAATTTATATTAAAATAAAAGAAAAAATTAAATGGGTTTAATTTTCATTTCTCGTCATGGTAGGAATTTTGTTTCTTGAATGCTCCCAGAAGGAAAAGCTTTTCATCTGGAGGACGGTCAAGGCCAAATGAGACGGGTTTTATGGTTTTATGCTTGTTTGTTCCTCAAAGCACCAGTTTGTTTCAGATTACTGTGATGGGAAATAATAATGTGGTATGGGTCAGATTGTAGCCCAAATCTAATCATATCAGTGAATCTGGAATCCCACTGACTGATGGCTGTTAGCTGATCTGTAAGGTTTGCTTTGTCAAACACAGTCTCTTTCTCCAAGGCGCTGACGTGGTATAAACATACAAAATCCTCTCGGTAAAAACAGAAAACAAACCTTGCTTACAGATTATGCTTGGTTTTTGGAGGTAGGGTTTTACTCTAGCCCAGGCTGACCTGGAATTCACTAGGTAGTCTCAGGCTGGCCTTGAACTCACAGCCATCCTCCTACCTCTGCTTCCCAAGTACTGGGATTAAAGGCATGCACCACCATGCCTGGCTCATGTTTGATTTGTGTGTGTGTGTGTATGTGTGTGTGTCTTTCCTGTGTTAACCTGAACTACAGAAAAGAAAGCTGCAGACACCCAAGGACACTGTCTGCCTGCTTGCTGTCTGCCGTAACCCTAGAACCTTCCACCCTCCGATCTATTCTTAGCACTGTCCGGGGCTCCTTGTCAGCTCATATCAGTGCTTCATCAAAGCAAAGCAGCTACTTCCTCTGAAGAAATATTTAGAGTGTACAGAGTGAGATAGCAAATATTTGGGATGTCTCTGGCCAGCTGTTGGAGGCAATATGCCGAATGCAAATTCTTAACCTCTACCATCTGAACCTCGAGACAAAGCAGCAGTTTGGAAGCATCCACTGTGTATCCTCCGACTGCCCCAGAAGCTCGGGTGTCCTCACGTCATGGGCCACCAGGCTATTTAAAGCTTAAAAGTCAGGCAGAAAGCAGCTTCCGCCCAGCTCTACCATCCCCTGAAAACTGTAAGTTGCCTGAAACCAGCAAGGACTGAAAATTACTGAATTCAGTAATTGCACTTTTTAGTGTTCCAAACTTAGTTTATGGGAATATTACAGTTAACAAATCTTGTGACTATTTTATAAGTCTTCCCATAGGATACACTACATAAAAATTAAACTGCAGGTAGCATTGAAAAACCAACTGAGAGACATATCCCAAAGTTTTAAAAGTAGGAGTGATGTCTGAAAGTTACCACTGGCATTTAGGGCAACAATTACTGTGAATCCTAAGTAGATCTCACACCCACTTCCTAAGCACTAGACCTTGACTTTCAGACTCTATTTTAATTAAATGACTCAAGACAAAACCCATCAAGTGAAGGGAAACCCAAGTCCTTTTTGCAATATGAAAGGTTTTTGTGAAATGGACAAGAACCGTTTTTCCCTTTTAAACTTTTTGTTTTTTTGTTTTTTAGTTTTTTTGAGGTAGGGTCTTACTCTAGCTCTGGCTGACCTGAAATTCACTACGTAGTCTCAGGCTGGCTTCGAACTCACAGCGATCCTCCTACCTCTGCCTCCTGAGTGCTGGGGTTAAAGGCATGTGCCACCACGCCCAGCTCCTTTTAAGCTTTTTATTGACAATAAATTATGATATTCCATCTACCCGCCCCCCATTTTTCCCCTCCAAAATCCACCCTCCATTGATTCCCTTCTCAGAGAATATCATGGGTTTACAAACAGCTGCTCTGGAGTTTTGCGTCTCAGAGAAACCACTATGAGAACTCTCTAGTACCAAGCGAGCCTGTTAATCTCCCCATGTCTTCATTTTTAAAATAAGCGTCGGTTTGAACTGCTCAAACAAGTGTTCTTTCTGCATAAGAATAAGAAAGACAACCTCGGACTGGAGAGATGGCTTAACAGTTAAGGCGCTTGCCTGTGAAGCCCAAGGCCCAGGTTCGATTCCCCAGGACCCATGTAAGCCAGTTGCACAAGGTGGTGCATGTGTCTGGAGTTTGTTTGCCGTGGCTAGAGGCCCTGGCATGCGCCCTCTCTCTCTCTCTCTCTCTCTCTCTCAAATAAATGAGATACTTTTTTTTTTTTTGACAAAAAGAAAGAAAACCTCAACATACCAGCAATGGTGTACATATGCTTTTAATCTTCAAAAAAGTCACAGCAAATCACCTCTGAGGCAGGCAGTAGAACATTCTGGGTGGGATGTCCCTGGCTCACTGTTATCCCTCTCCCCTTGGCATGAACAGAAACGAACAGGATTTCACTTGGGTCCGAGCGGTCCCTTCACTTCCACCACCAAAATCCCATCATGGCAGAGGATGGCAGACACATCTTTGGTTTCCACTCCCTCAGGTAGTTTGTACTGTCGGGTGAAGCTCCGGGAGATGAAGCCGTGCTCGTCCATCCTGGTTCCGTGGCAAGCCTTGACCAGCAGCCAGCCCTCGAAGGTCTGAATGATGATGTCTTCGGGCAGGAACTGGACCACGTCCAGCAGGATCTGGAAGCGAGGCTTGTCTTGGGCTGGCACTGCTGCCCCGGCGGAGTCCAGAGCAGGAGCCTGGAGGGTGGCTCTGGCTTCGTTCAGATCCACGGTGGTGGGTCCCGGCAGGGCGTACAGAGCGTGGTGTAGTCTGCAGTCTTCCAGCCCCCGAGCTTCAAACTCCTCCTGGTAACGCACCGGGGTCTCTATGAGGTGCCTCAAGATGATTTGTGCCATGGCAGCGAGGTCCAGCCAGCCTCCACTAAGTGGCCAGAACCTTGCCTCTGCCTAAGGACCAGAAGCCTAGTCTGAGCAGCTCTTGCTCTCCAGCCCTGTCCAGATGCAGTGGCTTAATGAAGCCTGAATCAGACCAGCACGCTCACTCTTGTCTTTTCCCACACGCTGACAATGAATGGCTATTTATAGGAAAGGTTTTGGAGTTGCACTTAGCACATTTAGCACACAGCCTGCACAAGTTGGCCAGGCAAGGATTGCTTTGCCTGCTCCGTCCCAACTGCCTCCCTCACCCAAAGAGAAGGTGAGAATCAGAAATGGTTCTTAAGAAATAGCCAGGCAATTGGGCTG